>PVKZ01000514.1:0-535093 GCA_004027375.1 Macroglossus sobrinus
GGTTAGGGATCTGAGCCCACTGTGACATAGATCTGAGCCCAAACTGCACTGACCTTGCTTGCATAAGTTCAGGCCATACTCTGGTGGATTAGCATGGCATTTTAGTTCCCCAGGAATTATCAGCTCAGAAGTAATGTCTGGTAATTTCTGAGAAATTATTTTCATTTCCCCAATATACAATTACTCTGATAACTTTTATCTGGAGGAGATTTGTGGAAAGCTTTACTACATAGATTTTTAGATGTGTAAATAGAGTCCTTCCTCAACCTTCACTTTATTCAAGAGTCTCTGGGCCTATAAATTGGCTCATGTCTGGAACTTGGTTAAGGACTGTGACTATGTTGTGATGATTCAAATCAGACTTACGTTTACCAGAATCAGGACTTTGTAATCTGCCTATGCAAATCACCTATTTTTCATATCAGGGACATGATCAGCTTGCCAATGCCAAAGATCTCTGTGGGTGTGACTTCTGATTACTGCTTTTGTCCATTAAGACAACTACATCTGCCTTTTCTTTGGTCATGAATTGCCACTATTTAGCCCTTGTATCTCAGAATCCATTCTTCTTATTGATTTGGGTAGTCTAGTTCAAAGGTAATGCTTCTACCGTTCCTGGCTTACAGAGAGCAACCACTCAAGATCTCAGCGATGCTGGGGCTCCCCTTATTAAAGTCTGTCTCGTAATCTTGATGAAGAGAGTGTACTCTGGATCATCTGTGGGAAGCAAGAGAGTGGATGATCAATCCACTTGTTAATCTACTCTGGCACTCCCATCCCTCCAAGCCTCTATCTCTTCCTTTTAAGTATACCCAGGAAGTTCTGACTCTTTGACTTCATTGGAATCTACACTTGTGTCATTCTCTACAACTTTGTGATATTCATCTTTAGGGCCTGGTTTCTGGCCACGATTTTAGCACACTAAATCCAGAATTTCTTATTGAGTCCGGGCAAACAAATTTAACTTCATTCAATATTCTGTCCACCCTGATTTAGTACCTGTTAGATCTATTTCTGTATATATTCCCTACGTTTCTGGTGATATATATTGGCAAATGCAGTTCTTTTGGTGTGTTTTGTGTCTTCTCATGTGTCGAACTTTTGTATCTCATCTTCTAGAGCTTTTCTGAAGCACTGAGAAGTGAGAGAGTGATTCTTAGGAAGATTAGCAATCTCTCATAAGGCACCTACCTCAGGAAAGACCATTACAAGTATTTTAGGCAGGAAGAGGCTGTTTCAGAAAGGGGAGGAAAGGTAAAATATACTTGGCAGAATTTAATGGCTCAAGATCCCTGCTTCATGGGAATCTGCCCAGATGTTCCATCCCAGTTTTAGAGTCTCGCTCTTTCCTAATCAATGTTGTAACTCCAATATAAGTTTCCGCAAAGTCGGGAATTTAATTTGCATTTTATTTCAGCCACCTGCAGAATTTAGACTTTGGGTTTTTATTTCATAATCTTGGCTTTGTAGCTACTGGTGGTAAAATCTCTTTCAGGATAATCAGAAACTTCAAAGTCCTTTTATACAAATTCTGCACTTCTCAATTTCTCCAGCATACTTTGAAGCAACCAATTAACCCCATTATTTTCACCAAAATCTATGACAGGAAATATTTGATCACCCATAGTCAGTCCTCTAGATACTTAATCACTGCTGTCTATAGATTATAATTTCAATAACTTTATCTCCTACATGCCATGGAATACCATTGTCCCTTTTATCACTGCAGACAAGGATCATTAATGTGGCCTAGAAGCAATTCAGAGAACCTACCTTTAAGTTTCTGTTTATCTAGAACAGCACAGGATGTTGGTTAGGGTTCAGTCTGATATAAGGGATTTTTTATAGGGATTAGTCTTCACATGATCATGGGAGCTGGTTAAGCAGTCTGTTGCTAGTCGTGAAGTCAGTAAGGCCAGCCTTAGGGATGGGAAGACAGATGTGAAATATGGGTGGGTAAGAATGAGGGGAAACTTGCAAGGACAAAGTGGAACCCATCCATTTCTCACTGGGACTCATTTTGGCGTGTCATTGCCTAAAGGCTCTAACTTCCAGAATGTATGCTGGTGCTCGCAGAAGAGCTGATGTACTTGGCCACAAAAAGTTACACATGAACTCGGCCAAAGATTCATAGAAGCTGTGGGCCAAGCCACTACCCCCAAAGATTCATTAGGAGTTGGAGGAGCTGATTTCTGTCTTATACCAGTGGGTGAGCCAGCATATCTGTGACGACACAAGTGAGCTTTAGCAGTATCTGACCTTACACCAACCATCTGAAAGTAAATCTGCCTGCTGTTTCATTTCCACCTTCTACATGCCATGCAGAGTTCCCTTGCTGCCAACCCTAACCCAGAATCATGCAGAAAAGGGAGTCTGGCAGTTGCTACAATACAAAATCACCATAACTTCCTATTTTAAATCATAACCATAAGATTTTATATTATTAAAAGGCATTAAAAGTGGACACAATAATGCAGGCAGATGTTTTGGAAAGCACCAAGGATGTCTTTAAAAGTTTTTTAGCTTTCATTGATGTGTCAAAGGCAATCTCACTTTGACTTTGTCTGATTAGAATCATAGTCAGGCCTCTTTATAAATTAGTTTCGAAGGAGTCATAATGCCATTTCCAATAGCACACTTGATTTCTCTTTTTACTACGTCATCTTGTTTATAATCACTGAATTCTTATTGTGCCACTATGTGAGCCTAAATGTGAATGTTTCATGAAATAATGTTAAGAAGTTATGGGATTATTTTGAAATAACTTTCTTTTGCTTCACAATCTGGTTACTTAAATGATTTAAGAGATTGTTGGACCACTGCCCTACAACATAATTAAAATAATTATCATTTATTAAATGCTTATGTGTGCCAGGTACTGTATCAAGAACCTTCAATATATTATCTCACTTAATTCATTCCAGTTTTATGAAAACTAGGTATTATTTCCATTTTACAGATAGAGAAGTTGAGGCTCAGGTCAACTTGCCTGAGGTCACCTAGCAGGAAAGAGAAGGACCTGAGATGTAAGTTAGGTCTGTGTGACTCCAAAACAAATGTTCTTAACCACTCTGCTGAAGTCCTGTAAGTTTGACTGTGATTTAGTTGGTAAGGGATATCCAAAAATCAATAGGGAAAACTAAAATTGTATTTAACTGTCAGTCATTGTATCTTTCCTTCCTCCCTATAGCTCTAACTGAGGAATTGGATTCTATATCTAATGAGCTACATGCGGTAAATGTTCAAATTGAAGAACTTCTGGAAAGACAACAAGAGCTTACTCAGAAAAAAACCATCCTAACAAACAGAATAAAGCAGTGTTTAGAGGATTCTGATACTGGGAAAAGCAGTGAATGTGATTCTTCCTCACCTGCCTCTTGGAATAAACAAGGTTTATTATTTTTTTCTTTTTTCTTTAAAATGGAATCAAATCTTTATGCCTGGGTCAGTCTTTCTAGTATACACAGAGGTGAAACTGGCCATTTCTTAAGTGGCATGAGAAATTTGTCAGCAGACCATTCTTTACCCATGTTCTCTAGTCCGTTGGAATTAAGCTTTTATTATTCAGACATTATTATTTTTTTCCAAATATGGTTTTAACAACATTAATCAGTGCTTAGAAAAATAAGATATTTATTTTAACTAAATTTTTACCAGACAAAATTAAACAGTTAAGAAAAAATTCAAACTTCTTACAAAAGCCTAATTTATTTCCCTGCCCTACTGAACAAACTTTTTTTGATTCAAGATTTTTCCAGGCATCACGTATATCATTAATTATAATGGAATACTATAACTCTGCAAGGCATTGAAATATGTTTATGGACCTTGTTTTCCAGTGATTCACATCTAAAAAAGATATTTATACCAAAAATTTCAGCTAATTATTAATTTCATTCATGATATTTGAGTTTTTTATGATACTTTGAATTTCTTGATTGATATTTAGACTGTTTTTCAAATATCTGATTAAGCATCTTCCTTTGTGTAAGTTAATTCTCAACTGTCAAGTACTTTCATTTTCCCTGATATATTGTTTCTTATGATATATCATTAAATTTGTTTTTGTTTAGCTTAGTGAATTAAACTAATTTTAAACTTGTTATTATGAAAGTTAATTGTTCATTGTATTAGAAGTCTAATATATATATGTGTGTGTGTATTTATATATATTTTTTCGTTTGATTCTTCTCTATTATAAAACATTCACGTTTTTGTCTCATTTATAATCCTAAATAGTTTTAATATGTTTAGCTTAATTTTCTCTTTCTAGATTTTCCATGGTCTGATAAAGTTAAAGATGTTCTGCAAAATGTCTTTAAATTGGAGATGTTCAGACTGCTTCAGCTTGAAACTATTAATGTAACAATGTCTGGAAAGGATATATTTCTTGTTATGCCTACGGGAGGTGGAAAGAGCTTATGCTACCAGTTACCAGCATTATGTTCAGATGGTATGTGTTAAGAAAGGTTAATTTTAAGTTAAAAAATGTCATTTCTCTTAATACGTCTTTCAGTCTCTTAAAAAATAATTTCTAACCATAGATCAAGTGAATTTTAAAAATTATATTTAAAATATATATAAAATGTATATTAAAAATGTATATATAAAAATGTATAGACATCTAAAGGGTTTACTTAGGGATGTTAAAGACTTTGAGAGCAGTTAATTCCTGTATCTGTTTCCTGCTATATAATTAAAAATATGTAGGAGAAAAAGTGCTAGGAAAGGAATCAGGAGATGGTGTGATTGCAAACAATTGCAATAGGGGTTTTGTGACAAAGGTTTTAATAGAGAATTAAATTAGTGAAAATATCAGATCTAGAGGCTGTTGTGTGAGGCTCTTACAAGGAAGTGGCATTCAAGCTACAAGTTAAAAGATAATTAAGGAAAAAAGAAAAGGACAGTGGAAGAAGGAAGATTGTTTATTCAGGGGAGCAGTATTTGTGAGAGCCCAAAAGTAAGAGGGAATATGCATACATGCTTGGTATGGTATATTCAGTAACCTGGAAGGATTTCACTGCTAGGCAGTGAGGGGCAAGACATGCAGAAAGAGTCTTGAAAGATATTTTTAAAATTTTGACTTAGATTTGTGGGACACCATTGAAGAGTTTTTTACAGGTAAGAGACTTGTCAGATTTGTGATTTAGAAGGATAATTTCAGCAGATGGGAGAATTCACAAATACTTAGAGGATAATTTTAGTAGGACTTGGTATTCATTGGATAGGTGGCTGGGGGATGGTAGGGTAAAAGAAGGGATAGTCTAGAATGATGTCCTAAATTTTGGCTAGAATAGATGGTAGTTTACTAAAATAGGGTATATTGGAGAAAGAACTTAATTTGAGAATGGAGAGAGAAAGAAGATTGATGACTTTAATGTGGGACATGTTGAATTTATGAGGCCTACAAGACATCCAGGTGGGATTGTCCTGTGAATAGAAGGATGTTTGGGTATAACACTTGGGTCCGAGAGATCTGAGTTAGCTGAGTTGGGGGCTGTTAGTGTAGAGATGACCATTGAAATCATGAGAGTGAGTTTTATCATCCGGAGCAACATGAGAAGAGAAAAAGCCTACCTAGAACAGAAACTAGAGCACAAAAGTTTAGGGCTAAACGGAAAGAGGGCCTTGCAGAGATCGTTGAGAAGGAATAGCGAAGTATAGGAAGATAATCAGTGAGTATGGTGTTGAGAAGCCTAGTGAAGGGAGTATTTCAAGGAGGGAGTGGTTAATAGTTATGACTGTTGGCAAAAAGTCAAATGAAATAAGGACTTAAAAGTTTCATTGGTTAGTGACAAGGGAGTCATCTTTGACCTTGGCTAGAACAATTTCAGTAAAATGGTTGAGTGAAAATGAAATAGCAATGATTAGGAAATGAGGAGTTGAGGAAGTAGAACTAGTGAAAGGGATACTCTTTGGAAAGAATTGCTGTGAAGGGAAAAAGAGAGTCCTAAATTAGGTGTCCCTTTTCAAAGATGAGAGTGACTCAACCCTGTTTAAATATTGAACTGATAAGAACAGGTACTACACTTGATCTTAGCTGAAAGGTTAAGAAGTAAAGACTTTGTTTGACTATAATGAGATGGTGCCAGTAAATGAGGGAGAAGGTGAAAATAAAGGAGAGAGTAATTGAGAGGGAGAAAACCCTGATAAGGTTTTAATCTGAACATGTTTCTTAAATGGGTTTTCCCTCTGCTCACAGTTATTTTAAGGAACAAATCGTAGAAACATAAAGTCAAATGTTTTAAAAGATGTGGAATAGCTATTGTAGCAGTCAATAATTTCAGTTATAAAAGAAAAGAAGTATATTACTAGAACTTCATTTAGTCCATAAACTTCACTGATTTCTACTCAGAATAAATTAGTATACTGCAGTAAATGGAAGAATACTAATATAACTATCATTTTTAATTATATAGGTTACTATTTTTTTTCCCTTTGGAAAACTTTGAAATAACTTTTCCCTGATGTAACTGGATAGTATTTGACTTAATTTCTATTATTTTTAATGAGATTACCAATACTGAATATTAACAATGATGGTGACTTAAAAATTCAAAATGATAATATCTAGATATATATCTTTATATATCTAGATAATATCTTTATAAGACTGAGTAAAGGAAGAGATTTCCGTTTAATCTTATATTTGCCTATTTGGCTTGTCATTTATTTATATCATTCTCTTTTATTAATGAGGTTAAGAAATAGATAGTAAATTGCTAAAGTTGTTCAAAATTAGTCTCAATTGATGGATGGTACCCACAAGTATGGTAAAGAAGGTGAATGGTCTAAACTTGTTTGGGTGTTAGTATAAAATTTAAAGTAGATTTTCTTTTTTTAGGTTTTACACTCGTAATTTGCCCATTGATCTCTCTTATGGAAGACCAATTAATGGTTTTAAAACAATTAGAAATTTCAGCTACCATGTTAAATGCTTCTAGTTCTAAGGTATGTTTTTATAGCTTTTTTAAAAAAAATAATTCTTTATTGAAATGGGAGCCTTATCAACAGTTGAGTCACTTATAAATTATAAACTGATAACTATTTTTATTTATTTTATTTTTTTAGGCAAGACAACCCTTGGTTGACCTCACAGATTACAAGGACCTTGTCAGTTTACAATCCCTTATTTTTTTTATTTTTTATTTTTTAATTTTATAACTACAGCACCTGGTCTTCCTACGTGGTTTCCCATCTAAGCACTAACCAGGCCTGACCCTTCTTAGCTTCCGAGATCAAACGGGATTGGCTTGTTCAGGGTGGCATGGCCTTAGACAGTGACTATTTTTATCAGGAGTTGCAAACTGCTGCTTATAGACCACTTCTAGCTCACTGCCTATATTTTGTGCTTTGTGAATTCAGACTGTTTTTTACATTTTTAAAAAGGTTTTAAAATGTTGAAAAAAATAATATTTTGTAAAGTGTGAAAATTATATGAGATTCAGGTTTCTGTAAAATTATATGAGATTCAGATTTCTGTAAAATTATGTGAGATTCAGATTTCCGTAAAGTTTCCCATCTTTCTTCCTCTATCTATTCCGCATTTTCCTAACCTTCTCTCACTTGGTTTATTTATTTAAAACAAATCTCAAACCTCATATCATTGAAGTTGTAACTTCTTTAGTATGTCTATCTTTTAAAAAAACATAACTAAATTCTGTCATCACATCTAAAAAATTTAATATCAATTCCTTTAAGTTATCAAATGAAAATATTCAGATTTCTTTAATTAAATTTTATGCTTTTTTGTAAAAAAAAAAATCATGGTCCAGATAAGATTCATGCATTATGTTGTATTCGGTTGATATATCCATAAGTTCCCCTTATTTCTTTTGTTTCTTATGCATATTGTTTGTTGAAGGAAATAGGTTCTTTGTTCTATAGTTTTCTATTTTCTTGATTGTATCCTTATGATGTAGTTTAACTTGTTCTTTTTAGTTGATCTAAAAACTTGATAGAATTTATATTTGGATTTTTTTCCCCCAAGAATATACTTCCCATGGCATCACTAAGGAGTTATGTCATATCTGGTTGTTCTTTATGATGTTAAGGTTGATCAGTGGATTCAGGTGATATCTACCAGTCTGTAATTATAAATTTCTCTATCAGCTTTCCATCTAATGGTTTTAGCAGCCACTGATGATTATTGCTTACTTTAGAGCTGCTATTTAATTAGGGGGTTACAAAATGGTGATTTCTAATTCTTTCACTTCTTCATATATTAGCTAGGTTTTTTCTGTAAAGAACTTTTTCCTTATTAACTCTTTACAGATTGAAAATTCTTTCCCTTTACCAATTTTTAGAAAGTGTTGGTTTCCAGCATTTTCCAGAGGTGGGTAATAGGGCTTTTATTCCCAAGTATCATTATAGACATGGATTTTTAATATATTTGGTGTATTTTAATCCACAGTTATTATTCTTTTTTTTTTTTATGCTGAAATAGTCCCATCTTTGGACAGTGAAAGTCTATTTAAATTGGCTCCTGCATTTTTTTTCACCCCATAGTTTTTGACTCCTTGCTTTGTTATATAATAAGATATTCCAGGTTCATTTTGTATATTTCCTTCCAGACCTAGAGTCAGCTATATTTCCAAGAAGCCCTAACTCCTTTAGTTTTTCCCATATGTTTTTGTTTTATTTAAGTTCTTGTGTCATTATAACTGCTCTCTCATTCAATAGAATGAACCTATGGAGAACTTTGCCTTTTAATACTGTACTTCTTTAAAATTGAAAAAGAGAATTAACAGTGTATGAAAAGTAATTAGAAAGTTGCTGATAATTACAAGTTCATGCCATATCACTACTGCTTGAAAAGTTAGGGAGTGAAAGTTGTTTTTTGGTTGTTTTCACTGGACGTTCATAGTATGTGAATACAACTTTTTAACCTTGATTTTCCACTTACTTTGCCAGAAGTTCTAGTATTTTTTTGCATCTGCCCATTTCTGAGGAAATAGCCTTATATTTGCTCCCTTACGATTTCTGGGACATTTAGGACCAGTTGAAATGTTTAATACACTTTGGCCATTTTTAACGAAATTGGAAATATCTCAAGAAGTTAACAAACTGCTTTGCGGGGATGATGAAAGCAGTTTTGACTTTTTCTATTACATTCATTATTGTTTGTTTATACTTCTTTTGGTTAGAAGGAAAAATGTGACATCTAATGTGTGAAATATATATAATAACAGAACATTAGGGACTTAATAATTGTTACCTCTTAAGATTTATTATTATATATAACATAAATATGTATTTCATATTATAAAATCTTAATTCATTGAATGAGATACTTTATAAAGCCTAAATAGATTATGAGTCTATTTGATAGCATCATTGAAGTAGCTAAGCAAGAATAAATTATGTTCACAGATACATGTAGTGTTTACAAATATAATGTTAAAATTAATAAAAACACCTTTAAAATCATACCTATAGCATTTAGCTCACATTTTTGCATTGACTATGAACAATTTAGACTTATGCTTTCATAGAATAATTGCTTATTGGAGTGTCTTGACATTCATTTCTTGTTCTCTTTTTTATCAAATGAAATTATTCTTTTATCAGCAGTTTAGGTATAAATAAATAACTAACGTGCTATTTACACAGCCACCATGGAGTTTAGTACTGGGACAAGGTTTTGATTTTAATGAACTGAACATCTGTTAAAACAGCCCAAGGCTATTGCTTTAGAGTAATGAACATCTTCATTTACCACATTTTGTATTATAGCTTCATAGCTTAGTTCTTTTACAGTTATGTCTGTTTTTCCTTTCATTAGGAGCATGTGAAATGGGTTCATGCTGAAATGGTAAATAAAAACTCCAAATTAAAGTTAATTTACGTGACTCCAGAGAAAATTGCAAAAAGCAAAATGTTTATGTCAAGGCTAGAAAAAGCCTATGAAGCAAAGAGACTCACCCGAATTGCTGTGGATGAAGTTCACTGCTGTAGCCACTGGGGTCATGATTTCAGACCTGGTATGTATGCTGTCTCTAGAAAACTTCATGCTTGAGATTATTTTCTTAACTCAGCTTTACATGATGGGAAATCCCTGTTTTCATTAAAATTATCTTCTCAGGTAGTTATTACTCCTGTTTCTTGCTTTTCATATAAGGGGAGCCAAGGGGCAGAATCTTTAATCTCTTTACTCCAAGGTTGTGTTTAGCTGAACTGCCTTTATCCTTTGAAACGTTTGTTTATTAGCAAATATTATACTCTTCCACCTTTAGACATAAAGATTTACTGACCTGTAAGTTCTCCTTCTCATCTGTTGAGGAATATGCATCTGGTTCAAAGTTGTCTTTTTTAGTCATTATTCTGAGTGTCCTTAGCGTCCACTTCAGGACCTATACCCATTTGACTCCTCAGTGGAAAAGTTCTGTGGGAAATGTGGGATATTTTAGTAATGCTTTTGTTTACTCCAACCTAATCCTACAGTCATAGCCTGAAGCGGATTATTCAGATTTGTTCTATGAAAAAAAAAAAAAAATCTTAAAAAAAATCCTCTTTCATGATTTCAAACTCTTCTTTCTGACCTGTTTTATATTCATATGGAGCCCTGGATTCCTCTTTAATCCCTCCTGATGTTTGTCCATGATTCCAGTCTGCACATGATGGTCACTCTTTCTCCCATCCAGACTCTGTGTGGTTGCCACTTCTGTTATATTTCTTCTGGATTACCTGACATTTTGCCAGTCTTCTTCAGACTGAGATGCTGGAACCATCCAAGCTCTGCTTTCTTCATTCCTGCTGTTTGGCTACTAAACATTGTTGGAAATAAATTGTAAAACTGCATTAATATCCACCTCACGTCAGCTTCCATTGTGCTCAACTTATCATTTTATTTGTCCCTGTTTCATCTCCTTTATATATTTTTCCCAACAAGCTTTCCGTACCACTAACTATCTCTTCAGGCCTTAACTCATACTTAGCAAATGCCTCCTACTACCCAGAAAATAGGTGCCATCAGGTATGGACATCTTTTCCATTCCAAACATTAGTAATAATTTTTTTTAGGTAAAAAAAAGTTTTTTTTAGAAGAGTAACTATGACTACTCCCACTTCATCTTTTTCTGCCTTTTTAAGATCTCATTCTGTCAAAATCCTTACTCTTTCATCTTTAGTTTCCCTAAAAACAAAAACAAACTGAAATACCCTTCTGACATTTTCACCCCTTTCTGGTGTGTCCTATTTTGTTCTTCCTTTCATCTTACCTTCTAACCTCACTGTCTCCATTTCTCACCTTCATTCCTTTCTGAGTTCATTGAATCACACATCTGTTTCTACTGTTCTACTTATAGGTCACCAATGACCCCACTTTCCACTGGCTAAATCCAGTGGTCTCATCTTCAGTAGCATTTTATACTGTTCATCTCTCACCTTGCCCCTTCCCCTTCTTGGTTACTATAACGTAACACTTTGATTTTGCTCTTTTTCATTCTCACCTTCATTCTTGTTCCTTTGCTGCCTCCTTAAATATTAGTGTTTCCTATGGTTCTGACCTTTCTTTACATTTTCTTAGACTTCCCCATGAATAGTAGACCTGTGGCCTGAAGACAGAATTCTCTACCTTTGGAATTATTGGGGTACAGGTATTTTTTTAAATTTTGATTTAAATGCCTTAGGTAGTTGTGTGTGTGTGTGTGTGTGTGTGTGTGTGTGTGTGTGTGTGTGTGTGTGTATGTATGTGTGTGTGTGTATAGTCATTTCTATTAAGGGTCCTACTATCTTAATCAGACTACTACAGAGTTGTTACTGGTAGCCACAGAAATACCAGATTTCTCATTCTTACCCTATTTTTCCAATCTGAGTGGTAAGATCACTTATGATAATTACAGTTGTACTATCATGACCTGCATCATCACTGAAGATCTCTTGCCAGCTATAATAAATTATTTTCTATCTAATTATCTTACTCTTAAAATTCAGATTTATATTTCTAATTATTTATTGGAATTGTATATCAAAAAATTTTTTTAATTGAGAGATAATTGACATATATATTGTATTAGTTTTAGGTGTATAACATAATTATTTGATATATGTTTACTTTGTGAAATTATTACCACAATAACTTTAGATAACATCTGTCACCACACATAGTTATACCTTTTTTTTCCCCTTGTGATGAGATTTACTTCAAATTTACAATACAGTATTGCAACTATAGTTACCATGCTGTACATTACATCCCCAGGACTTATTTATCTTATTAATCAAAAGTTTGTACCTTTTGACCTCTTTCACTCACTTTAGCTATCTCCATCTTTCGCCTTTGGCAACCACCAATCTGTACTCTGTGTTTTTGAGTTCATTGTTTTGTTATTGTTGTTGTTTAAGATTACACATATGTGGGGTACCATACAGCATTTATCTTTCTCTGTCTGACTTATATCACTTAGCATAATGCCTTCCAGGTCCATTTATGTGGTCACGAATGAAAACATTTCTTTCTTTTTTATGGCTGACTATATTCCATTATAATTATGTACCACATTTTTTTTTTTAACTCATTCATACACTGATGGACACTTAGGTTGTTTCCATGTCTTAGCTATTATAAGTAACATGGGAGTGCAGGTATCTTTTTGAGGTAGTGATTTCATTTCCTCTTGATAAATACCCAGATGTGGAATTGCTGGATCATTTGGTAGTTCTATTTTTAATATTTTGAGAAACTGCCACCCTGTTTTTATACCATAGTGGCTGTTACAATTTACATTCCTACCAAAAGTACACCAGGGTTCTTTTTTTTTGACAATATGGTTGGGTGTTTTTTTGTATTTTTGAAGAAAGTCCTTCTGACAAGTGTGAGGTGATACCTCATTGTGGTTTAGATTTGTATCTTGAGTTGTATGAGTTCTTTATATATTTTGGATGTTAACTCCTTATCAGATATATGATATATTGTTTTAATATATTATTGAATTTGGTTTGCATATATTTTCTCCCATTCTTTAGGTTACCTTTGCTTTATGTTGATGGTTCCCTTTGTTGTACAGAAGGTTTTTTAGTTTGATATAGTTCCATTTGTTTATTTTTGCTTGTTGCCTTTACTTTTGGTGTAAAACCCAAAAACCCTTGCCTGATGCCAGACTGATGTCAAGGAGCTTACCCCTATGTTTTCTATTAGGATTTTTATGGTTCCAGATTTTATATTTAAGTCTGAAATCTATTTTGAGTTGATTTCTGTATATGGTATAAAAGTCCAGTTTTATTCTTTTGCATATGGCTATTTTTCCCCAACACCGTTTATTGAAGAGACTATCATTTCCCTATTGTATATTTCTTGACTATATCTGGATGGATTTATTTCTAGGACTCTATTCTATTAATCTGCATTTCTGTTATATATGTTAATACCATACAAGTTTGTAATATAGTTTGAAACCAGGGAATGTGATGCCTGCAGCTTTGTTCTTTCTCAGAATTGCTTTGGCTGTTTAGAGTCTTGTGGTTCCAGACAAATTTTAGGATTGTTTTTCTTATTTCTGTGAAAAATGCCATTGGAATTTAATAGGGATTGTATTGAATCTGTAGATTGCTTTAGGTAGTATGGACATTTTAATAATATTGATTCTTCCAGTCCATGAGCATGGAATATGTTTCCATTTATTTGTGTCTTCTTTAATGTCTTTGATCAATAGTTTTCAGACATATCGGTCTTTCATTTCCTTGGTTAATTCATTTCTTGGTATTTTTTTCTTTTTATGCAACTGTAAATGGGATTATTTTCTTAATTTTTCTTTCTGATAGTTATTGGTGTATAGAAACACAATAGATTTTTGTATATTGATTTTTGTATCCTTCAATTTACTGAATTTGCCTATTAGTTTGAACTAGTTTTTGATGGAGTCTTTTAAGATTTTCTATGTATAATATCATGTCATCTGCAAATAATGACAATTTTACTTCTTCTGTTTCAATTTAGATGCCTCTTATTTCTTTTTCTTGCCTAATTGCTCTAGCTAGGACTTACATAATTTTTGTCCTTCATTTTGTTAATGTGCTATTCACATTGATTGATTTGTGGATGTTGAACCATTCTGCACCTTTGGAATAATTCCCAGTTGATCATTGTGTATGATCCTTTTAATATATTATTGAATTTGGTTTGCTAATGTTTTGTTGAGGATTTTTGTGTCTATGTTCATTAGAGATATTGGCCTGTAGTTTTTTCTTTTCTTGTAGTGTTCTTGTCTGGTCTCAGTATTTTTAGGGTACTGCTTGCCTCATAGAATGAGTTTGGAAGTGTTCTTTTATCTTTTATTTTTTGGAAGAGTTTGAGAAGGGTTAGTATAAAATCTTCTTTATTTTTTGATAGAATTCACTAGGAAGCCATCTGGTCCTGGACTTTTGTTTTTGGGAGGTTTTTGATTACTGATTCAATCTCCTTATTAGTAATCTGTCCAGATTTTTTATTTCTTTATCGTTCAGTCTTGGTGGGTTGTATGCTTCCAGGAATTTATCCATTTCTTCTAGCTTCTCCCATTTGTTGGTATATAATTTGATAGTAGTCTCTTATGATCTTTTCTGTGGTATCAGTTGTTACATCTCCTCATTCATTTCTGATTTTCAGTCCTCCTTTTTTCTTGGTAAATCTGGCTAAAGATTTGTCTATTTTGTTTCATCTTAAAAATCCAGCTCTTCGTTTCCTCGATCTTTTGTGTCTTTTTAGTCTCATTTATTTCAATATTGATTTTTGTTATTTCCTTCTTTCTACTAATTTTGGGCTTAGTTTGTTCTTCCTTTTCTAGTTCCTTGAGGTATAAAGTTAGGTTGTTTATTTGAGGTCTTTATTGTTTCTTACCGTAGGCAGATATTACTATGACCTTCCCTCTTAGAACTCTTTGGCAGCTTCCTAGAAGTTTTGGTATGTTGTGTTTTCTATTTTCTTTTGTTTCAAGACTTTGAAAATTTATTTTTTTTCATATGTGTCTAAATTAGCACGACTACAGCTAACTTCCTCCCAAAATAACTACTCTTTTTCTTTCCA
This sequence comes from Macroglossus sobrinus, assembly GCA_004027375.1. NCBI lineage: Eukaryota > Metazoa > Chordata > Mammalia > Chiroptera > Pteropodidae > Macroglossus > Macroglossus sobrinus. Next base: position 15,002 of record PVKZ01000514.1, read on the forward strand.
TTCCACAACTAGGAATCACTATTTGCCCTATTGCTCTACTAGATGTCTTGATGAAGACCTCTCCCTGTATTCTCCCTTCTTCCCCATTCTCCCAAGCAACTTACTCTGTTTTAGAAAACCATTCGAGTTCTCACACGTTGCTTAAGTCAAAGTTTTAGCAATTATCTGTCTCAGTCAGCATCCAGTCAGTAGATAGGAACCATACCTGTTATTTGAATACAGAATTTATGGAAAGAATTGTTAATTAGGTAAAATGTAGTTATAAATAGCTAACTGAAAAAAATAAAAAGAAAACTCTTAAGTTATCATGGAGGTAAAAACTGGCAGAAACAACTACCATTCTTAGGGCTGGGAGAAATAGGAAGAAAAGATTGGAATTAATAAGATTTGGAAACCTAGCAAAGGGGCCACGTGGAGATGAAACTGAATGTTTGAGGAGACACAGCTCCCTAGTGGAGGCAGAGGTGGGGCAGATCCGTGATGAAGCTGGAAAAACTGCCAGCTGTATTCATCTGCTACTAAGGAGAGACAGTGCTGGAAAAGCCTTCCTGGGGTGACATTGCCAAGAACACAAACAAGGCCAGAGGAAGTAAACAGGAAGGAACAACACCATTCTTCTTTCCCAGCCTTATACTCTGTCCATCTAAGACCGGCTGGCAGAGTAGAAATGTAGTGTGCTCATTCCCTGCTCAAGCACCACAAAGCAGAGTATGGAAGGATGGAGTTGGAGCTGAGAACAAATAATTTATCAGATCACACATCATCTTTGATTTATCGTATCTCTGCAGATCCAATCCACCACCAAGTCCTATATGCTGTGCCTCTAAATTGAATCTCGTTTGTCCCCTTCTTTTTATCTATATTACTATCTCTTTAAGTCCAATTGGGCTCCTTTCCACTCTTCTACTACAGCAGCTCCCTAACTAGTCTCTGACTTCAGTCTTACCATTTTACAGTTCATTCTGCTCACACCAACCAAAGTGATCTCTTCTATTTATAAATTAAATCATGTTACTTCCTTTCCTAAACCATCCAGCAGATTCTCTTTGTACTTAGGATAAAATCCGTAATCTTAACTGGGGTCTATCAGGCCATATGTAATCTGTCCCTTTTGTTTCTATCTGATTTTCTTTACTTCCTCACTCATTATATTCCAACTACACTGAGTTTATCACTTTGAACATTACTCTCTGGTAATAAGATACTTATTGGTTCAATCATTGTATTTTCTATTTTCTTTGCTTACATTATGGTTCCATTTACATAGCATCTTTTTCTTGTTTACCACTTATCTCCAGTTCCTAGAGACATGCTTGGCACATAAAAGAATGTATTCAACATATGTCTCTTGATGAATGGGTGAATCTTGGATTCTTTCCTCTCCTCTCCTCCCCCTGCTCCCTGCCAGCTCCCCTAATATCCTTTTTGTCACTAGGACCTATGAGGTTCTAGTTCATGTATTTATTCAGTCTTTTCTTTCTCGTTTGTCCCCAGTTTCTTTCTCATTTGTCCCCATGCCATATTTTAGTTACTATTATTTATTTTCTAGTTTTTTGCTACTATCTTTTACCTGGTCTTCAATCTTTTGCCTATTTTAGCTCATCCTTTGCACTGCCACTGAAAGATGATTTTTGTTTATATCTGTTGTCTGCTTTAAAAATTGCTTCATGATTCCTCATTTCCAATAGAATAAAGCTTCTTAGAATCAACTGACTATATCATTCATAGTCTTGAATTAAACCTGTCTTTTTTTACCCTTCTATGTAATAGTATCAGCCAGGGTTGGGGCAGGGAAGCAGAGCCACTATGAATGTTCGGAAATAAGGGATTTATTTTAGGAAGTAGACCTCTCACAACTGTAGGAGGAACTGGGGAAGTGAAGGTCTGAATGGGGGGTTGGAGGATCAGAGAAAAGTCATTGACTGGTCCTGAGGCACTGTCATGGAAAGGCCAGCCAAAGCTTGTAGGGGAAACTGCAACTGGTAGCCAGTGCCAATGTGGGGGTCCACAGAGGGGAAGCTAGCGAGAGGTCTCTGGTAAGCTGTTTCCTCCAAGTACCTGTCACCTTCTAGGTCTGCTGCTAAGTATCTATCTAGTGGGGCTCTTGTTGAACAGCAAGGCTTCTGTTTGGGAAGAAAAGCTAACGAAGGAGTGGAAAAGAGATAGGATAGGATACACTAGACCTGGCTGGGCACCTCTGCATCTGTCCATCATCCTATCTGCCTGGAAAGACTGTCAGAGAGTATTGGCAGCTGGTTTACCTCTGCCTCATACAACTTACACAAGTTCCTCTCTTGGGCCAGTTCTCACTGAAACCATACAGGGAACACAGTTTCTTCCTTACCTGAGTTGACACAGGTTCATCCAGTACATGACTGATTTAGCCCCGCTGAACTGCTTGCTGTTATCTGAACCTGCCGCGTTATTTCATGCCAGCGTGTATATGCTGTTTCTTGTGTCTGATGTTTTCCTCTTCCCTTTCTAGTGAACTTCTGCTCATTCCTCAAGACCCAACTCAAATGCTAGCTCCTTGAAACTTTCACAACTTCCCAAGCAATTTTTGTGTCCTCTGTAGTTTCATAGTAGTCCTCTAGCTTAGCATTTAACAATTTCTACCACATTTTTAATTCATTTTCTCCAAATCATTTAGGCACTTAGAGAGTACTTAAGGACAACTTATCTAATGATTTAGTTGTAAATGACAAGTGTGAGCTGAGGTCCCCTGAAATAGGTTATATAAAAAGCCGTGTCCTCACCGACTTTTTTCTGGTCTGAACATGCTACTCCTGCATACTCCTTCCTAGTGGTAGAAGGGTTTTTGCTGATGGCTTCTTTTATCTCTTGTCAATTTTAATAGATTCAAACACTATGGCTACTCCTACTACTTCTTGAATCTCTGTTCAGCAGGTGTAGACCAGTGCCTAGCTTATTGGAAATGTTTATTCCCTCTCTTCAGCAGGTCAAGAACAGTATTTTTAAAGAACCAGTTAAAAGTATAATAAAGCCTGCCTTATTCAAAAAGGACAGGGCACAACTACAGATTTACTGAGATTGAGATCTATAGAAATCAAATTACAGCAATCATTGTTTACCTGCATCATGTTAAAGGCTTAATTTACTCTGTTCCTTGAAAGAGGGTCACTTTGTATTTCTTTTTTCAGATTATAAGGCACTTGGTATCTTAAAGAGGCAATTCCCTAACACAGCACTAATTGGGCTGACTGCAACTGCAACAAATCATGTTTTGAAGGATGCTCAGAAAATACTGTGTGTTGAAAAGTGTTTTACTTTTACAGCTTCCTTTAATCGGCCAAATCTTTATTATGAGGTATGTAACTTTTCTCTCAACTTACAGCTTTTGTGAAGGATTGTGGCAGAGGTTACCTTTTCATTATGTTTATTTATATGAGTAATAGTTAACTGTGAAAGTTTTGAAAATAAGGAAATAATTACAAGCAGATTAATGCTCTCTTTTTATATCTCTAGTGCTTCTAGCTCTCCTATAGTAGATTTAGAAGACACTGCTTGTTAAATCTTTGTACATTCTTTCTTATGCAAGGATGGAGAGAAAGTAAGATGATACCAAGGACCCTAGGACATCCTATTGAAATTAATTTGAAATAATATAAAATTAATAGGCCACTAAAGATTTACTATTACTTCCTATTTAAATTATATTTGATATATACCCTTTAAAATTAAGTAACCAAACAGCTGTTTTTTTCTTTTGAATCCTTTCAAGAGTGGACTTGATATTTTTCTGAGTTTTTATTGAATAGTTATTTATGGCATGGTTTATATTTTTATATAAGTAGCATCAGAAAATAAAATCTCCATCTTTACAAGTTTTTCACTTCTTCTGTACCTCCTCATCTCTGGTAAATTCAAAACTAAGGATCAAGAAGAGGTTGGGAGGAGCAGGGGAGAGGCAGATGGGGTGAATCAGATGAGGCAAGTCAAAGAATAAAAAAAACTAGAAAGAATGGTGCCTTGAAAGTTGTAAGTAGTGACTGCTTGGATGGTACTCATTAATTTACTTTTTAATAAGTTAAGCTTTTTTTAGGTTCGACAGAAGCCCTCAAACACTGAAGATTTTATTGAGGATATTGTAAAGCTCATTAATGGGAGATACAAAGGGCAATCAGGTATAACATGACCATGTTATGATAAAATTCATTTGTTTGGTGATCTTAGAAATTGGGTGTAGCATTTACTAATGGCACAGATTATAAGAATCTGATTTATTTTTGCTTATTTATACTTAATTGCTTCAAAGAATGGACCTAATGACATAATGTTAATTTAGTAAGTATCCACTTCTATAGAAGATAAAGGTTAAGCATTGATGCTCTAAAGGGATATAAAATATATACCCTTATAATAAAGGACACATTAAAGAAATAGATAGTACATACTGAAAGAGTTAAGTATAGATGGAGTTGAGAATATACATACATGTGTTTCAGGATTAATAAATAGGCAAATGTTACTGAAGCAAAGAGTCTGTGTAAAAGTAGCATTTCAGAACTGTTTTGTAGATTTTTCAGGAAATATTAATGGATACCCTGGGTAAAAGGAGTTACAGGATCAAATGAGTTTGAGAAAGGCTGCAGCTATTTCTCCCTCCTGGAAATGCACATTAGAGGTTCTGACCAGCCCTGTAGATAAAAAGAAAAAGTTATTTAACTTTGTTCAGTGCAGGGCTCCGCAAACTCATTTGCTTGTTAAACTTTTTTCACAGCACACTTACCAACATTCTGTGGAGCTATGAGACATCAGTTTGACAAATACTGTGTGGTGGGAGATAAAGTTGGAGAGAGAAAAGAGGCAGTGGGACTTGGCTCATTTCTGTTTTAGAGCAAGCTGGTGATTAAATCTTGAATTATACCAAAAAGTCAATATGTTCAGGGCCTTGGAAGTTTTCATAAATCTTTCCCCCCTGTGCATTGTATTAATCAATATCTTGAATGTGTGTGTTAATGTATTATGTATATCTAACAATTGGACATATTTTCTACAGGAATCATATATTGTTTTTCTCAGAAGGACTCTGAGCAAGTTACAGTTAGTTTACGGAAATTGGGAATTCATGCAGGTGCATACCATGCCAATATGGAACCAGAAGATAAGACCAAGGTCCATAGAAAATGGTCAGCCAATGAAATTCAGGTTAAATATATATCTTCAATAGAAGCTTAATTTACCTTGAAAAATATTTTAGCTTGACTTAATTAACATATAAAATGTTAAAACATTTTAGGTAGTGGTGGCAACAGTTGCATTTGGTATGGGAATTGATAAACCAGATGTGAGATTTGTTATTCATCATTCAATGAGTAAATCTATGGAAAATTATTACCAAGAAAGTGGACGTGCAGGTATGTATAACTCAAATCCAGAAGTAACTTTTTAAAAAGCTTTTTCAGAAAACACAAAAATGATGTTTAATAATTCTGTACTTCTAATCTTTATTGGTTACTACTTTTGGAGTGAACAAGTTTTTTTTTTTCAGTTTTATACTTATATGCCTGTGGAGAAATTTTACTTATGTTCTGTTGAAGTGTTATTTCTTTTTATGTTTGCTAAGATAATTTGATGTCCATCTTGTCTCTTGAATTTTTAATTAGTAGTTTCAAATCCAAAATTTTAATAACTGGATTACTTAATGGACAAACTTTTTAACTAATAAAGCTGATTGTTGATAAATCTTTCTAGTCACTATTTAAAAAATTTGAAGGCAGCTGTTACAAATTTCACATTTCTTTTTTCTTTTCTTTTTTTTTTAGGCGAGGCAACCCTTGGTTGACCTCACAGATTGCAAGGACCTTGTCAGTTTACAATCCCTTATTTTTTTTATTTTTTATGCCTACAACACCTGGTTTTCCTAGGTAATCTCTCATCCAAGTACTAACCAGGCTTGACCCTACTTAGCTTCTGAGATCAGACAGGATCAGTCTTGTTCAGGGTAGCATGACTGTAGACTCTCTGGAATTTCTAGATGTGTTATATTTAGACAATGAAGCATTGCCAGCTAATTTTACATATATTATTTTTGCATGTTTCGAATTTTTTAAGTAATTATGCAATCCTAAGATCTCTTGCAATTCAAAGATCTCTCATACTACAGGTAGAGATGACATGAAAGCAGATTGTATTTTATATTATGGCTTTGGAGATATATTCAGAATAAGTTCAATGGTGGTGATGGAAAATGTGGGACAACAAAAGCTTTATGAGATGGTGTCATACTGTCAAAACATAAGCAAGTAAGCCATCTACCTTTTCATATTTAATTCCATTAAAGACAAACAATTTGAAAGTGTATGGCATTACTTTGAGTACTTAAGAAAGTCAATAACTACATTGGTAGAACATCAAATGCAAACATGTAAAACCTGTAGGATTGGCTGTAATCCAAGAAAAGATATTTGCACGCATGCAAGCCCTCTCTCCCTCTCTTCCTCCTTCTCTCTCATTATCCAAAACTATATTTTACTGAAGTTTTGATACAAATAGACAGTGAGTTCAAGCCTTTTTTCTCTGGCATTAGTGTACAGCTACATGCTTTAATAATTTTGAAAAGATGTATTAGAGGTATTTTGAGAGTTGAGCTCAGTAACACATATCATCCTACCAGCTGATAGATTGATGAAATAATGGACAACAGGGTCAAGTTTCTCAAATAAATTTAAATTATTTAGAGTGGCTTTAGTTAGCTCCCTGATGGCTTTTTGGTCTTAGTCATCTTTGTTCTCGTATTGCCCATCATATAAAAAGGACTCAAAAATTTTGAAATGATCAGCAGTAACCAGACAGTGATAGGAAATGGTATTTCTTTCCCATAGATGCTACAATAATCTAGTTAAATGAGAAAATGAAAATTTCCTGAGATGTCCAGTAGACCCCCGTGAAGCATATTTTGAAGTTTAGACTCAAATAGATACTATAAAATACAAGAAACTGCTTTGCTATCAGGAAGATATTTTTAATAGTTGTAAAATATTAAGTCACAAAATAAATCTCAGACAACTTCTTAAAAACTAAATTTATCAAGTACATATGGAAAAAATTGTGTGTGGCGGGAAGACTAATGGTCACCAAAGATGTCCACACCCAAATCACTGGAACCTGTAAGTATATTAACTTACATGGCAAAAGGTCATAAATGGAATTAAGGTTGCTAATCAGTTGACCTTAAAATAGGGAGATTATCTTGGATTATTTGGGTGGACCCAGTATAATCACAAGTGTCCTTTTATGTGGAAGGAGGCAGAAGAGAGAGAGAAAGTCAGAGTGATGTGATGTGGAGACAACTCACTGTTCTTGGACTTAAAGATAGAGGAAAGGGGGCAAGGTGCCAAGAAATGCAGGCAATCTCTAGAAACTGGAAAGGACAAGATTCTTTCCTCTAGAGCCACGGATCCTAACCTTTTTGGCACCAGGGACCTGTGCTCTTATGAGCATCTAATGCCTGATGAAGTGATGTGGAGTTTAGGTGGTAATGTTAGTGCTGGGGAACGGCTGCAAATACAGATGAAGCTTTGCTTGCCACCTGCCGCTCACCTTCTGCTGTGTGGCCTGGTTCCTAACAGGCCACAAACTGTTATCTCTCCATAGATGGGTACCAGTCTGCAGCCCATGGGTTGGGGGCCCCTGCTCTAGAGCCTCCAGAAGAAACAGCCCTGCTAGCACTTTGATTTTAACCCACTAAGACCCATGTCAGACTTCTAGCTTGTAGAAATGTAATATAATTTGTGTTGTTTTAAGCCAGTAAATTTGTAATATGGCAGCAATAGGAAACTAATACATAACCCTGTATTAAAACTTTATTACATAATTTAAAGTTTATATCCCTACTCTGTCTGCAGGTGTCGCCGTGTATTAATAGCTCAACATTTTGATGAAGTATGGAACTCAGAAGCTTGTAACAAAATGTGTGATAATTGCTGTAAAGACATTTGTGAGTTCACTGTTTTTTTTAAAACCTTTATAGGCTTTAAATCTGTATATGTAGTTCAAGCTATATATATATGGTCACCAAAGGGCAGCATTAGATCCCAAAATGGATTTGAAAGATTATACAAGGTGCGAATAGAATTTTCTAGATACAACAGTTTTGAAACAAAGGCAAATAAAAGGAAAAGCCATATGTATATTCATATTTTTTATATTGCTATACTGAGGGCTATATACTGCAAAATTTTTAAGAAATAAAAAGTTTAAATTCTTCTGAATAGAAATGCTATTTATATAAGAAAAGGCTAACTTCATGATAATCTCTAATACTTTATAACAACAGATTGAGAAATATAGTGCAAAAGAGGCTATAGTGAATCATTTTTGATCCAGATAATGGCTCCTCATGAGACACTAATTTACCAGTGTTTAAGTACTGTATTTTAACTTTTTTCATCCTGTTTGTGTTGTATTTGAAGAACTAGTTCCTTACTGAGTTCTGATGCCTTGATAGTTGGTTACTACAATTTTAACTTTATAGCTGGAGAAACTTATGAGTTTATTAGACTATGTTATACTGACAAAATTAACAAGGTTGGTATATAAATTGGAGTACTAGTATAAAATAATAATTGGGAATATCTGTCCAGGACATTCTTGTGTCTAAATCGGAATAGCTGTGAAGCCATGCCAGTTTTCAGAATATTGCTTAATGAACACACAGCAATTAAACATGCAGAACAGACTGTCCCATAAACACACCTCTTAGTTTCTGCCATCATCATGTCTTGCAGAAACTCTGGTTCCTAGGGCATACCCAAAGGTCTTCTGATAACCATGCTATTTTCTGTATATCACTCTAAATCCCACAATGTCTTACAGAGCCTAAACATGGTTAGTGCTAGAGACTTAATGGCCTAGTTTTAATGCAGAACACATTAATATATCAGTGTTTAGGGAAGTTTACATTTGATGACTTGTTTTTAAACCAGTTTAACCACTTAGGATAGCCTATCTTTGCCCTAATTTCTAAATCTCAATTGCCTGTTATCCTATCTCTTTCATTATAGCATTTGAAAGAAAGAATGTAACAGCCTACTGCAGAGATCTAGTCAAGATCCTGCAGCAGGCAGAGGAAATGAATGAAAAACTCACTCCACTGAAACTGATTGATTCTTGGATGGGCAAGGGTGCAAGCAAATTGAGAGTAGCAGGTGTTGTTCCTCCGGAACTTCCTCGTGAAGACCTGGAGAAAATTATTGCACACTTTCTTCTGCAGCAGTATCTTAAGTATGTACAAAGCCATTTCTTGTCCTTTCATGTTGTTTTTTTTAAAATAGCACACTATACTTTTTAAATTTATGGAATAAGTATATATTCTTCCAAAGAAATTACTTTGAAGAAAAACCCTAATTTTTGATATATAACAATAAAAATTATAGCATACTCTATATAATTTTGTTAACTCATTTAATTTTAGCAACATTGTGAGATAGGTAGAATAGACATTCTCATTATCTTAATATTAGAAATAAAGAAACTAAGACTTTACAGGCATTAGTTATATCTCAGTAGATCCATAAATAAGAAGTTAAACTTACGAAGAAAATGGTAGAATGTTCAAAACCAGTACTATAAAAATGACGGTTTATTCAATCACAAGAATAAAAAATTGGCCAAAAATGGATAGAATATTTTCCTCCACAAAACATGAGTCTTTGTTATTTTTATAATTGCAATGGAACAAATGGTTTTGCAGGTTTCATGTGCACTTTAAACACTTTACAAAATTTACCTAACACATTTCCAACTTTAATTGATCATTGTATTTCAAGAAAAGCACAAAACTAAAATTCTTTCTATAAAATAAATTGTATTTATGGTGTTTCATTATTTCATATCAATGTATTAAAATTATTGCACTTCTGGTTATTTTTTATAAATTTCACTGTTTTCTTTAGCTCCCCAGAACCTTTCTAATTGTTGGCCTTTATCTTCTACAGAGAAGACTACAGTTTTACAGCTTATGCCACCATTTCATATTTGAAAATAGGACCTAAAGCCAATCTTCTGAACAATGAGGCACATGTTATTACCATGCAAGTAAAGAAGTCCACGCAGAACTATTTCAGGGTAACTGATAACTGTTAATTTTCAAATATTTTAAGTATACATGAAAGCCTCCTGGATGCTTTTTAATAGTACTCTCCTAGGTCCAGTTGAACATAAGAGGTAAGTCAGTGGTCTTGGAATCTGAGTAGGGAAGAGTGAATAAAATACCTTTGTTTTCCACATAGAAGAATTTAGACTTGCCTTTTAATATAGGCAAGGGGGTTTCCAACCTTTTGGAATGTGAAGACTACATTTTAATTTTGATGTACTCTGCCCTCATATTGGTCATGATCAGTGTTGGTTTAGAAGTCTGCCTCTGCAGCAGAGGTTGAAAACCACTGTTACAAACTAAATACTATCAGTCTACAAAAGCATGCAGTTGTCTGAGGACACTTTAGGTGTTCTTTAGGGTTTCTTTGATGGCATAGTCCCTTCTATTCAAGATGGAGCTCATACCTGAGTACTAATTTGAAGATTAAAAAAACAGACCACTGGACACTTAAAGATCTGATATAGAAGAGCAATTGAGATTTTTAACCTTGTGAGAAAACTGAATTTTCATCAGTGTTTGGTTTATTGTTTTATAGATTGAGTCATCTCAAACTTGTCACTCTGAAGAAGCTGATAAAAAGAGGGAAGAAAAAAATTCAGGTAACTTCCAGAAGAAGTCTGCAAACATGCCTCAACAATCTAAGAATACAGGGGCTAAGAAAAGAAAAATTGATGATGCATGAAACAAATTTTTCTAAATTTTACAAGAAAAGTACAGTATATGCATGTATGCAGTATTTTTATAGTTAATCAAGTTTAAATTTTAAGATAATTTCATTAATATTTAATACATGGGTAGCTATATTTTAAGAACTTCTAAAGTATTAGAGACTTGAGAATTTGAGACCTTTTGAAAATTTAAGAGCATGAATGGTATGAGGGAAAGTAAACTTTTTAAAATGTAAAAACCTTTAAAATGTAAAGTACTTAAGAGAATAAATTCACACAATTATCTTAAGCTCTTTATGCCCTGATATATACCTAGTTGTATTTTTTTTTTCTTTTGACAGTGTTATTATACTGAAACATTTACATAGGCTCAACACAAAGGCGAGTGATTTCATGTTATATCAGATGTGTAATGCAAACAAAAAAGGAATAAGGTATCAATACAAATAATATTAGCAAGTAAGATGGATACTCTATTTAAGTAAAGTAAAACTATAAGCTTGAAACCATAGCCTTATTTTGACATTTCACAATCAAAGGATGGCTCAGGTCTATTAACCAGACCAAGTTAGGTTGTTGCCTAAAGTAGATAACAACCTAGCTAAAATTGCTCCAAAGCTAACTCACAAATGAACGTGTCTAAGTTTAAAACACAGAAATGAATAATAAGTGGTCAGTTTTGTGTTAGAAAAAAATGTAATAAGTTATCTGAATTGATTTCATCTTTAGAATTTTATTTTTAAATACTTTTCCACAAAAATCATTATCATGTCTGTATTTTTAACTTCATTGAGGCCATCATTAAATCAGCACATTTACTTTATTGACTTGACATTTTGTCTTATTTGAAACTTTATGATTCTTGAAATGTCCTTTTTAGTCAAAATAATCTTCTATATCAATATTTGGATTTAGCAGATCTTCTCCATATGATGAAAGATTCATCTGGTTTAATATTAAGTTTTCAAATGTTTCTTCTAAATCAGTTTCACCAATTAAGACAGCTCCCATCATTCGCCCATTTTGCATGACAACTTTGACGTATTCTTGTCCTTTGGTACATCTCAGCATTAATTCATGATCTGAACCCAAGCTCTGTGCATTATATTTTCCCAGCAATACAACCTATATATAGGTAGGGATAAAAAAGTAATTTTAGTGAGTACCAAAAAGGAAATAATATGCAATTATTTTGTGTTATGCTAGAATGGCCAGCAGAAAAATCTATTCACAAAACTTTAAGAAAAATCTATTCACAAAGCTAAAAGTGCCTTTGGGGAGGGTTCTAAAGAAAACATTTGAGTAGCATACATTTATTCTACAGATGATAATACCACATAATTTATGTGAACATTAAAAATATCTAGTGAATATACACATATGTAAGGCTGGACTACATTAGCTTGGCACCCTGATTTAAAGATTTAACACGGAACTGAGAACTTCCAAGGTATGTTTTTATATGTGCTTCTCCTTATCAGTAAAGTAGGAAGAAAAAACTTGCCTCAGTAATGTAAAGAGGATTAAGTAAGATGATATTGGTTCATTCTTGGATATGATGGCTATTAGTTCACCTCAGAAATAATAAATCTCAAAAATTAGAAATGCACCAATTTGGAAGAGATTCCTCCTCCGCCCCCAAAACTGTAAAAACAGTATAGTGGGAAGGTGGGTAATGATTATCAGATGATTAGAAATTACAATTAGCAATAAATACAGGTACCGATTTGCAAAATATTAGAAAAGTTCATTTTTTATAACATGATTAAAACCATATAAAGATTTATTAAAGAAATTAGATGATCATAATTAGTTACAAGACTAACAAGCAGAAAAAGGCATTAATTTGCTGATCTACCTTACCTTGTAGTTAAAAAATTTTGTTACGTGAGCAAAAAGTTCGAAGCTGAAATCCATATCAATAGAGTCTCCTAAACTGGCTGCAGCCATGCACTTCGCTGCATACCATCCCATCTGTCTAGCCTGGGTCCACAGCCTCATCTGAAATGTTATGAAATATAATTTTTCATTATCATTACTTGAAAACATTATCAGCTTAACTTTGTAAAATTCCTTAAAGGGGTTCAATGTTGGACAGTCCTTAAGACTGGTTAGATCATCCTTTGCCATAGAATCAATCACCAATCTTCACTAACTAAACTGATTTTGGTATTTGATAGTTCTGTCTAAATTACTGCCTCCAAATTTAAAAGATGACACCAACTTGTATATTTCAATATAATTTCTATTAAAAATTACTAAAATATTTCAGGCCATCTCAGGTAAGAACATTTTAATTAACCAGTCTCCTCTTCAGAGTAAGTTTCTCATCAGCTTTAATAGAGATGCCAAATTATCACTGAAAAATTTGTTCCTTTTCTTAATGCTCGCTCTGTTGCTAGGTAGTTAAGGTCTACTGTGCAATTTAATCTTAAGGGTCAGAGAGACAGATATATCACTTATTCTCCAGGCCTAAGACATCATAACAGATTTCAGCAACTGATTCTAGGAAGCCATTTAAAATTCTTCTCTACAACAGTATTAATTTCTCCTGTATTGTATTTTTATTGTATTTCTTACAAAGTTTTGGGATTCCCTGGTGTAACAGAGCACTGGCCTTGGAAGTTGGTAGGTTTGCATATCAACTCTTTTACATATTTATTTAACTTTTCTTAGCCTCAGTTTTGCATACACATAAACATACACCACACCTCCTCCTTGGCTACTGGGAGAATGAAATAGGTTAGCCTATAATAAGCAATTAGTTTCTTTATACCCCATATGTTTAACTAATGCTGTCTTTTTTGTGTGCAAAAATAAAACCACATTCTTGGTTATAAGCTTCAAGCATTTCCAATAGAATAAAAGACAGATATATTTATCAGTGACCTCCCTGTAAACAAGGTAGGTTTGATGAAGCAAGGCGTGGTCTATGGGAATGGAGCAAAATAAATCAAGCATGATAAAACTAAAGAATGGCCAAAGGAAATGGCCTGCACTATTATAGAGACACCTGTTTATTTTTGGATATTTCTTTACTATATTAGAGTATGATGCACTTTAAGAATATAATTTATCCTAGAGAATTTAAAATGTTTAATCCTACTTGAGAGTGTGTGACGGATATGCCACAAAATGAAATAGGATGATTGCAGCAAAACTGAAAACAAGCTAGTTTGAAGCATTTTTGAAACAGGCTGAAAGCACTTATTATTGATGTTATCTCTGCTGTACATAAACACAATAATGAAGCTGCCTCTTAAAATACATCCAGCTCTTTCACTACTTCACACTCCAAAGGCAATGTGAATAACAACCCCTACCTGCTGAACTGGTCTTCAACCAATTAAGTGTTGATTGGCTCCTTTATCTCTAACATCTACCTAAGTCTCTACTCCTCCTAAGACAATCTCATTTATAGCCACTGATTATCTTCCTCCAGTATTTTTGTTCCACTCTTAGGAGGTAAGCAACACTGTGAGTGCAGGAGGAAGTTTAGACCCAGCTGGAAACAGCTGTTAGGCTGAGGACAGCTGCTGACTAAAGCAGCATTATTTTTCAGTAGTAATTCCTAAAGGGAGAGAGAGAATAAGGTCATCAGGAACAGAATACTTTATGACTTATAAATTTAGTAACTTTTCTTATCTAAAGCTGTGCTATAAATATGGTAGCCACTAGCCACGTGTAGCTATTTAAACTTAAATTAATTGAAAGTAAAATTCAGTTCCTCAGTCACATTAGCCACATTTCAAATGATCAGACACAGTAGCTACCTTACTGGAGTAGTGTAGAAATGTAGAACATACCTGTCATCACAGAAAGTTTCATTGGACAGTGCTGATAAGCATCTGAGAATAAAATAAAAAGTAACAGCCCAGAACTCTTTTTAAAAGATATCTCTGGATATTCTATCACTATAATGATAAATTACCAAAAGAGAAAAAAGCATTTTTTTCCAGTTACAAAAAACTCTAGGCTAGTTTCCATCTTAAAGCAGAAAAGTTGGAAAATCAGAAAGCTGGATTTGCTGGTAGCAACTCACTTTTTTTCAGATGGACTCTGATGGAAATTGTGATCATGTATGCTGGCTTACCTGCTGCCAGACTGGGCTGGGTTGCCAGGATGCAGTACAAATGTCACCGGCAGCATAGATATCGGGAAGGGACGTGTGCATATGATCATCCACTTTCAGGCCACCATCTTCTGCTAAATCAAACTAAACAATGTTCCTCATAAGAATTTGTGGTAAGACAAATGAAACATGACACTTCATTCTAAAGTAAAACAAGTGAAATTTTTACACTTTGATATGCTGATCTGTAATAAGCCAGTGAAAAACAGCTGCAAAGTTTAGACAACTAAGCTGAATTACCAGGGAATCAAATACATACTATAACAGAAAAACCCATAAGATTCTTAGAATTTTAACATTGAAACTATCCAATAACCATAATTATTCATAATTATAAGAATATCCCTCAGATTTTAAAAGCTTCAAATGCTAAAAAGCAAAAATTACAAGATGGTTTTTCTAAAAGAATCACTTTTAAGAATGCACAGGAGCTGCCTGTCTTATCTACATCTAGATAAGTTATATGCTGGGATGTTAATTGCTGAAGGACTTTACACCATAAGAAAATATTGCAAATCAAGATAAATATAAACTAAATTGTTTTCAGCCACATTAAGTTATACTTTTGTGCTAAAACAATGAACAAGTATTCAGGTTTGAGGATTAGAGATATTTACAAATAATACTTTAAAAATATAGTGGGACAAAAAATTTCACCTTACATTGTTGCCACAGAGAAAAGGTTCTATGTTTGGTGTGACTCCTGTAGCACTGACAATGAAATCGCAGCCATATATCTTTTCATTGGTCAATTCCACATATACAGGCCATATCTCTTAAAAAAAAAATTATTCTAAAATGAAATCGACCAATTGTCCATAAGCATTATGTTAATAAAATGACTATAATGAAGAAAAACAGAAAAAGGAAAGCAGGAGATAACTTTAAAACATCCTTTAATTTGTATAAAGTACATTTGCTAAAAATTTATAATTCAATGACATCTTATTTTGGGTATATTTACAAAACTGTTGCATTAAAAACATTTTTCCTTCAAATTTAGACAAATTCTAACAGTAAATATAATCATTTTATAAATTATTTATTTAAATAATATGGAGTATACTTCGCTGAGTTTAATCAAACTAGCTTATTTTCAGTTTTTCCCTTACTATTCGAATTCTAACACTCCCTTTTCCTATGGGAGAATTCAAAGGATTTTGAACAGTGAAACATCTCATATGCTAGGTTTGGCTGAGTATATTTCCTCAAATGACAGTATTTTCATAGGAGTGTGGAAGAGGAATTAGGAGATCTGAGTCTTAGTTCTAAATTGATAGATTTCCAATCTTTTTGATTTGGGGAAAGTCACTGTACATTACCTCTGAGTGCATGAGATTTTAAAATTTTATTATTTTAAATTTTATTAAATTTATTGCGGTGACACTGGTCAATAAAATTGTATAGGCTTCAAGTGTACAATTCTCTAATACATTATCTGTATACCACACTGTGTTCAAATCAGATATCCTTCCGTCATCACATACTTGGCCCCTTTACCCTTTTCCACGTCTCCCCTATTGCCTTTGGTAACCACCATACTGCTGAGTTTTTGTATTGTCGGTTGCTTTCAGTTTCATATCACACATGAGTGAAATCATATGGTTCTCAACTTTTTATTTTGTTTAGCATCATCTCAGAATCCATCCATGTTGTTGCAAATGGCAGTAGTTCATCTCTTCTTATAGCTAATAGTCCATTGTATATAAATACCATATCTTTTTTGCCTAATCATCTATCAAAGGGTACTTCATTGTTTCCGTTGTTTCCGTTGTCTTGGCCACTGTAAATAATGCTGCAGTTAACACTAGGGTGCATATATCTGTAGAGATAAATGTTTTTCAATTTTGGGGGATAGATATCCAGAAGAGGGATTGCTAGATCATATTGTAATTCTATTCTTAATTTTTTGAGGAACCTCCATGTTTTCCATAGTGGCTGTATCAATTTACTTTCCTACTAGCAGTGTTTGAGGGTTCCTTTTTCCCCTCCTCTCCAACACTTACTACTTGTCCTGTTGATTACAGCCATTCTAACAGGTGTGAGATGGTATCTCATTGGGGTTTTGATTTGCATTTCCCTAATAACTAGTGAAGTTGAGCATCTTTAAATATGTCTCTTGGCCATTTGAATGTTCTCTTGGGAGAAGTATCTGTTCAGATTCTCTATTTTTTAATTAGATTTTTTTGTTGTTGTTAAATTTTTTATATATATTGGATATTAATCCATTATTGGATGTTTGCAAATATTTGGTTGGCTGCCTCTTTGTTTTGTTGGTTTCTTTTGCTACACAGAAGCTTTTGTTTGAAATAGTTCCGTTCATTTACTTTTGCTTTTACTTCTCTTATCTCTGAGGTCATATTTATAAAATCCTAAGACCAAGGTCCATTAATATAGTACTTATGTTTTCTTCTATGCAGCTTATTGTTTCAAGTCTTATATTTAGGTCTTTGATCCATTTTTATTTTGGTATATGTCAACAGACAACAGCCTATTTTCATTCTTTTTTTGCATGTCTTTCCAATTTCTCCTGCACCACCATTTAGTAAAGAGGCTTTTTTTGCTCCACTGTCTGTTTTTGGCTTCTTTGCAGAAAATTATTTGCCCCTCTATATGTGGGTTTACTTCTGGGCTCTCAATTCTGTTCCGGTGCATGTGTGTATGTGTTCGTTCTGCCAAAAACAACGCTGTTTTCATTACTGTAGCTTTATAGTATAATTTGAAGTCAGAGAGTGTGATACCTTCAGCTTTGTTCTTTTTTCTTAGGACTTGGGGTCTTTTGTGGTTCCATACAAATCTGATGATTTTTTGTTCTATTTCTTTAAAAAATGCTGTTGAGATTTTGATGGGGATTGCATTAAATCTGTATATATCTTTTGGTAATATGGTTATTTTAACTATGTTGATTTGTACAGTCCATGAACACAGAGTATCTTTTCTGAGTCCTCTTCAATTTCTTTTAATAATGTCTTATAGTTTTCAATTATAGGTCCTTCATATTCTTAGTTAAGTTTATTCCTAGATAGGTTTTAACTGCAATTGCAAAAGGATTTTTTTTTCATTTTTCTGAAATTTTATTGTTATTCTAAGTGAACACACTGGATTTTCAAACATTGATTTTGTATCCTGTAACTTTATTATTTTTTGGTGGAGTCTTTAAAGTTTTCTATATAAAGAGCTGTCTGAAAAAAGTGACAATTTTACATCTTCATTCCAATTTGGAGGGCATCAGGCTTTTTAGTTTTTGTTTTGTTTTGATCTGCAAGATATTCCCATTGATTCACAGGATTATGATAAACCACAGTGAGTAAAGCTCTATATAATTTATTAGAAAACTGAAAAAGCAAGTAGTGAAAATGAAGTGATTTATTAAATATGTTTTTATTTTTACTTTTCATGTGTAAGTTTTATATAGAAATCTGAAGATATTTTAAAATTAATAATATATCAAGATTGAATTAGGTTCCTTTTAAGTAAGTAGTTAAATTTTTTAAAATTTTATTACTTACCTGTATCAGTTGTAACTAACTGATTATGATGGTCTCTTGGAAAAGTCAAGGACTTTTTCTTCGAAATTCTAAATTCTTTTTGAAGGTAGATTTTCTTTACTTCACACATAGTTTCAATGTGAATCTTATGAGAAAACTAAAAGAAATACTGATCACCATGATACTTAAAGAAAGAATGACTTAGGTTACTGATGATGAAGAAAAAAGTTATAATATACATAAAGAAACATACAAAAAAATAATTCATATAATATAAATGAAAACACATTGGATGACCAAAAATAAGCCCCTCAATTTCTGTGTGAAAGGAACAAGAATAAATTCATACTGATGAGATCTAGTAGTTAAACTGGCAGGTAGCACCAAGGGCATGTTTTTTAGTATAAGCCTCACTGATAATTACATGTATGTATATATATATTTAAAAAATTACAACTGTTATAGACTATTAAAACCTCTTGAGAGCAGGTCTATGGTAACTTATTGTTACATCACAGAATCTCAGTAAAGTGCCAGTTAGGTAGTAATTACTCAATAAATGTTTATTGAACTGAACTGTTGAAGTTCTCAGGTTAAAATACTATTAATCTTAGGATCTGAAGGTACAGGAAGAAACAATTTTTCATAATTTCCATCATAAAATTAGATATATCATGAAGCCAAACCCCCTTCCAACCTACCTCGGGCTGAGAAGAAACCATACATAGTAATAAGGACTGCATGTATGTGTTATAATATTTAAATGCCACAGCCTTTTAACAACTATTTTTAAAAATCTAGTAAATAAAATGAGATATTAAATATATTTTATTTAGAATCCATATGATAACTTTTTAAATATTGTAATGCATCTGAAGTGACCTCTGAGAAAAGACTGATTTAAAATAGGACAGGTGTATTACTGTAGTCTGTGTGAGTGAAAAGAAAGCTGAGGGTCAGTTTTAGATGAATTTAATATTCACTTTATTTTATGGGCAAAACTGGGCCAGGGGGCAATGAAGTCCTTTCTTAGCACTGCGGAGTTTAAGTAAAGGGACACAGCAATTTTTTGAGTATATATTTATAATCATAACTAGTTTAACAAATGGTTCAAGAATTTAAAATTGCATTTAGACAATGTTTAATTAGTATATGAAAACATACCTCTTTTGTTCCTTTAAGATTCAAGCCTTCATGCCAGTCAGGCCCCAAAGCACTGCCTATATTATCAGCATTAGCTTTGGTTCCTGCTTCCTTTTTCTTTCCTGAAAAGATAAACTCAATTCAAAATCAAATGATATAAAGATTGCCAGGGGAAGAATTATGCTTGTGTTCTGCACCTTTTAGGTAATGTAATGATTCTCATATGTACATACAGTATGACTAAACTAAGGCATCTATATTAATCTTTTTATTCATTATTTTAACATTTTGTGTAGAGCTATAAAATGGATATGGTTCAAATTCTCAACGACTGTTGGGTATAAACATACTCAGTGTTTCTTGGAGGTTACATACACTGGTTAATATACAAGATAAGAAAATTAAATATGGAAAATTTTGTTAATGGTTAGCACCTCCAAAACTACAAAATTTAAAAAAATAACAGCTTTTTTAAACTAAAAAACTGCGAGGCCTGTTTTTGTTTTTAAACTCGTTGCATTTTTTATAAAATTACCTTAGGTGTTGTCTAATTGTAGTATCTGTTTACAAAGATACAGATGGGCCAGTTTATTTAATTCACTTTAAACTTGCAGTTTTAATTTTATATGTCTTTCATAAAAATATATATATACACACATACACATATCCTAGAAAATCTATAATGTCACATAAGGGTCTAGAAATACCTATATTCCTAGCTCTCAAACATAATATTTTGCTAAATTTTCTTACAGTCTTTTTTTCAATCGTTAAAAAAAGTTTCATCTGTGAATTAATGAGCTAGATGCTATATTTACCGTCAGCTGTGTATCTGGTTCTTTTCTGAGTAATTTCAGCTTCTGGTTTTTCAGCAATAAGCTTAGAAGTCAAGAATTCAGCTGCTCCTGCATCGAAGAAAGTATTCCCAATAGCTTTATCTTTAATGGCCCAAATTACTTCACACCCTTCAATTTCATACCTAAAAGGAATATTAAAGTTACTTGAGCAATTTCAAAATCTAAGTAGAAATCTTTGTATCTGCACATAACAGTTCTTTCCTAAGGCACAAGCAAATATTTTAAGGCAAACTCAGGAAGAATGATTATAAAGAGGAATGTAACACTCTTTCAGGATAATAAGAGTTAAAGTAGAATCAATAATAGAAGAAATTTAATCATTCACTGGAAGAACATCATATAAGTGACAAATACATATACTGAACATCAGGTAAAATTTTTATCACAATGAATATCATTTCAGTGTCCAATTTCTACAGCATAGTTATTATTTAATGTCCCCTAAGGTTCTTAGGAGTGAGCAATGCTTTATCTAGTTATAGTGTAATCAATAATGGATGGGCGGATGGATGGTACATAGCTACCATACAGAGAACAGCTGACTTATTTGGTAACACATATTTTATGTGCTCAAAGCACATTACAGAAAGAGATTGACAAAGGAGAGAAATGGGGTCATGTACTAAAATCTTAACTTTGTTATAAAGGAATCATCACCCTGAAATTAATTCCTCTGATCTCAGAAATTTCTAAGCCATCTAGCCAAAGAAAGATCCAGTTCACAGAAATTTCAAGGATCTACAAGGAAGAAAGGAATGGACATGGTATATAGAAGCCACTTTCCATGACTGTTCATGAGGTAGCCAGCACTCCTAGCATCTGCTATTTTATCTCTAGGTTTGGACACTGAGAATGTGATTCTCTTAATATTCATTTCATGAAGTCCCTGAAGTCCACTATAATTCATGTTATTAATACTTGTTTTGGTACAACTGATGAATTGAGACAATCCCAGACAAACAGGATGTATGATTATCCTAATTATACTAGGATTTTATTTGAACATGCTCTAGTAATACATATCGTATGTTATTTTTAACATTTCTTTATGGTACAAAGT
This sequence comes from Macroglossus sobrinus, assembly GCA_004027375.1. Lineage (NCBI taxonomy): Eukaryota > Metazoa > Chordata > Mammalia > Chiroptera > Pteropodidae > Macroglossus > Macroglossus sobrinus. The sequence goes on from PVKZ01000514.1 coordinate 36,470, forward strand.
ATTGCCATCTTTATTTCACAGACTGACAGACTTACACGTGACATAGGTCATATGACTTTTTAAGACTAATAAATAAAGACATGGTAGAAAAAAGGTTTAGTACATCTGACTACAGGTCACCTAACTTCATGCTTTTTAGCATATGGTAAAGGAGCCCCTTGCATCATCCACTGGGCCTTTTTTCTTGCTCTCCTATGCCAGCAAAAAATATTTACAGTTACTAAATTTAAGATTATCTTGGAGAACATTCTATCTATTTTATACTGCTCAGGTCATATAACATTGCGATGCTATATGGTAATCGATTTTATACTTCAATTTATATAGAGGTACATAGTTATTATGAAATGCTTTCCTTAACTTTTAAATTGGAAATTTCTCTAATTACCACTTTCTGTATTTTAAAGTTACATAGCAGTGTAACTCATATGAACATAGCTTAAAATACGTGATACTTGACTAGCAGACCATAGTTAGAATAAGTAACTCCTATACATACTTTACCTCACAGGACACTCTCTAAACCTCCTACCCTATGAATTTTGTACTCAGAAAGACACATAAGCATGAAGGTATTGCCACACATAGGAGAAATACTGCTTTCATACTCTTAAAAAACAGACAACAAAGTATTATAATATTGTGAAATTATGAAAAACTATGTCCGAAAATGAAAGGATTAACCTATATTTGAAAACAAGAGATAATAACTGAAATAAAAGTATACTAAAGAAAATTAGTATTAGCCTCAGTGGAACACAGGGCTATTAAAGAGCTGAAAAGGTTTGGATATATTGTTTTTCATCTAGAAAAGATAAAGGCTTAATCATTCAGTGAACTTAAACTGACAGAATAGCACCATATGGCATCTTCTTAGACTATCAGAGTTTACTGAATATAAAATTATGAATTTTATCCAATTATATAGTCTTCAATCTCCAACCTAAAGAAACTAAGATACAGGATTAAATGTGAGACTTAACATTTTTAAATATAAGAAAGCATTTCATTGTAAATAATAATAATAATAGTATTGAGTTATACTTCTGGTGATAGCTGATGGAGAAAATCTGTCATGCATACAATAGAATTTGAAGCCCCTCTTAAAGTAAATCTGTGCCTCTTCCCTTTTGGCCCAGTTTGGTTTCGATACTCTAGTTTTTTCTCTACATTTATCTGTACAGTGCCACAAACTTCATAATCACAATGACTGTCACCCTTAGTACCCAGGTAATTTAAGAACTCTTACAGGCTTCCAATGGGATTTGCCATCTAAAAAAAGGGAGGTAAAAGGCTACTCTGTGACTTGGAATAGACAAAATTGAGCAAAGACAGGGCTTTGGCAGATTCCTTATTGATAAAAATTTATCCTTTTTGAAGTCAGACCCAACTTTCTGGCCTGAAAAATATCTGAAATATTTCTACATATCAGCCATCTACTGGAAGATAAATCACAAAGAAAGCGAACCAATGCTCTTATAGACAATAGCAGGATATTTTCAATTTTTTTGAACCTAAAATTTCTTAAGATGATACGGTTTCATTAATTAATGTGTTTGCATTCCCTAAACTTTCAAAAACCAAGAGCTTGGAGTACCACATAACCTGAAACATGAATCACAAACCTTTGGGTTTCATGATCCAAAAGAGTTATTAACACAAATAAGTGAACCAGGATGGGTATAAGCAATAAAAAATGGTGGAGATTATGACTAGTAATATAGTACATGCTTATAAAACACATATAGGTCAAATCTAGTCACTCACCAGTGTAAGACCCTTTGAGACCTAAGCATTTCCTAAACTCATGTTTTATAAGGACATTGCTATAACTCTGAATTCCATGAAAGCTAAAAAAATAAAGTGGATTTTTCTCCTTGAGTATATGAAAAACAATTATGTTTATCTTTGATTTTCATGATAACAAGATTTTTTCTAGTCTGCCAATAATCACACGAATCACAGAGCAGTTCTTAAATATTTAAAAATATATACTTACACTAATTCAAGTGCGATACCACCATTCCCTATGATCATTATTCTCTTAGCTTTAGTAAGCTGCTTCTGAAATTCCTATATTAAAAAGAAAATGACAGCGTTTTGTATAGTGGGCAATACCAGAAGCAAAAGGCTTCACTGACAATTTCACTTTCCCACTCTGCCAGGATGCACCCTCCCAATTATTACAAATGTTCCCCTCTATGTTCCACCTCAAAATGCCTTTATAGGAATGTCTCTCTTGATTTTCTTTGCCTTTTATGTCATTACATTTAGAGTAGTATTTCTGAATTTCATCAAGAGGCACTGTCTTTAGTTTACAACATTCCCAACTATTTGACCAAATCAATTTACTAACATGACATTGATCTGTATCTTAGATACGGGATTCTTCCTTTTCCTTAAGTTTCTCACAGTTGATACTCCCTACAGTTACCCAGCACTTAAAACTTGCAGGAATTCTCGAGAAGGATAGCAGCATAGTGGTTAGGAGCACAGTCCCTGGTTCTAGCAGTTTACTAACTTGGACAAGTTGCTTAACCTCTTGTGCCTCACATTCTTCACTCATAAATAAAAAGTGACTATACCTTAAAGGGTTCTGTAAGCATTAAGTAAGCTGTCAGGAGTAGCAGGCACATAATAAAGTCTAACATTTGTTTTTTAAAATGTTACATTATTTCAGTTATAAGACCTCCATAGTCCCATGCTCTACCCCGCCACCCCCACAGAGATCACAATGAGCTTTCTAAAGTACAGAATAAGAGTCCTTTAGCTAAATAGCTAAATTCTTCCTCCTATGTCAAGTTACCATTTCTATTAAACTGACTCCAAAATGTATGATAATATTCAATAAATAACCACTGTGATTAACTTCTTTAAAATTTTACAAAAAAAAAAAACACAACAATTTTAATTTGTTCTTCATTGAGGGCAGTAGATAATCTAAGCAAGATCTGTAAAGAGCCCTGGACATGGAGATAAGTAGCATGAGTTTAAACTGCTTCTGATGAACTTAATAACTACCATAGTACGGGTCAATTACTTAATTTCTCCATCTCAGTTTCCTATTTGTAGAGTGGAGTAATGGCTGTCACACAGGATTATCATGAGGATTCAAAGAGTTCAACTATGTAGAGGGCATTACTGGGACATATATATGAATGCAGTCTTTGATAATATGAACCTAAAATATTTACAAGAAGATAATCAAGTCTGGTTTTGTATAAATTCCTAATTATTTAAGAACAGGCTGAAAGTAAACTATCAATTTCCAAGACTATAAAACATTATGTAATTGTAAATGTAACACCACATGGGACAGAACAACGAGCGTGAGGTAAGACAGGAGTACTGTGGTTGGAAACCAGGAAGAGCTTTTGGTAATAAGGGCCAACAACTCTGAAATAAATTACCAAAAGAAGTTGGATAAGGTTCCACTGATAGAGTTTCACCTTATTGGGATAGTATCACTGTTCTTGAGCAGAACGATAAATCCAGTAACTTCTTCAGTTTTAGGACTGTGTCATGGTTCTGTACCAACCACAAAGATCTGACTATTAATTTCTTTGCTGAGGAGTAAATTCAGTAAGTTTTAGATATGCTTCACCTTTTGGGAAAAAAGATCATTACATAAATTAGGTTGCAAATCACATATTCCCAGTCAGAACAGATTAATGAATATGTGCATAATGCATATCGTAATCTTCAGCATACCTGATACATCTAAAATCTGCATAACAAAAAAGGACACAAAACATTATCATGAATAAAAATTTATCAGCTAAAAACAAACTGAAACTGGCCATAATGACATTATAACTACTTTCTGGTTTACGGGTCATCAAGGAAAAAAACCTCTTCTACAGTTTAGGAATTAGTAAGAGTGGAAAACTGATTCAAATGTAGAAGCCTAAGAATCTTCATATTTCTATCCCATGATCCAACCTCAAAATGTTACCTGAGCACTGTCTGTATCACGGATTCCTAAAACATAAGGATTTTCTTTACATATCAACTTTGGTTTAGCTCCAGCACACAGACAGAGTTTCTTATACACGTGCTGACTGCCATCTTCCGTTAAAATGCACTGTAAAAACATAGAGCAGTGAAGAAGGGAAACATTTATATACAGGTACAATTTCACTTTAAATTAAATATTCAAAAAGACAAAAGCAAAAAATAAATATTAAGGTTGCCTCTTGGTGGCACTCAATATTTTGTTACAGCGATTGCAAAGCTAACCAAACATGAGAATGCATTCTTCCAGCCAGTGATTCTTAATCATTTTAGGGCCATAAACCATTTTGAAAATGATGACAACTAGCCTTTCTTCTTGAGAAAAAAAGGCATATTCACATGAAATTTTGCATAAAATGTAGGGAATCTCATGATGTTTGGAATGTTGACCTCAGATTAAAAATAAAAAATTTAGAACTTTTGAAATTGAGCATTCTGATAAACATTTTTTATCTCAATGAAAGTTACCTGAAGATCTAGTAAATCTAACTATCACATCTTAATATCTGTTATGGGTACAGGGGAGTAGTGTAGTAGAAGTTACAATATGTCTTATTAATCTAAAAAGATTAGAAATGCTAAAGAACTTTTTATATTCTTAAATACAAATAGCAATCACTTTACCAGCAAACTATATACTCTTTGGGGATTATATTTTCACATAAGTGACAGATATGTTAACCTTAAATCTTAGCATGTACAAGCTTTAAAGTTATTTATATTTTTAATAACATCAGTGAAGCTAAAAATACACATTAGAGATCCATTGTTTTTGTTCATTAATACTGAATGAAACTACACATAAGTGATGGCATTTAGAAAGCAGATACACATGCTACTATGAGAGATGCTGGACTTTGTTGGATGGTGTAGGGATGGCAAAGGGGTTAATGTCTGTGCCTTGTGTTTGGAATTATAAAACTTGGCAAATCATGACACAGCACTTACTACCCATTGAGACATTTGTTACCATGTTAACTCTTCAGCTGCATAACAAATACCTAAAACCAATCATCAAACATAGTATACAGAAATTTCATACAAGTATTCCTTCAGATAAACTGATTAGAATTTTATCTGACAAACAGATAAAAGTTGGTTATAGGCACTGACCAAATTTAAGAAAGAATTTGCATTTAGCTACTGTAAAAATGAACAAAAACTCTTGATTGGCTACTGTTAAATTTTTGGAAGTAGAATGAAGGTAAAACACATTATCTCTAATGCGCTAAACAATATAAAGGATGGATAAGAGGATGCAGACCTGCGTCTCATGTAGGACACTTTTCAAATGGTAATGGATTCAAATGTCCTAATATATAAATTCCCTCACAATTCATTAGTATACTTTTAAGCTTACCTCAATTTGCAAATTAATTGAAGAGGATGTTATACTGAATAAGTACTACTACTGTAAATATTAGGAACTTACTCTGGTTTGGAGATTCAGGTTTTTAATTATTTTCTTATAAAATTCAGTTCTTTTTCTTAAATTTTTTTTTCCTGTCAAATTATTTGTCTTTCAAATGTGGTGTACAGTGTTTGATCCCAAAGAAGGAATTCACAAGTTAAAGCTGCTTTAGAGAAAAAACTAGACTCTATTTCCCATCTCTCCTAAAGCCCATGTGAGGATATTGTTAATCATCTGATAACATCTTTTTCTGAGACTGCCTTATTCCTGAGGCTGTCTTAGTTTGGGCATTATATCATTTTGGAATATTGCAACCACTTTCTAATCTGGTTCCTGGCCACCAGCCACTCACTCAACCCAGTTCCTCCTTGACACTGCTGTCAGATCTTCCTAAAAGAACATCTATTTCATCATCTCTGCTTCCTCTTAAAATCTCTTTATTATTTCTCCATTGTTTATAAAATAAAAACTCAATTTCTTAGTATGACATAAAAAGCTTTTCATAATCTTATATACTTATTTCTTTGGCTTTGTCTACCAATCTCCTTTACTTATCCCCGCCCCAATCCCCTTGACAACCTCACTGTACCATGTGGCCTGTTTCCTTTCTTTGGGTCTTTGAACATGTATTCTACTCTTCCTGAAATGTCCCCTTCCATCTAGAGAACTCTTAATTGACCCTTCTTTTAAAACAGAGATCAAATACTACTTGATCTGTGATATCTTCCTAAATATCTAATATCAGAACTTTAATACTATCTCAATGACTCTTTTTCATGTGTCCATATAATTATATGTATGCACGTCTATATTCCCTATGGCAGCTGCCTCCAACCTTTTTGGCACCAGGGACTGGTGCTCCTATGAGAGTCTAATGCCTGATGATCTGAGGTGGAGATGAGGCAGTGATGCTAGCACTGGAGAGTGGCTGCAAATACAGATGAAACTTCGCTTGCATGCCTGCCGCTCACATCTTGCTGTGCGGCCCAGTTCCTAACAGGTGAGGGGTACTAATCCATAGCCCAGGTGGTCGGGGAACACCTGCCATATGACAGTGAACACTCTCAAGAGCAGGCTCCTTATATTATTGCTATTGTGTCCTAGAACATAATGCAGTGCGCAGGAAACACTAGATGCTATATAAATGTTGACACTAATTTGAAAGATAAAATCTAAAATAATGCCAAACTAAACTAATTACATAAATTTCAATAAACTCACATAATAATAATGAAAATTAACACACTAAAATTTACTTGCTAGGGATTTTGGTGGTGTTACAGGTGGGGTCAATGGAAGACAGGTAAAACCGTACCAAGATGTAAGAAAGGAAAACACCATTAAGAAAAATATTCTCTTACATGTTCTTCACTCTTCAGTTGCTTTACTCCAGACTCTATAACCTTAATGTTGGGAAAGCGGTTTTCTAACACAGTACTTGGTTGTTCTTCAACATCAAATTTTTCCAGTACTTTAGAAACCTATAAAATGTTTTATAATCAAAGAGGTAAAAAAAATAAAATAAAATAAAAACTTTTTTTTCAAGAATTTTAAATAAAAATATTTTCATTTCTTTTTATACACTACTTATTTTATGTTTATAAAATAAGAAAGTTGGCCAGTTGCACTATGGACAGTGGAAAGAGGGCTAGACTCTGCATTTTAAGATGAACTCAAATACTAGTCTTACCACTCTTGGGCAAGTCAGGTAGGTCACTGAGCCTTAGTTTCCTGCCCTGTGAAATGAGGGCTAACACTCAAACAGCTTATCTATCTCCTTACCCTTGCAGCTTTCTCCTTCAACTTGCTAGGTAACCTTATTATGATTGAGTCTTTGGACTTTTTCCTCTTCTACAAAATCATCAGCATCCTCTTGGATTCACTTTCCCTCCTATCCTGCTAAGAGTCCACTATGAATCATTTCATCTTTTGCCCAAACCCTTGAATTCCTTGTTCTCTTATCCTCAACAATTAATTACCCTGAAAACTTTCAATCATAGATCAAACTACCTGTTTTTCTCTAGTTCTATACCCAGTCTGCTATGGAAGAACCACATACCTTGCATATTGGTATCCAGCATCAGTTTGTTCCTTAAACACTGCATAGACATCCAACTATCTGACCACAGCAATTCTCAAACCTACGTCCTCAAGATCCCTTTACACTCTTACAAATGACTAAGGATCCCCAATGGGCTTTTGTTTGCTTGAGTTATATCTAGCAATATTTTCTGCATTAGAAATTAAAGCTAAGAAAAAGTTTAAATATTTCATAATTCACTTAAAAGTAAATAAAAAATCCAGTATATGTTAAATAGACATACTGTTAATGAAAAATAACTACTTTTTCCATAACAAAACAATGGCACTATTTTACATTTTTAAGTATCTCTTTAATGTCTGGCTTAAAAGAAGATAACTGCAAACTGCTCCTACATTCTTCATTTGCATTGAAACTATTATAATATGTTGTTTCGGCCTCACACAAATATGCAGCCTTTCAGGTAGTTGTATACTCTTTTTTAACGCATCATTAAGACTCAACAAGTTATGGTTCTTAAAGATTAGACGCAATGTAGAATTTGAAACCATATCAAAGAATTCTTCATACTCTATTCCTGTGAAATCCATTGGTTTATCCTGCACTTTGAATGGATCTTGAAACATCACACTTTGCTTGTTTGGACAATGTTGGTTCAGTTACAGAGATCTTCCAAATATTGACACATTTCATAGCTATGCAATATAAAAAATCACATTCATTATTATCACCAACAATCTTATCAGTATAGTCATTAAGTACTGTAAGGCTCAGAGTGAAGAATGAGTTTTCCAAAATCTCCAATTTTTTCTTGAAAGCTATATTTTGTCATATTGGCAACAAATACTGTCAGTTGTTTTCCTTGAAGTGACAGGCTCATTTCATTTCCAAATATGAATGACCACAATTTGTCAGTTGTTCTTTCAAGTAAAATTGATGTCTCAAGATAAAAAGTACATCTTACAACTCATGAGGACTCAAGAGCCAAAGTGCCTATATTTAAAACCTAACTATACACACCTTGAAAATTTACCTAACCTCACTGTGACTCATTAACCTCATCTGTCAAATGAGGCTAATGTAAAAACCTACTTCCTAAGGTTAAGAATACATTAATATATTTAAAACATTTAGAAAAGCAGTGTAAGATAAGTGTTCAAAAATAATGTGAATTATTATTAATAGTAATTTATTCTCCTTTAAAAATTATACAAGTCAGGAATACAGTGTGTTATTATGTAATAACACACTTATTATTATTAAATACTGTTTTTAACTCTAAAACAACAACTCATAATATAGTATAAAATGTTAAAATCCCTCTTTACTGCTTTCCAGCTCTCACACTTCCCCATACCCCTGAGATAACCACCAATGTCTTTTTAGTGTATGTTCTATACTTTTAATTTCTGTATCCTGGGTGCCTAGCACATTGATTGATATATAATATAGATGCTCAATGAATGATTCAATTTCTGACTTTTAAACACTAAGAATAAATGACATTTGCATATTTATTATTTTAATGTACTTTTACATGTTAGTACAGTAAGTCCTCAACTTAACATCATCAATAGATTCTATGACTTTAAGTGAAACAAGCAAAGCAACTCAGGCACAGAGATTTGCCAAGGCTACACAGCCAGTAAATAACAGGCCTAGACCATAAGTTATTTTCTTCTATTGTATAAAACTTAAAAAATTGGCAAAAACTGAACTCTAGTCTTATAACTCTGGGATCATTACATCAAATTAAGTCTTCTGGAAAGACATTTATAAGACCCAGCTATTCACTTTTCTCTTATGTATGTATGCTTAAGCTTGTAATTGAATATATACTATTTTCTTTTAGAGAATACTAGCAAAAATTGTTCTCTGGGTCTTCAAATCCCATAACTTTTTTGTCTGTACCTAGGTACTAAGACATTGTATGAAACTATAGGCAGGTTATAAAGGAGCAACATGTGCAACTAACTTCCCCTTGGTCTTAGGAGTTTATATAAACCTTAGGGGTTTACATATGAGAATGAGGTGGGTTAACAGTATATTGATCTCTTCCCTGGGAGATAATATGTAAGATAATTTTAATAAAATATACTTTAAGATTGGAAAGGTGTGTCTGTAGGAGATGGCTAAGGGAAAGGTGGTTTTTCTTCCTTGGCATCAAATCTATTAACCTTTGTATAAATAATAAATGCCAAAAAAAATGCCCCCCAAAATGTTATACTCTATTAGGATAATATAAGGGAAAACTTGTATTAAATCAAAGGCTATGGTAGTAGTCTTCACTGAAGTATAGGAAGAAAAGATTTTTCACCTTTTTTTATTCATTTTTTTTTTTGCATAAGCATTATAACACTCTTAACTGTAGCCACTAAAACACATGTAATTTATAAATATACAAATGCACATATATTAGAACATGAGCCCAAAACTTTTGAACAATTGAGGTACAGGATCAAAAATGTTTGGAGACCACTTTTCCATGATACTATGACCTCACTGATCTTAGACTCCTATTAGTGTTATAACGTGTGTAATATAAATTCATGGAACCACCAAGTGATCTGAGATGCTTATTACACATCCAAAACATTATCTACAAGTGTAAACTTGGCTCAGAAGCACTTCTGATTTGTAAATACACATAACACACACATATTTACCATGAAGATATAGATATTTGCATTCATATTTAGATTTCATAGCATCTTTCCTCCAGAAGAATCTTATTTTAAATTTTCTTAAAAGTAATTCAGAATGGGAAGAAAAGACAGGAGGAAAAAAGGAGTAGACGAGAAATTAAATTCAGTATTATACTTGGTGCTTTGGTATTCAAACTGAAGAATTCTAAACTTTGAACTATGATTTTAAAATGAATATTAAAAGAACATTTGTCATTTTAAACAAAATACTACAGTTAACACTAACTGCTATGGAAGTAACTGCAATTTTTAAAATTAATACTAAGAAAGTGATACAAAGGTTCTTACCTGCTTGAAATTTGTAACTGCTTTAATAACAGGAGAAGCTGTTATCAAGAGAATATCTTCTGATGGAAACTGAACCGCCAACTTATTTTAAAAAAGTAGGAAAAAAATACGATAAATAACTTTAGGTATTAGTATATTAAGCATTGGGTGTGAGATAGGGGTAATGCAATTTTAATAATGTTATTAACCTAGGAAATTAAAAAGTCACTGTTCTTCATCTAAAAGTCTCCTATTCCTGATCCTGGATCTTGTTCATCATTTTTATAGAGTAGTGATGAGCAGTAGTATATTTGCACTAAACACTAACAAAGATCTGAACAAGGAAAGTGACATAAAGAGGTATTTCTAATTTACTTAAACAATTTTATATGCCATTTTAAGTTATTATGCAAGAGGATAAGAAGAAACGATCTTCCTAATTAACAGTTAAACCAACTTCTATTTATTGTAAAATATTTTTATTTGCCTTCAGCAGGATAAAATTACAGAAAACTTTCAACATTAACATTTAGAATTTTAGCCTGACTTTTCTCAAGTGCTTTGGCACTCCTATCCTGCCTCTTCCAAATTACCACGCCAGTTTAATATTGGCCTTACAAAATTTAGTGGTTTAACTTCTCGTTTCACCATTTTCCTCTAACTACAAACTTCTTTCTCACTTTAAACTTCATAAAAGCATTTTCCTAACTCATGATTCTGTTCCTCAATTCTACAAATCTCTAGTTCTACCCCTATTATACCATTAAAATTGAGTATGAAGGGTTAAAGAAGTACAAATTAGTAGCTGGTAGATGGTCACAGGCTGGGGAGCACGGCACAGAGAATGCTGTTAGCATTAATAAAATGTCTATGTGGAGAGCCAGAGAAGAGAAAGTGCAATTAGAGGGATCAGTTGTATAAACTACATAAATGTCTAATCAATGTACTGTATACTTGAAACAATAAAAAAAAAAAAACCATGTTCAATTCGCCTACACATTCTCAAAACCCCATATTCTCTTTAATATCACCTTAAACATTCTACAATATTTGCCAATATTATTACTCTCCCCATCTTTCTTTCCTTTGTATATTCTGTAATTTTTTTCCCTTTTTGCTTCCATTGGTAGACTAGGCCTTCAAAACTTCTTTAAACTACTAAAGTCACCTTTAAATTGGCCTTTCAGTCTCATATTAACCTGCCGCTCCTGCCCCACAAATTATAACTAATCATCTTTCTAGAATTTCCATTTGATCACAGTATTCCATTGCTCAAAATCATCTATTGTAAATTCTTGGTAAATTCTTAGCATGACTTAAGATCCCTTTTGGTCTGGTTTCTGCCAACCTTCCTGGCTTCATCTTTAGTCATCACCACTATATACTTTGCTTCTCCCAGATGATACCACGCTTTTCCACCTGAGATTCTACTGTTGCCTCTCTTTGGAATGTCTATCTTTTCACATCTACCTGGTGTACTTTTACTCATTCTTCTACACTAAGACACAAAGGTATCTCCTTTAAAAAAAGATACCTCTTTACTCACTCCCTACCAACTCCATAGGCACCGGTAAGATAGCAAACACACTAATGATTTGTTTACATGTCTTTTCCACTAGGCTATTAGTCCCTTCAAAGGAGGTATCATGCTGTTTTATATATGACTAATCGGCCCGTAGCACAGCAGAATAGTTAGTGCCAGGATCATAGGGGTTTTCTTGGTAAATAAATGGAAAATACACATCCAAAGATTAAAAGTGAAAAAAAAAATAAAACCGTGAATTTCTTACATTATATATTACCAGTGATTGCTTACGTTTACTTTATATCAAAATAATTTACTCCTTTTTTGAATAAATGTATATATAGTCATTATAATCAGACAAGCATTCCCTAGCTGCATTTAATCCCTTGCTGGTTGTTTTACAGAAGATTACCAGAGATAAAATCAATCCTGTCTTGGGACTTCAAAGTACAGGAAACTTACGGAAGGGTTACAACGCACTAAGGACTTGATAATCTATCTGGAAGCTGATTCCAATCATCTAATTTAAGAGGGCTGAATTTCCTGACAAAGTATTTACTAGTTACAAGCCCTCTTGTCTGCTCTGACATTACTAGGACCAGAGCCAGGTTCAGTGAGCTTTGGGTTCTCCCCAACAACTTATTCATTACCCGTCCTCCTGAGGTTGAAGCTTGAGGTACTAAGGATATCAGGTCAGGGCCACCATGCAGTCTCTAATATCTAATATCTGGGAGCAGGAAGGAGAGCGGGCGGGAGGGGTAGAAAGCATCTAAAGGGACCAGGACCAGGAAGGACTAAGGCAGTGGGTGGGAGGGACCCTGAGCGCCACCTCCTGCGGGGTCGAGGAAGCGGAGTCGCCTGCGTGCTCGCCCTACCTGCTCCGCGCAGGTGACACCCGCGATGCCACCGCCGACCACCACGAACTTCTCCGCCGTCGGGAGAGGACGTGCTGCCTCCATGTTCTCAGTCTTCTAATGGTTTACTGACTACGGTGGGGTGGCTGCGGCAGCTTGCATTCCGGGAGCGGAGGTCGAGCGGGACGGTCACTTCCGGAGCCTGAGCCTGCGAATCCGACCTACGGGTGCCCAGGAGCTCACACTTAGTCCCCTCGCGTATCAGTCTTGGGCTGAGTTTCGGGAAGCACAGAGCCATCTTGTTGATTCCAGGGCTTTGCGTTACTATTATTACGTCTGAATGTAGTTTTTCCATATAGATTTGAAACAGAGAAGACGAAAAAAAATAATAATAATAAAGAAGATAGGTCGCCAAACGAAGCTCAAATTATGTAGAGACAGACCAGTGTTCTCACGAGGCAAATGAAATGCTCTCGAGTTCTCGCTATAAGTTTCTTTGAGAAATTAGACATCTTAAGAGGACACAGAGTTCACAATGGGCTCTTGGAAAACTCATTTACCCTTTCTCTCAGCAAACCCTGAGAGTTCATACCAGCCTAACATAGCATGTCTTTTCTCTGCTGTGAGACCATCCAGCTGGCCACATCTCCTTGCCATCAGTTGAATGAGGTGTCACTTTCTATATCACTCATACATGTAAAGCCTTCCAAATAGATCTCTTGAAGTCTTCCTCAATTATGCTAGGAACAGGGATTGTATCATCGGTGAGGTGAGAGTTCTCTCCTATTCTCTATGTGCATCGCAAGTGTGTCGATGCTGGCTGGCTGGGCTCTGGAGATAATTTCCCAAGCATGCCTGCAACTGTCTTTTAAAAAGAATTCTTATTACAGTCTTCTGCAGTTTATCAATGAAATCTTTACATTCTCTCTATAGCCTCAAGTAATATAATGGGCTAATGCGGGCAAAACTAACTTTATAATCTTTTAGCATGCACCTACTTTCTAATCTTTTAGCATGGTCTAGTATCCTGTGCTAAAGGCATTGGGATACTTAGTATCTATTATATTGTTTTTAGCTTTTGGAGCTGAATTAACCAGAAAAGTCACATTTAATTTCACTGTATTCGTTTTGTTCTATAAATATCATACTCACCATTTAGAAAATGTGAGCACCACAACCCCAAATTCCATTTCCCAAGTCCTTCTAACTCAGAAGTGTTTCTCAGTCTTCTCATTTTAGTTTTGATTTTTGACTGCCCTATATTAAGCTGTCTTCTCCCACTTTGACTATTAAATGAAGCTCCTAATGGTTATTTCTTCCTCTGTTCTCTGCTTCTAATGTTTCTTCTATGCTGCTGTAGAAGTTATATTACTATAAGGGAAATGTGGTTACTCTCCTTACCCAACACTTTTCCTCTGACACATTCCCATTTTCCTGAACACATCAAGAGTTTTCTAGTATCCTCCATTCCAGGCCACTTTGTCCTACCTATAAAAATCTGTGGATCTATGAATGGCAAGCTCAAATACTGCTTTCCCCACCTATCTCAGGCAGAAATAATCATGCCTAAAGTACTTTATTGCATTTAACAGTGTTATTTTATTAGGGTTTGGTGTGTCTCTATTGGGCTACCTCTTCGAGGAAAGGGAGTGTATTTTATACACTTTTGATTTTCTTGCCTATGCCTCCAGTCCCAGCACTTAGCACAGTGACTTAAGCGATGCATACTCAATAAATGTTTCTTGAGCCTTCAAAATTAGCATAGTAGGACTAATCTTATAAAGACTGAGCCTTCATAGTATGGTATAATACTTCATTGTGAGGTATAATATGAATTGGCTTTATGAAATGTTATTGTTCTTTCTTAAATAGTTTGCTATAATATTTTTAGATCAGGTTGTTCTGGGTAGATAAGTGTTGAGGTTATCCCACAGATTCCACCCAAAATTTGGTTGGGATGTCAAGATTTCACACACACACACACACACACACACACACACCATGAGGCAATGAAAAGGTTTATTACAAAATGAGGTTTTCTGAAGTTTCTGAGGAGAGCAGGGCAGTCTCTCAAGCTGATCCAAAAATGATTTAAGAGAGAAAGGAAAGAAGACTAACTCTACTTTTATTATGATTAGGTGATTGGGCTGGGATGAGGGTTCCAGCAAACAGGTGCCCGGACTCGTTGCGGTTTGAATTTCATGCCAGTACCAAAGGTGGGCATGCCTAAATTTTCTCAGCGCATCCATATGTGAGGCAGAAGAGTAAAGGGTAAGGCTTGAAAGCTGTCAACAAATGACAAAAATGGAGTCAGGTTCTTTATTACTATAGGTAGCCTTCTTGTGGTTTTCAACTCTATTTGATAAGTTTATAAAATTTCCAAGCTCTGCACAAGCTACAATGGAGCATCATAATTTACCAGAAAACAGTCTTATCAGATTGTAAGTACACAAATTCCAAAACAAATATAAAGTCTTTTTATTACTCCCAATTTTTCTATTATAGAAAATAGAGAATTGTCTTTAACCTTTTCAACTTTTTGAGTCATGATTAAAATTTCTGAAAGATATTCTTCACAGTATGAAATATTATTATAACAATTTGCGTTTCCTTTTTTGTATACTTTATAAATAAAGAATATTAGGTTTGGGCCTTATAATAGCTTTCATGCTATTTTTGAATAAAATATCTCTATATATGTTCAATGACATTTATTTGTTAATTGTTATACTTTTCACACATAAAATTATTGTACAGCACTTGAAGGAATTATTCTTTAATTACCTCAGTGCTTAATTGTTTACCATTTTAGTGTGTAAGTCAATATTTTAATATAAGCTACATTGAAGATAAGAGAAATTCAGTTTTCTCATAAGTAAATAAAATATTTTCTGTAGATATTATATTAAGGAGATAGACAGGAATAACACTTCGTATTTATAATCTTTGTTTATTGAAATCACTTGTATTTCCCATAAAATAAATGCAGGTTTAAAATGGTAAAGCATATTTCCTTCCAAATGAGAAAAATGTTAAACTATGCTATCAAATGGATAACTAATTTATTTCAGGTGATATAAAATACTGAAAATAGAATTCGATTATACCCCTTAAAGAATTTTATATATTTTAAAAAAGAAAAAAATCTTGTTTTAAATAATACAGCAAATACTACATTATCAATTAATTTTTCAAGTTCACATTAGCCCAACACAGATTTACATGAAAGTTAAAGTAAATTTTTTTAGTATTGAAAATATATTTAGGTTTACATGAAACTTTAGAATTCTAGCTGTCAAAATGATCTTTAATCAATTTATGTATGATAACAACAATGATATACATTGAGCATGCTTACTGAAACATATCAAGCTAAAAGAGAAAAGAATATCTCAGTTTATCATTAGTCTTGGGAAATACAAGTTTAGTCAATTTCTGATTTAGCTCAGGTCAGCTCATTTATTGAATGGATCACATTTTGAAAAACAGCTGTTTAAAAAAACATTTTATCTAACACTAAAAAATGTTATTTATTATGGCTGTGAAATTGCATTTATAGGGGCAATTTTTTTCCTCAGGAAGATGAAATATTTGTTTAAAAGACACATCTGCTGGCTTTGCTGTGATTTGTTTTTTTTTGATATTGTTGAAGTAATCTAAAATTTTAATAGTTATAGAATAATTACAGCATTTGATGTTTTAGAGAATTGGACATCCATTTATTTTCGTCTTTCTTTTGCCCCAGCCATCTGCCTTAAGAACCTATACCATTTTTTTTTTTGCATTTATCAATGCTGTAGTTGAGGAGAAAAAGTTAGTCAATTATCAAATGACCACTGCTTATGGAAACATAATGTAACTACCTTCCTCACATTAAAAGGTAATTTAGAAATGTGTTGAAACATTTTATAAACCTAATAATATTGCAAAACATAAATAACTCTTTAACAATATTCTTATTTTTCTTCTAGATCTCTAAGTCTTTTTTCTCTCTTTTCTATGGTGATCCATTTCCCTTCCCTCACCATGCCCCTAAATCCACTTGTTTCTGAAATCTCTATTCTCTAAGAGGTTCTTTTCCTTTTCGATACTTCCTTTATCAACTCATTCTCCCCTTCTTCCTTACTTACAGAATCCCAGATGTGTTTAAATTGACAATGTGTTACTTAATAATATCTATTTTTCCAGACACTTTGGCAGTTAAGGTGGACACATGGCACAGTTCTGACCAATGGGTAAGTGAAAATTAGCCAGAGATTTGGGGGAAAGCCTTTGTTCTCCTGATAGGGGTACTGCTAGTTCCTCCCTTTCTTTTCTTCCTTCTTCCTGTCTGGAATGTGGATATGAGATTAGGAGAAGAGCAGCCATCTTTCCACCTTAAGATCACAGCTATGAAGATAAAGATATATTTTCTAGTGATGTAGAAAGAAAAAAATGCAAAGATCCTTCTTGAAGGAAAGAGCTAAATGAGCTACTCTGATTGCCTACCTCCAGGCCTCATGTTACCCAAAACAAATAAATCTCTATATGGTTAAGCCATTATTAGTTTTCTGTGCTTACCGCTGAACATAATTCTAACCTAGCCCCTTTTATTTGATTACATAAAGACATAAATATTTGATTTACCCTAACATAGCATATCTTTAAGCCAGATTTATTCCTATTGCTCATCCCTAATTTCCCATCAATATACTATTTGAAAGTGTACAAAACTGAAAGCAACATTCTGTATCACTTGCAAAGTCAAATAAATTGCTCTTAGTTCAAATGAGTTCAATGATTTATTCTGGCATTTCTCACTGTGATTTATCTGCAACATTTTGCTGTAGGGACAATGTAATTTATAATTTGGGGACCTTGCTGACCATTTAATTTCCTGACCACACTGGTGTCAATTCAAGTTAATCACTCTTGCAAACCCAGTCCAAATTAATCTTTTTGTGAATTTACTTTGTGAGAGGGCATGACATATTTTATCAGACATAGATTTCAGTTTACTACCCCTTCTATGGTGAGGTTGCTTAGCAGTGAGCAGAAAGTGTGTCAGTGTTCAGACTAACAGAATTAATACTTGTGTGTATCTATATGTATATCTACATCTAGACCTATACTTGTATATCAATATTTACATCTAAATCTGATTGAGATATAAAATAGTTATATAAATATAATTGTTTTAAAGGCGATTAATTGTCCTCCCAATCATCATGGATTTTATTTAATGATTCGATATGGTAAATTTCTAAGTCTGAATGTATTTCTTCAGTGTCAAAAAACTTTGTATTAATCAAAATTAGCCAACCATATTCAATAAACATGTTTTCCTTTTGTAATGAACAATATAATAAAGTTAAGAGAAAGACATTTAGGTTATACAAATGCAAACCAGTTGGACCATTCTAATGTCATCTGAAAGTCTTTAAATTGCTACATTTTTACTCATTTATTCATTTGACAAACATTAACTGAGCACCTGCTATGTGCTAGATAGTGTTCCAGGCACTTGGGATATAACAGAGAATTTCTGCCACACCAGGGAAATATAGACAATAAGCAAACAACAAAGTTGTATGTTAAAGAGTGCTAAGTGTATGGAAAACAGAACAAGAAAAGTAGGATTAATAACATGTACGGCGGTATGCTGTTTACAATTTTATTTATTTATTTATTTAATTTGTTATACATATTTTTTATTTCTTTCTGTCACTACATATCTGACCCTTTTTACCCTATCTACAATTTTAATTAAGGCCAATAAGTAGGTCTCATTGGAAAGATGATATTTGAGGTAAGCCATGAGGAAGGTGAGAGAGACATGTGGATGTCTGGGAAAGAGCATGACAGATGATGAGGCAGGGACAAGGAAGTGGGTGATAAGTGAAAAAGCCCTGAAATGGGAACATGTCTGACTTGAACAAGGCATTGTAAAGAGGCCAGTCTGGCTGGATCAGAGTACCTGAGGGAGAAAGAAGAAGGATATGAGGTGAGAGAGGGCCATAAAAGGAATGGACAGACTTAGTAGAGCTTTGTAGGCCATCTAAGAACTTTGGCATTTAATTAGTAAATCAAGGAGTCATTTAGGGCTTTGAACATAAGAGTGACATGCTCTGAAGACAAGGTCAAAAGCAGAGAGACAAAATGCAGCAGGTGAGAAGAGATGGTGGCTTGCCTCAGTAAGAAGTATTTGGATTCTGGCTCTACTGAAGAAAGAATCAATAGGATTTGGGGCAATTGACCATATAATTTTTATCATTCATACTAGACATTTCTAAAATTGAAAAGGGGTGCTATTAATATTACACCAAGACAAGAGACATAAACCAGAAGTGTCCTGGACAAAAGTGGACATAAGAGTATAGTCATTAGTGACCTTGTAAAAAACATTTTTTACCCTTTGTGAAACAATTTCCTTTCTCTTAAACCCACTCCAGTCAAGCTTTGTTTCCATAATTCACAGAAATTGATTTATCTTGCAATTGTTCATCCTAGGTCAGAATAATGTTCTCTGGGCAAAATCAGCATTGAATGCTGAGAGAGAAATGTTGGATGAGAAAGAGAAACAAATATTGCTCCAAAGTTTTCAGCTAAACTAACCAGAAAGATAATAGGATGATATGTCATTTGCTGAGATGGAGAAGCCTGCAGGTGGAATAGGGTGGTTTTTTGTTTTTTGTTTTTTATTTTTTCCTATGAAAAGAGAGGCAGGGAGAAGATGAGTTTTGTTTTGTGTATTTTAAGTCTGATATGTCTATTAGAAATCCAATAGAAAATACTGAGTGTGCAAATATCTGAAGTTTGGTGGCAATGTCTAGGTTGGATATATCTGTTTGGGATTGGTTAGCCTATAAGGAATACTTAAAAGGTCGTTAGGTGAGATCACAGAGGAAGTTAAGTATGGATGGAATAAAGAAGACCAAAGATGAAATCATGGATGGGTTTTCCAGTGTTAGAAGATTATACAGAAGATGAAGGTCCACTAGAGGAGACTAAAATAAGTGACCAGCAAAATAAAAGAAAAACGAAGAGAATGTGACATTCTGGAAGCCGAGGGAAGAGAGTTTTCAGGAGAAAGGAATAATAGACTTTGTCAAATGCCACTGAGAAGTCAAATAAGAGAAAAGTGAGCCATTAGATGGAAAGGTCATTAGTAGATTGGCCATATAAGTTATTATTCAAACTTGACTTTTCTAACCCAAAAGTAGGTGTGGCTATTATTTATAATGCTTACACAGTAAGTATAAGTAAGAACTGACCTGAGCAGCAGTGGATGTAAGGTTTCCCTGGTCATTAGTGATCCTTTGCAGAAATATTTATTTTCTCCTCTTCTCTTAATTAATTTCAGTCAGACTTTTATACCCACATTCCACAGAAATTGATCAGTTTTTCAATTGTCTGTCTTAGATTAAAAAATATTTTTTATGAACAAAAGCAGTGTTGATTGATTGAATTCTAGGATTATATCACATCTTATTTTCTGCTACAAATAGTAAGTATTTTTAGCTTTACAAACCATACAGTCTCTTTCATAACTACTCAACTCTATCATTGAGGCATGAATGCAACCATAGAAAATATGTAAACAAATTATTATGACTGTCTTTCCACATAACTTTGTTTATAGATGCTGAAATTGGAATTTTATGTAATTTTAACATGCTTTAAAAAATTAAACATTTTATAATGAGATAAAGATTCACATTCAGTTTTATAAATACAACAGAAAGATTCATGTACACTTTATCCTTCTTCCCACAATGGTTATATCTTAAAAATTATAGTACATTATCACAACCTTACAGAACATTTTTACCACACAAGGATTCCTGTTTCCTTTTATATCCACACCCACTTTCCTACCACCCTCATCTACTCCTTAATCCCTACTCCTGTTCTTGGGTATAATTTTGTTATTTAAAAAAATGTTATATAAATGGAATAATTCTCTGGAGACCCATCTAAGTTGTTGCATGCATCAATAGTTAAACCTTCAGTTTTAGCTGCCTTACTAGCCGTGGAAACTCCCTATCTCTGAATTTTTATACATGATTCTTCTACATTCTGTGCCTAAATTTTTCAATCTTTACAGTTCTCAGTAGTCTGATTCTGTTTGTTATTTCTTCTGACTCTCACTCAGATGAATTTGTCTTTCCATTGTTTGTGGAGCTAATTATTTGATCTTAATTGTGAAACCTAATTCAGAACATTTTTCTCCAGATACGATTTCCTTCTCCTTTTATTGTCTCACAGAGACACCACTATCTGGAAATTTCTTCTAGAATTTTGGCTCAATGTAGAAGTCTCATGCTTAGCTTCCCTCTGTTGCTTCTGGACTAAGGTGTAACATCCCAATACTAGTATTGTTCTTGTCTTCATCCTTAGAGCTACCCAGGTGGTAGTTGGGAGTGGGTATGGAAACATAGAGTTTTACCAACCTTGTAGACCTCCTCTACCTCTGTGAAGCCCAATGGCGTGCTGAAAATGTATATTTTCTTTTCAGAAGCTGGGTGTTCTGTAGTGGGAAAATCTCTCGGTGCTTATCTGACATAATGCTGGAAGTAAAGCACAACCATGTATTTCTATAAGTTTATTGATTTTGGCTACATTTTAATACATATGAACATAACACTTTTCTAAGAAGGTCTAAGATTTTTCAATATTTCCCTCATTTTCCCAAACAATTTAGGAAACTCAGCATTATGTAGCTTCTCCTTGATATACACTGACTTTCATCTTCCACATAATTTTGGTTATTGAATATATTAGTTACACATAGTTTTTATTTTTTATATATTTTTAAACAAATTTTTAAATTTGTTTTCTAAGAATCAAAATTATGCATGTAAAAATTTTAATGACTTTATAAAACTTGTAACAAAAATAATAATCTTTGTTTCTTTTTCCCATTTCCAAATCTCCCTCATCAGAGGCAACTATTTTCAATATTTTCCACTTTTTTCTTGATATTACCTCCTTTTTCTTTTTTTTTTTAAAAATGAAGCAATTAGCTTTCTGCTTTTTATCTACTTTCTCCTTTGGATGATGTAACTCTCTTAAATAACCCACTTTACGTATAGCTGTGTATATCTACACTACCATACTCCTTTATAGTATCCAAATATATTCAATTATAATTTTGATTAAATAATTATTCAATGTTTATATAGTAATGACTTCATAGCTGATAATTGCATTATAATCCTATTTCTTTTCTTGTGCAATCTTTTATTTCACCTGAAATTAATAATTACCTTGCTGTTTTATTTTCTTTGTTTTCTTTGTTCTTATCACTAAATTTTTCCAAACTGTCCAAAAAGTGGAAGGTATAATAGGAATATAGAAAATTAATATATTGGGTACCTACTATGTGCTACTTACTGCCCTCCCAAGGCCCACATTCTAGATCAGTAAGTTCAAATACTTAACATTCTAAACCACTAAGCTCAAACATTTATCATTCCAGCTCAATAACTTCAAACACATTAGTAGTGTATTGGTTTTGTTTTAACCTTGGAAATTTTCCTTCTAGAGCCATTCATCATTCTAATCCAGTTCAGTTGTTGCTCCCCATTCTTGTTGCACAGGAATTTCTCTTCATCATCACAGAAAATTTTTTCACTTAAGTTGGCTCACTTGTTTTCTAAATCTAATGACATTTTTTTTCTTGTTTTACTCCCTCATTTGCAATGAGTATACCCAGTGCAAAATGACTATTTGGGGCTCTTCATTCAAATTTTGAGAGGAACAGCAGACTATTAAACAAAGGGCTCCACAAAGCATGAGGCCCTTTGTGACTGTAAAGATCAAACACAGAGCCTGGCTCTGTTCTGAGGTTTAGGAAATTAAAATCTAAAGCATATCTCCTCCTAATGATATTTCTAACTGGGCAATAAATAATAGGTACATAACCTGAAGAAATATTTTGGAGGAAAAAATGATTTTCTGTGTTTTTTTCTTGGTATCTGGAATTCTACATATAGAGGTACATCATTTCCCACCTCTGATTTAACTGTGGCTGTTAGATAATGAGTTCTGGTCTTCCTACCCAGCGAAGCCTGACACATTAGCCAATATCTCTGGGGTAAATTGAACACCCAGGCTCAAATTTCAAGACATCTGAGAGCACAATCATTTGAAAACAACATATTGGGTTATAGATTCGAATGGAAAGAGAATATTAGATCAGATACAACAAAAATTAAAATTTTTATAATAATATAATAAAATCAGCATAATGAATATAGTAGAATGGATATAACTTGAGAAATGAAGTTATGAAAGAGAAGATCAAGTTGAGGAAATCCTCTAGAAGAAAGTAAAATATAAAATAATTAGAAAAATATAAAAGAAAATATAAAAGAAAAGCCAATAGACAAGGGAAAAAAATTCAGTTTTACCCTCCTGTCTTTCACTTTTATACTACCAGCACACTCACATTCCTCTGACACCAGATATAGGCTTCTTTTCTCCTCACACCAAGCAATTATTTGTGAAACCAGCTGGGTGGATGGTTACCTTGGAGTCGATGAGGCAGGAGGTGAGTTAATGGGGGAAACCAGATGTTTAGACAAGTAGTTTATTGACAAGTTTCTAAGATCTCTCAATAAAAGCATACCAGGTATGGACAATGAGAACACAGTGTGAACCAAGAAGTATGATTAATCATACTTCTTGAGATTCATAAAATAATATTTTTCCCCAAATGAGCGATTTTCTAAAAAGCTTACTTTTCACATTTTCAAAACAGGGCACAGAAAGAATTTAGGAGAGACCATGCTTATCTAAGTAGTACTCACTGAGCGAGAACTTGTGCAATGGTGCGAAGAGAATGTATATAATGTCTGTGAAGTTCAGAGGTTTATAAGCAGGGCCTGCAGCCTCTGAAGGAAGCATCTATACTGTACAGTTCAGGGATAGAACCATAATCTCAAAAGTTGTTTTGAAACCCTTGAAGATAATAATGGGTCACACATCACACATGAATTCATTCCAGTACTTCATATTGGTATCTGTTTAGCTGGAAGTCCCAGTTTTTACTAGAACTCTGCTAACACTACCACAAACTGGTACTGCTGCTTCCAGAAGCATTGTTCTATATTAAGATTTAGCACTTTTTTTTCCATAAAGGGCTAAATAGTTAATATTTTAGGTTTCGCAGGGTATAAGATGCTGTCACAACTATTCAAATCTTTTATCACAGTGATGAAAGCAGCCATAGGTAAAATTTAAATGATTGAGTATGGCTGTGTTTGGTAAAACTTTAATTGCAAAAATAGGCAATAGGCCAGAACAGTTTGTGAAACCACATTATATACCACCCACCCAATGATGAGTCTTTTATCTTACAGTGGGAGTATCAACACAACAGGCTCATCAGCATGGTGAGATGGTATTTAGGCCAGGCCTTGCCATTAATGTTATTCCCCAACAGTTGCCACATTTTCTAATGTGAGAAGAAACAGAGCTCTATGATCCAGACTCTGGAATCTTTACAATGGAATTATTAGAGAACACTATCTCCAGAGTTGAAAGTTTGAGACGAGGATTTGAGAAAAAGCAAGCAATAAAAAAATATTTTTTAAAAAGCATCTCAGTTTTCATTGGGGAGTGGGGCTTATCAGTGCTTTTAGAACCCTAAGATGCCTATCTGAGGGTGATCTGCAAACTGTCTATACCTTCACCGTTTGTGTATTTATAAGTCTGAAGCATAAGTTTTGAAAGAAAAGTAAGTTTATTCTACCAGCCATTTAGGGATTGTTTTAAGATAACTTTGGGATCTTAGGACATTTTCTTTTATTATTCTGTTTTTTAGAGTGGATAACAAGCTCACTTTTTGCAGTTTGGCATTCTGTTAAGAAAAAACAAAGACTAAAAGGGTAACCAATGCATCTTCACAGCTTGCTTTCCTGATTCATATGTCTGCCTAGAGCTTTTATATGGCAACTTACCACATCTTCAACATGATACAGGCAACACTGGATTTTCATCCTCAAGGAAAGGAGTGGGATGTTACTTTGGTGACAATTTAGGGTCTCTGCCTCCACTCTTGCTTCTTGTGCCCAGCCCTTTCTCTATACAGCAGCCAAATATTTTTGTTTTAAACAGAAACTTGATCAGGTCATTGCCCTACTCACATCCTTTATTGGCTTTCCATGCCCACAGAATACAATCTTAACTCCTCGCTGCACACAGATCACTGTAAGTGTTCTGGCCTCTGATTAACATCCCAGCTGTTTTGTGTACACTTCTCTCTTCACTGAGTATAGTTCACTCTGCTCCAACTACACCAGTCTTCAATCTCCAAATACG
This sequence comes from Macroglossus sobrinus, assembly GCA_004027375.1. NCBI lineage: Eukaryota > Metazoa > Chordata > Mammalia > Chiroptera > Pteropodidae > Macroglossus > Macroglossus sobrinus. The sequence goes on from PVKZ01000514.1 coordinate 61,593, forward strand.
CCATGCCTGTTTTCTTCCGCTCTCAGGAAGGGAGCTTCCTCGTGGGGCTTCTTCAGAGAAATGAAAGATTGGAATTTCCATTTTCACTCTGAGTGACATGACAGGAGGAATCAGAGCACTTCCTCCACACTATCTGCCCCTACCCTTTGTCCGCTTTCTAGGCAGTTCTCAGGTTTTGCCTACAGGGCAGCAGGATGGGCAGACATTTTGTGCCCATCCTTCTTCAAATTAAACAGTTGAAAACAGTAAAAGAAATCTCACCCTCAGAGGCTGAGAAGCAGTACAATATCTGAGAATTATTAAATATTATCTTGGGCAGAAAAAAAGACATTATAGAAAAAAATCCTGATTGGTTTATTAAGTACACACACACACACACACACACACACACACACACACACACACACACACACACACACCTCATAGCTTTTAAAGTATATTTATTAAATAGGCTTATTAAAGGGAAAAGATTCCCTCTTAATCTCATTATGCTGGTGTGTTTATTTTCTTCCTTTCCTTCAGTCAGAATAAACAAAATCTATGAGGTAGAGATCTAGACCATTTTGTTTATTATTATATATATCTCTAGCACCTGGAATAATATTTAGCATGCAATAAGCACTCAGCAAATACTTGTTGAATGAAAAAACAATAATTTCAGCAATTCCCTGAGGAATTGCTGTAATTATCCCATAGTTTAGACTAGAAAATGAGGCTTATAACTTTTCCAAGATCACAGCTAGTCAGTGCTACATCTGAGTTACGCCTGTGCTTTTAAGCATTCCATACCCTGAGTATCTTGTTTCTCCCTCTAAAATATCAACCCAAGCTATCTTTTCCAGTCAATCCCAAATTCCAACTGGATATGGCCACTTCAGTACCTGGTAAGGCCTCTTAATTTTTTCATTCATCCAATCCAGTCAGCAAGTTACTGGTAGAATAATTGGTAGATAGACAATTTTCTCTACTGTACAAAAATGTTGGTGTTTCCCACCCCTGCCACCCATAAAATGTTGATGCTACCCTATAGAAATAAATGTTTCTGTCTATAACTATGTTAACAAGTCTATTTTTATTTGCTATCATCTTTTTTAAGTTACACAGCTACACAGAAAATTGAACTCAGACTCAAGTTTTTAAGCATCTTAGTTCACTAGTGAATAAACCAATAAGTAATTTTTTGATTTACAAAAGACTTGCCAAATTCTTAATCACAAAAGAAAAAAAATTGAGAAAACTGAGACTCAGCAAGTTAAGTAACATTAACTCATTAACTGATTTTTCTATTGCCTTTTGATCTGATGTTACTGTATAAGCCACAGCCACATAAAGGTTAACTGTTTAAAAAAAAGAAATCTAAACTCACAAGGAGGAGCTTCTGGTTCCAAGTGACTAATCTGTTCTATAACCTGATTTATGCAACCCTGAGAGCCAAAGAAACTTTATAAAAGGATTAAAACTTACACAAACAAAGATCTCTTTATTTGCAGCTCTGATATGCTAAAGAGCAAGAAGCTCCAGCTTACATGTGTGCAGAGCTTTATTTATATTGGTTACTCGATGTATAATTAAAAAAAATCTGATGATATTACACTATTGAAACAGTAGAGAATGGAGAGAATAGTCAATGCTAAGGTAAGAGAAATTCATTTATTTAGGTTATACTGGGTTGTAATTCAGTCATTTTGGCTTGGAAAATATATATAAGGTAGATTTAAAACTCATTTACAAACATAAGACTCTTTGAGTTTTCTAATTAACTTAAAATTAACAATTTCCTGATTGTGACAACAATTCTATTTAATGCAAGACTGTGTAAGAGTAATGATATTAGTTTTTTACAAACACAAACAAACATATGGCTATATACTTTGATGTTTTTCAATATTTAGTTACAAGTGGTTTGGAGTATTGGAAAGGAGTCTGAATGATTCCAGATAATTTTTTTTTCCTATTTTGTCCATAGCCTGAAAACCTCTCTTTGTTTCTCCAGTTCCTCTAAGTCTATTCTTCAAGTTCTGATTAAGTCCTATGTTCTCCATATTCTTTTTCCTCTCCCCTGAAATCCTAGTGAGTCACACACACACACACCCTTTATTAGAGTTTTCTTTCAAAATTCAAAACTGAAAAAGTTATTTTTTTCAAAGACCAAAAAGCACAAAAGTATATAAAAAAGTCAATTTGGTGCTTTTCTTTTTATATTTTTCTTATGCTCATTTAAAAAATATATAAAACATATATGTTGTATGCTTTTATATACATATGCTCTTCTTCCTAATTTTATTCACAAGAAAAGGATCATCAATATACACAGTATCTGACTTGTTGCTGTATTCATTTAACCATGTATATGGACATTCCTCTAGGTTGGCACATAGATCTAAATTATTCTTGGTCTATATATCCTTAGAAATAAATGTGTTTATTTTTATAGAATAGATTTCCAAAAGCAAAATTACAAAAAAAAAATGTGTAGTGTAATTCACAATCTTACCATTTTTCTAGTCCCTTAGATGTTTTAAATCTTTAAAAGTTTTATTAATTTATTATATGAAAAAATGAAGATGTGTTGTTTTGAATTGTATATTCTTGGCTATTAGTGACAGCATCTTTTATAAAAGGCTTTTAATAAATCTTTTAGTCTATTTAATTTTTCTTTTTTTACAAACCCTTGGTTTATACCTATGTTTTTTTGGTAGGAGTGGTTTTTTTTTTTACATTAGAGATATCAACCCTTGCCTTATATATACTTCAAACATTTTCTCTATGTCTTTTTTTAATGATATTTTTTTTTGCCAGGAAGCAGAAGGAAGAGAGGGTCTATTTTAAAAGAAGCGACACTCCAGTCAGTGATGGGTCAGCTGGAGCTAGTTGGGGGGTGGTCTTAGATATAGACTGATTGGATTATATGAAGTAATGTTGAGACCTCAAAAGGAAGAGGCTAAAAGTGTATGCAACATATCTAAATTTAAAGGAGAAATTGTGTATGACTAGTCAGATGAGATGCCTGGTGCATTTACTCTGCCAAGGACATGTCAGGTGAGAGATCATGAATGAAAGGTGAGCTATCCAAAGATCTGTAAAAGCAGCCATGAGAGTCAGTTTTAAATATCTGTCCTTGTGAAAGGAGGTAAGGATGACATTTTCTGCCTCTTTCACTCCTCCCTTACAAGTTTCAACTCTGCAGGAAACAGAGGCAGCCTGTTTAGCTTTAGGGAAAAGCTGAGTGTATCGAAGTAGGGAGAGGTTGGTAGAAACTAGAAAAGAAAATAGAGAAACAACCTGGATTTTTTTCCCCAACTGAAGGCTTTGAATTTTGGAGTGAGAGGAAAGAAACTAAAATTTAAATGATGTTCAAAGTTAATTAGATATATTAATCCAGACTGAAACTTGTGGGACTAAACATTATTGGAAGGCTTTTTTTTTTCTTTTGAAGGTCAACAGAAAGTAGTAAGACCTGTTTGAGATTCCCATAAAAAGAATATGATGGACAATGGGGAAAGAAGAATAAGACTATTTTCTGGTATCCCCACATAAATCCTATTTGTTCAAGGCATTTGCACTTGTAATCCATTTCTAATGTAAATATTGTTTTGAGAACAAGGGTGAATTATTTCAAATTGAATTTCAGTAACACATCCCTTTCAGTAAACATCAGTCTTCTCAGAAAGACACTGGAATTATGATTTTGCCTTTCTGCAACACTCCCTTCATTTTGCTATACTGTTGCTAATTTTTCTACTTACATATTTTCTACACATACATAATATTTTCTACCTATATATTTTCTACACCTAAATATTTTGTCATTTAACCTGGAAATATCTTTTAAATCGTGATAATAGATTTAGTTTTAGAGGCATGTCATCTGTCAAACAAACTCAAAACGAGTCTGGAGGCTTCGGCCAGAAATAAATAATAAAGATTTGATTGAAAGTCTTAGGGTTCGTGAAATGGAAACCCAGCTAGACAAAACCCAGAAGTGTTCTAAAAAAAAAGAGAAAAGTTAAAAGTTCTTCTAGTAAAAAGTACATTATTGAGAATTATCAGTCTCCCATTCTTAACCTTAAGATTAGTTTAGGACAGTTATCAGTGAGATGTCAAACTGTAGGAGGTTTGAAAGATGGGTGCCAAGAGATCTGGTCACATCTGGCATTCTGGGTAATGGATTTAGCTGGATATCATGCGATCGAGATATGTGAATGCTTCAGGGACTAATCAGAGGTTATCTGGAGGTCTGGTGTAGGTCCAGCCAGGTATTGACACACAAAGAGCAAATGTATATCTGGACATTGACACAAGACTGAATAATTCAAAATTTTAAGTTCCCAGGTGGATGTCTAACCTTTTTAGGATCTAGAAATAGAAGATTTAAGAATCTCCTATTTGAATTAATTCCAGGAAGTCCAATGAAAACTGCCTAGATGGTCCCTTAGCAGCCTATGAAACATTAGAGATATTTAGGCTTTGGGGCCTTAAAAAGTGAGAATTAATTTAAAAGTGAGAATTAATTTAAATGTGGCTGCAACAGCTTGGGTGTCTCACCTGAAATTATGGTCTCATTTGCGGGTATTTCTGTAGGCGAAATTAGGTTTTAAATATACATTCTTAGAAAAGACTAGAATGAAAGTGTGTAGGTGGTAATAATACCTAAGCTTTTCAGGGACAAATTCTAGATAAAAACATAGTGAAATGTAATTATAATAATTACAACTTTTTAAAATATATAAATAATATATCCTGATGCCTTCCTGTATTATAGATGAAAGACAATTTACCTCAAATTACTGGTTACAGTGACCAAGATCATTTTTGGTAATAAAGCACTGCATTATCCATTTTAGGTGATTCAGCTCCTAAATTCAAATATAGCAAAAGAGCAACATGTACTAGAGATGTGTGAGATTCAAAAGATATTAAAGAGCTTCAGTACATTATGTCTCAAAATAGCCACATTAGGTTGCTGTGTGATGGTGTTTGCAATGACAAAATATAAAAGAGTCTTTTCTGCATTCAAACACATTCTAAAAGACTAATCATACACTTGTGGCATTTTACCAGTTGTGGCTTTTAGCATCTCCCAAACATCTAGATTTGTGGGTTTACTTTTTTCTTATTTTTTACTCAGAAGTCTGAGAATCAAGGTGGGAGTAATAAAGTAATAAAGCTGTGTAATTATTTTTAACCCCTCATGCTTTGGTCAATGCTATACCCTAGTATTTTAGTTAATAATAATCACAGCCCAAATTTACTAAATGTTATATTCCCATGTATTATTATATACTAAGTGCTTTTCAGGCATTATCTCTATCTTCATATTTTTATAAAACAGATATTATTTTTTCATAAATGAAGGAATTAAGGCTAAAATAATTTAAGAAATAGATACAAATTTTTGAAAAAGAGCCAGGATCTCAAAAAGGTCTGCTCTGATTCCAAAACCCTGTTCTTGCTACTATCCCAGTGGTCTGACTGCAGTAGCTGTCAGTGTCCTATTGATTTTTTTTGCTCATTGACAGCAAATTAGTGAATCCTTTAAATGCTTAATTCTACTTTAATACTATGAACGTTGACCACACTTAGACCATGTCTCCTGGTAAAGACGGACACTTATTATAAACTCATTTCCAGAAACTGGTTTTGAATTTCCTGGGACTTAAAGGGTGTGGTTCTGTTTCATAGCCTCTTTTATTTTTCGGTGCATTTCTGCAGGAGGATTCTGAAAAAAGAGGGTTGCTTAAGGTGCAGTACAGTCTGAGGAAGCCAGAAGAAGCTTCAGAGAAGAAAATGGTTTCCACTGTCTTGCTCTTTTCCCTCTTTTGTCCCAATAGCCTTCACTACCCTGTCTACTCAGATTAACATTTAGGCTCTTTATAATCAGGGTAGAATCCTTGATCATGCTTAGCTATGTGCAAGAAAATGGTTGCAAATGTATGTAGGCTCTAAACTCGACTGAAGAAATTGTAAGAGAACCAGAACTCCTTTTGCCTTTTCTTCCTTCCTTTACCATTTTTTCTTGTTATCAAGTACCTGCCTATTCAATTCTCCTGAGGCTTTGTTGTTAGCTGGCTGTTAACTACCTTCAACTAGGGTATTAGTAAATAATGATAAAGAGATCCCTTTCAAGAAGAATTTGTCTTTCAATGAGAAACTCTTAAACTAAAAGACTCTTAAAATTACAAAGAATGAATTTCAAATTATAGATTGTGATGGGAGATAATTCTGGACTGACATTCTGCTCAAGACCTGTTGTGGTGATTATTCAGATAATTCATATTTTCAAAAGTGGAGGCACCAATTGAACAAAAGGAAATGAATTATCATATCCCAGAGTACAGTTTTATTACAGTTATAGCTGTGTGTGGGACCATAGCCTTCTAGGTTTCATGTAAGCTCATATTAATTATTTCAGCATTTCAATTACGAGGCCCTATATTCACATGTTTATAGGAAAATCAGGGCATTATGCCTATGAAGATGAAGAGATTTTTCTTATTTAAATCTATAATTTTTTAAATAAAATTAATTTTCCTTTTTATAATGCTTGTCCATAATTTTAATTTTAAAAGCATTACATTTATTAACATATAGTTTGCTATATATGTGATAACACTTGTGGCCATTTAAATTTTATTATTTCAGAATTTTAGAATTTGCTCTCACTCTTTTAATCTATTTACAACCCAGGTAAACTCTACCAGATATACTGTTTCTATATTGTCTTCTATTACCCTTTTATGATTTGTATGCCACTTCTTACTGGTTATAACCTTTGTTCTAAATAACAAAAGAAATGTTCCCACAAGGAAGAGGGTGGATTTTTCTGAACCTGTATCTGGTATGGTTTTGTCAACATTTTGTAATTCTAGAAGCAATTGCATAAGACAAGTGCCTTTGCATCATTGGTTATTGGGACAGGAAAAGTATCTAGTGATACAAATCCTATTTAGGATTTGAGTAGATTATTTTTATTCTATTTTTTTTTTGTTCCTTTGAATTTTTTCCACATTGTTTTGGGGCCACTTATGTTGCCTACCTATATCTTTTTGCTCCTCACCTCTCTTTTCAAATCCTGTTTATTTTCTATTAATAACAAAAATGCCCATTGTTATACCAGATCATTCCTTTATTCATGTACAGTTACCATGGCTATAATAGTTACCACTGATTGAACACCAGAGACGTGCCAGGTACTTTACACATTTTAATCCTGCTCTTTAATAATTAATAAAACTTTAAAATTATTACCTCTGTTTTACAAAGGGGGCACAAGGTGCCACACTATCAACTTTATCATACCATATTAAATCTTAACTTTCCATTAAAATTTACTTGCTCATTCATCTGTTCATGACTCATAACATATATTTATTTAAACAGTATTTTCAAGGTATTCTCAAAAATTCAACCACTAAAACAACATCAAATACCAACATGAGCTCAATAAAAGCTGTTGAGTGACTAAGTAAATATTTGAATAAACTGATATCAGAAAAGAAATGCAGATAAGAGTATACGTAAATTCAGGAGAAAGTTGAGAGGATCATGAAAGGTTCCTTCAAGAATGTGGCATTTGAGAAGAATGTGGATATAGACTCCCGGGGGTAAGGGAAGAATATTGCAAGGTGAGCAAATTGCAAGGGCAACAGTATGGAGATTAGTGAGTGTGAGGTGTGAAATATATAAGGTTAATAGACAAGGAAAACAGTAGCAATGCAGATGAGATTGTAGTCTGAGGTCCCATGGGAAGGACCTTAAAGGACTGGCTATTGGAAGTGGGCTTATTCGCTCAGCAGAGTTTTCACTTAATCATAAAAGAAAAAAAATAAAAATAAGAATATTCCAACTGAGGCAGGAGCAGGATTTAATTTTTAAAAACAGCATTTTATCTCATTTCAGGAATCTAAAGGAAAGAAGGATGGCTTAACAAGGATTCTTAAAATTGCTGGGTTTCTAATGTTCAGAACCATAACTTTACTATTAGCTGTTTACAATTTTCCAACTACCATTTTCTCTTTTGTTCTCAAACTCGGGTCATAAAGATATAGGCAAAATAAATGGTTTTTAAAAACATTTAAAAAATAAACATATATAGCAAAAACATTTTATGTTCTAAGACTGACATTTTATTATAAGATCTTAATTAGTATTAAATTTAAAACAATTTTTAACATGACAATTTATGTGTACTAGCAACAAACATGTGACACAGAGATTCAAATATTCAGGCTAGAAATGCAAAAGGCATTGTTAAATTATACGGGAAATCACTAAAGTAATTATACTCAAACAGTAAGAACTGTAGAAGTACATTAGCTTCTAAAGGGGTAAGTCAGTCAGTGTTTTTTTTGTTTAAAATCTCATCTGTATTTCTCTTGCCATATGTGTTGGATCCTACATTGGTAAGTGAGAGAATGACACTAAAATTGTTGCTGGAATGAACTAAAAAATTTGCTAGCCACTGAATTGCATATGTGGCAGTGTTGTATTTCTATTTTTCCACCTGAGGACTAGAAACATGGAACAAATACCACAAGTTAGAGACTTAGACTCAAGATTAGATACAGCTATGCAACACCAAGTATCTCATATTGATAAAATTTAAAAGAAATATTTTCACATAAGTAACTCAATGTTTTGGTTTAGAAACAATTGGATGACTGACTTAGATTTTTTCTGACATTTTGAAGTTATAGCAGAATCAGTTTGTGACTAGGAAATCATATAATAGAGCTTTCATTATAGTCAATGTCAAATTTCACAGTATGGTATTTTTTTGGAAGTTCAAACTATATTTTAAATAATAATAATAATAATAAAGTATCTTTGTTTTAAATTCTTCAAAATCTTGCTGATGAATATGTTTCTTTATATGTAAAAAATACTTAGAATGTGAAATATTTATGTAACCTAAAATTTCCCACATCTTTTCAATAAGAATTAAGCAGTATAGGTGAATTTTTAAGTTTTCTAAAATCAGTGAATCAGAAATATTATGAAGTCTCAAAGTTAATCACACTATGACTGTTGTATTGTGGGAGTTTTATTACTCTTAGCATAAATATGTAAACATTACCATCTTTCTGACACCTACATGGTTTCTATGCTTTTGACAATTTTAATGATAGGGCTAGGTGAAATATTAAAACCAAAAAACTTTTTATGTCAATGGTATTAATATCTACCACATTCTTTCAGCCACCTGAAATAATTGCATAGTAATATTATAGGTAAGTCAGAAATGATATCTATAATCAAATAATTCATTTCAACTTTTTCATTTTTATTTACAGAATTTATTTATATCAACTCTATATTTTTGTATCACATTTTGTTTCAATGTGCTTTTGAAATTATATTAGAAATAGATACAGAATAATATCATTGCTTTCTTTTCACTGATTATTAGGAAAGGTAGGGAAATGTTTTAGTTTTCAGTACCATAGAAATCAAAATATTGGTGAAACTTAGGGTAAGTGTAAAGTAAGTGTAAAGTAGGAAAGAGATGTAAGTATGAGGTTATGTTCAGAAGCCAATGGATATACATATGTTGGGAAAAATGCAATGGATTTTATCTCTATGTGTTTCCTTTGTTTGGGAAGTACTTTAGTATCTGTGTCTTCATATAGACATTGTCTATCAGTAAATATCTTTAAATCTATGATTCTTATGGCTTATACTGTGTCATATTTCCTCCCAAATACAGAACATTCTTTTTATAGAATAAGGTGAACTGGATATCTGTCGAGTATAAGTTTGCTGACAAACCAATTATTCAGGCAAAGGAAACTTACTTTGGGACCTAATTACCTCATCTATACAACAATATTATTTATACTAGCTATTCAATTATTTTTCTTTGCATGTATAGTAAACATGGCCAAAGTGTCTTTTCAAAGAGTGATGTAATGCTTTTAAGGAATAAATCTATATTTCATACACTAGACAATAAATTCTAAAAGACAATAAATATTTTCTGGAAAACATCAGGAATTGGAATTTGACCCAAACACTTCAAACTAATAAATTTAAATCAATAAAGAGAATTATAAGTAAGATTGACAAGGTTCAAAGGAATATCTGTCACAATATATGACCTTCAAATGCCTGGAACAGAGTGTGAAATACCCTATGTGCTAAATGTCTGAGTGGTTCTTTGAAAATTTGTTTTAAGGACTGTAACAGAATTTAAAATTAATCTAACTAAAATATTATCTTATTTGCATTTGTTAGAAGAGAAATTGTTTTACTTAAAAGAAATATTAAGAGCTTTTATGTTGGTTGATTTCATAATTGTGAAACTGCTTAGCTAGAAGGGCCATCATTCTACTTAAAAAATATTGAGAGCTTTTATGTGGATTAGTTTCATAATTGTGAAACTGCTTTCATAAACAAGATTTTTCATGTAAATATAGTAATCAGTATGTACAAAGTTCTATCAAAAACTATCATTAAGATGGAAAAAGATGACTGAAATGGTTAGTGAAAGTCACCATACACCTACTTTCAGGTGTTTATTCTCATTGACTACCCAGGCAGACAAGCCCTACCTGCCTACCAGCTAGTAACAAACACTAGTTTAAAGCTACTGACCACTTACACACATGCACAGATACACGGTAGTTCTTGTCTTTGATAGAGTTTAACCAGCGATGATATAGGCGAAACTATAACTCTTATTAAATTATCTCTCTTTAAAAATATCTCAGTTTCAAGGGCTTTTAAAATGGTTTTAAAATGAGTCTCTACTCGCAGCTTTTAATATTCATCTGTGGAGGTGTGTGAATTTCTATAGGGAACCAACCCATAATGACTATAGCTTAAAACCCATGTAATTATGCTTTTAGCTACCCCTCTGACTTCTGCCAGGCAAATATTTTCTGCTGAGTATGAAAAAGTTGCTGGGCAAGTGTGCAATCTTTTTGCCTCAGTCATGAGTATAAAATAACATAATTATTTCTATATATTTTACTTTCCAGAAGGAGATGAAAAAGTTTTGGATATTACCAGAGCCCTCTAAGAAAAAAAAATACACAGTAAAATTCCACCTGATATAAAATATATATTTTTAAGTTTTTCCATTTCTTTAAGAATCAGGTTAATGTAGTAAAAATTACTACCTTTGGCTTTTCCTGCTTCATGTTCTGACTTTGCCACTCTAAGTTCCAGTAGTATATTTCTTTAAAAAAACCTGGAACTATTCATTCCTGTCTGTCAGAAGTTCCATCAGGGGAAAATAAAATGAAGTTCCATCAGAGACATTTGTCACTCTCATCATTCTTTAAAGAACACAGAATTCAAGAAATAGTTGAACAGCTTAATATACTGTTCTTAAGGATGATTTAGACAGAACTCTAATGAGGGCTGTTATGTATCAGTAATTAATACATATTTTCTTATACTTTACAAAAGAGACAAGATATTTAAAGTTATTAACCTTTCAGTTTTCAGATGGGTTAATGCAACAGAGGGCACAATGAGAACTACTAGAAGCTGTAGAGTGCACATTGCTTTTCAAATTTTTTGAAAAGAATAATTCAGCATTGAAATCAAGAACTTTCTTATAGCTCTAATGATGACATTTTAAAGTAGAGCCTACTTAAAAATTTTTAAAACATAACCCCCAAAGATCATAATTTTATTGATATAGTTCCTTAATACTGTTCACACAATTTTAAAATATTTTCAGTATTTTCACTTTCCCAATTTTCTTCTCTAAACAATCTGGAAAACTGATCTCAAGTCTACTCTTTTCCTAAATAAACAATACTTTTCCAGAAATAGGAAATTCTTTACCTTTTAATGGTTCACTATCAGCAATATCAGAAAATACCTTTATTAACAAAAAAGCTTCATGAAAAATTCCAAGCTTGCAACCACTGGAATATTACCCCCGAACTTCTAACTAGTCATCCAGCTCTTACAATACCATTCACACCTTTCCAGCTCTGACATCAGGCAGCTCAGAGAGACTGTCAATTCCCATCCCTATAGATAGAAACTGTCTCTTAGACAGCAATAGTAGATGGATCATTATTACATTAATACATCAGTAAATATTAATGTAGTAGATATGGACTGTCTCTGTGTAGTTGATGGTGCATCACACATAGCAGAAGTTTAAATTTGTCATCTTTGTAAAATTCTAGGATCAAATAGTATGTTATAGTAAGGAATTGATAAAGAGAAGTAATTAAGAATAAAACCAAATGTGTTTATATGAAAAGAGTGAAGCCAGGGACTTTGAGAATCTAGTTAAATCTAAATGATCCCAATGGTTTAATTCTATGAGCATTCAATGGTAGATTGGATATAAGGACAGGTGTGTGAGAAATGACACACAAAAGAATAAAAAACCATTTATAATGAAGAGAGGCAAGAAGAAATAAAGGCTTAAAAACAATAGTTTTCATTTCACAGATTCATTTGTCAGCCAGTGAATAGAGAGACATAGCTACACAAATGTATTCAAGCAGCTTTTCACTGACTTTTTACATTATTACAGCTAAACATCACAATTATTTTCAAGTAACAGATTTAATTTAATATTTTTTCCAAGTGATTTTTTTCTTGTATTTCGAAGCTTTATTTAAGTTAATATTCTAAGTAATGACAATTTAATATCATATATGGCAACTAAAACAAATTCCACTGTCAGGGAAAATGTGCATATCTGTGTAATCTAAAAAAGATGGAAGTTCTCTAAGTAAAAAAATTAAGTTCACTAATTTCATGAACTTCTTTAGAGCTTAATAATATCATTTGAGGGAGTTTAATAAATATTTCAGAAGGTAAGAAAATAATTTTTTTCAATCCTTGTTCTAATCATTAAATGATTCTACAATTTTAAAATTTCTGTGAATTTAAAATTTAAAAATTTTTAAATTTACTGATATTCTGAAAGAAAACAAAATATATAAAACGATTTAGGTAAGAATAGTGATTTACTGTAAGAAGATAAGTGATGTATTTAGCAAAGTGTATACAATAATTTAGAAATAATACAGAAGCCCAGAGGTGTTAAATAACATCGCACATCTAGTTTGTGTTGATTCCTTGCCTAAAGCTTAGTTTTTCTGATTCATTTAGACCAAAATGCCTACTTTTATGCTACATATTTATTTATTTTATTTTCCTAGCTTTTTGTCCCATCTGAGATGTTAAAGATGCCAAACATAACATTCAAAAATTGATTCTCTCTCACTCTCTGAGAAAGTGTTATGAGGAAAATGTTCTATCTAAGAAAGGAACACAAGAACCTGGTACTTTGCAAGGACTACCACATGCCAAGCACAGTGGTTTAACTGGTATATGATATCTCACTTCATCTTCACACTTCTAAGGTGAGTAGCATTTGCCCCAACTGATGCATGATAAAAGTAAAGTTCAGAGACTATAAGTAACTGCTTAAGGTTACACAGCTATACAGGGGCAGAATTGAATTCAAATTCTCATCTGTCTATCTCAGGATGTTTCTTTCTTTGGTAAAAAGGACCTCTACTGCCATATACTGAATTACTAATTGCTTCTTGTAAATTTTACATCTTATTATAACACTTTGAATGACTTTCTTAAAGCCAGATGCAGTCTCATGTTATTTTTGGATAATGTTGGATAAGGTCAACAACTATCCCAGTCTCCAATAGTTTCATGTCTTCCATGCAATGAAAGTGAAGGTGGTATGTAGTGACTTAGATTGTTTTTATGAGAGACTCCATTACTAAATCATAAGTTACTTCCTACAGGACAAACATTGCTATGTCTCATCTTTGTACCCCGTCTAGCCTTGCTAGCAAAAGTGTAAGCAAAGTACTGGCAGCTTTGGCATCACTTGGAAGCTTGTTAGAAAAGCAGAATCTTGTTCTCACCCAAATCTCCTGAAATAAAGAACTCTCCTTGGTGATTGTATGCACAGTAAAGTTTGTGAAAAACTGTCCTATTATACATTTCATTTACTCACTGATTCAATAAATATTGATTAAGGACCTACTCTGTGACAGGGAGTATTCTAAGTACTAGAGATACAACAGTGAGCAAAGCAAAGTTCCTGCTCTCATGCAGCTTACAGCCTGTGGAGGAAATGAAGAGTAAGCAAGTGAACAGGTAAAAATGCAATTAAAAGTGGTAGGTATTGTGGAGAAAATTAATATGGCAGGGAGAGAAAGAAAAGTGGTGACATTTAAGTCAAATTCTAAAACTTAAGAGATAATCAAGGAGAAAGATGGGACAGTGTTTAAGACTCAAGAAATAAAGCGAGTGCAAATTCGAGTGAATGAAGGGGAAAGTGGTATAAAGATGATGCTGGAGACATAAACAGGAGACTGAAGATGCAGGGCTCAGAGGATGTGTTAAGGACCTTGGATGTATTCGGAGGGCAATCCTAAAACTATTGAAGTGATCCAAGCAGAGGTGGAATATCTTCTGTTTCAGTATCTTTATAATATCAGTCTGACTTTTGTGTGTAGAACGGATCAGAGAGTGCAAGAGTAAAAACAGAAAATTTGTTAGGAGACTAGACAGTGTTCTAGATAAAAGTTGATAAGGCCCTAGACCAGGGTGATGGCAGAGGTGTTAGAGAAGTAAATGAATTCAAATCATATCTGATATAATAACATGAGGTCAATGAATTAGGCAGGTATGGGGAACAAATGAAAGAGAATTAAAGATAAAAATGAATGCCAACTTAGGATATAATTCATAATAAGAATTAATAGGCTTCATCCCATCAAAATTAAAAAGTAAAAGATGTTTAATATTTATTTAAAAATATTTTTTATTTTTTATCAAATTTGTGTGTGTTCAAAATTTTAAAAAATTGAATATTATTACAAGGCTAGCTGTTTCTCTATATTCCAAAAATTATAATTTTTCTGGACACTCCTGATTTATCAATTTTAAATGTTATGTGTTTGTATTCTAATCTGGAAGATGAAAATTGAGCATTGAACAAAACTTTCACTTTTTTCTCTACCACTCTCCTAAAATATTTTAATAAAACATTTGTGTTATATCAATATTAGGTTTATACTTTTTTATATTTACATTTTAACTTTTGGTTATGTAAACTTTCATGTGTATAGAAAATTTCAACAATTATCAATACACAGTCTATCTAGTTTCTCTATATTCCTACCTACTTTCCTCCTGCTCCATACTAGATCATTCAAAACAAATCCTAGACATCATACAATTTTATCTGTAAATTTTTTAGTATTTTATTTATGAAAGATAAGAACACTTTATACAACATAGTGATAATGCCATGATCAGAACTAAAAATAAAATTTACAATAACTCCTTAATATTTATTCAGTGTTCACATTTTTCAATTGTCTAGAAAAAAGTTTTACTTGATTTGTTGGAATCAGGAACTAAATAATGTCTCATATGACTCTTTTAATATGTAACTCTCCTTTTTTCTTTTTATTACCAATAATCCATTAAATAAATGTGGTAATTTATTGTGTAGAATTACCCACAGTTTGTATTTTGCTGACAACATATATGTGGCATCATTTAAAGTATCCTCTTCTCCCTTGTATTTCCTCTATACTGATAGCTTGCTCTACTGGCTTTATCCAATTCATAATTTTGGTAAGAATGATTCACATGTGATAATGTTTATTTCCTATTGTATCACATCAGAGGACTCATAATATCTGGTTGAATTTCTTTTATGATGTTAAGATTGATCTGTGAGGTCAGATGTTGTCAGCCTCATCGTCTACTCTGAGTTCTTCGTTAGCTCTTCACTTACTGGTTTTTGCCACCGTTGGTGATAATTGCCTGGAATCATTATTTTCTGCTGTTTTAAGGTGGAATGTTCTATAAACATTTATTAACTCATTTATTCTAATGTGTCATTTAAGGCTACTTGAAAGCTCTGTTGATAAAAATGGGGTATTGAAGTCCCCTACTATTCTTGTATTATTGTTGATCTCTCCCTTATGTCTGCTAACACTTACATTATAAATTTAGGTGCTCTTATGTTGGATGCATGGATGTTTATAAGAGTTATAACCTCTTGTTGGTTTGATCCCTTAATCACTACATATTGTTCATTTTTTACTCTTATATAGTCTTTATTTTAGAGTCTATTTTGTCTCATGTAAGTATTTCTACCCCAACTTTTCTTCTTTTCATTTTTGTTTGCTTGAAATATCTTTTTCTATCCCTTTACTTATAGTCTATGTGTCTTTCAATCTGAAATGAGTCTTTTTATACAGAAATGTACAAATCTGTTTTTTTAATCCATCCAAACACCATATGTTTTTTGATTCAAGCATTTAGTCCATTTACATTTAGAGAAATTGATAGGTGTAAAGTTATTGCTATTTTATTAATCATTTTTCAGTTGTTTTTGTGGTTCTCTGTTCCTTTCTTTGTCTCCTGCTCTTTTCTCTTATACATTGATGACTTTCTGTAGTGGTTTGTTTGAATCCCTTTCTCTTTATTTTTGTTCATTATAGGTTTTTGGTTTATGGTTATTATTTTAATACTACTGTAGTTAAGTGCAGTCCAGCATTATATGTTGATTCCTTCAAGAACTACTCTGTAGCTTTGATTGGTATCTAAACTACTGTTTTAACAACCTTTGTTTTTAATTTTTCTTTAAATTTTTTAAAATATTGTTAAATTCTTATTTGTAGACTTTATACTTTAAAGTAACTTTTTGAACACAAAAATGTAGAGGAGGCAAAAATTAAAAATTGTGAACTAATGCTAATAAAATATGATACAACATAGTCTATATACAATAGTTGAACTATATAGAATGTTTGTATATAAAAATAGAGAACATAAAAATAGTGAGAGTTTTTGTGTTTAAGTAGTAGGTTATGGCTGATTTTTCTCTAAGCATTTTTTACATTGCTACATAGTTTTAAAACTATCTTGTTATAGATTGCCACACATAGAGTGAAACTTAAATAATATAAAGTGTGTTTTTGGATATTTATGTAATTTATTTTTTTAATCATCTGGAAATATTAATATAGATTTCAGGTTAGGTCTGACCTAGAGATATGGGAAGTTTTATATATGGATTATATAATCTAAGGAGAGCATGTACAACAAGAATAAATTAAGACAAATATGTTTTAGGAAACATTAAAATTTATGAGTCACACTTAGAAGTATAGCCATAGAAAAAGGTGGGAGTGCTCAAACATAGCTTATTATTATTAAATGTCAAAAATAAAGTGAAAAGAAAGTTCAAGAAGAAAGCTTGCTTTGAATGTCATACCATACAGCCAAATCACATAAGATGAAGACTAAAAAAATAGAAATTAGAAATTAGCAAGTAAAAGTTTACTAATGATTATAGCTAGGATGCTTTCAATGCTTGATATGGACAGAAGTAGATGTAAATGGGGTAGTGTGACATTTCTGAAATGTTACCGATGTGGATCAAATAGATCTTAACATTTTGAGAATCAAAGGTCCTTTAAGACTCTGATGAGAAATATTTTTTTTCTTATTTTTTTTTCTGAAAAATGTGCACTTGAACATACAGCCTAAATTTTGAACACAATATCCAGACATTAATATTTCCTCTGACAGCCTTCTTTATGTGGATTCTCCCTCTGTGGCCTCATTGAAGAGGCTTGATTGTAGAGGGAAGCAGAAAGGCCAATGGTTTTAAGGAGAGGCTAGAGATATGTTGATAATGTGTAAAAATACCTAACACTTGCTAACTACATGTTCAATAAATTTTTATAGATTATTCAGAAACCATCAGGAAAAGAGAGTTTTATGAAACATTTGACAGAGAGATAATTGTTGGCAGTTGTGTACCCCCCAAAATGGGAGGCAATGAGATCATGAGTATAGTAGAGAGATTAGTTTTATGGGGAGGAGAGAGGTAGACAGTAAAAATAGATGTTTGTTCAGAATCTACTTTGTGTCAGGCATTGTGTTAGGATATTTCTGTCATTCTTCAAACAATCTTGTGAAGTAGAAAATGTTAATTTTTACAGATGAGCATTTTAATGTTTTGAGATTATATAACTTTTCAAATCTATATTTAAAAGTGACAAAGAGAAGAGTCTGACCTTCATGTATCACACATCATAGCTGCTTTATGGTAAGAAAATTATACAAAATTCAAGGAATTAATTCTTATAACTAAGATTAGATTTCAACAAGATGCAAATTTGAGAAATTTGACTCTCTATTTTCACAATTAAGTGGCAGAAAATGAATAGCTGAGAATGACCATTAACCTGGCTGTCTCTCCCCTATTGATTTGTAAGCAATGTCCTTTAGTTACCTCAAGGGACATCCACAGAGATCTGCAGCTGATTGGCCCTGGACCCTCCCTTCAACTATGTCTGACAGCATTGGAAGTTGGAATCAGAGAAATCTCTGGGAAAGAGCCAAGTTGTCCACAAGAGCTTTTTAAATATGAGTTAAATGGAAAGGAAGAACAAAAAGAATATAATAGTCTGTTAGAGCAATCACATATTACCTCTCACCAAAGCCACTGAGTTTTGATTTTTTTTCTTGAGCATCATCAAGAAAGTTCAGAAAGAGATTGTGAATGTTCCATGTTGTAGAAGCTTTAGGACTAATCTTTTTCCTACATAATATTAATCTCCATTTTGGTTAAAAAAATAATGGGTTCTTTGAAATATTGCTTATATTTTTTATTTTGTTTTATATGTAGGGATACTTTATGAATAATATTACTTTTTATTGTTTATATTTGAGTCATATTGCAATTTGATCTAATGCTAAGGAACTTCCAATATAAGTAGATATGTGATAAAATTAACTGGTTCCAAATAGTAATTTCTTTTGGTTATAAATGCTGTGGTTGGTTCTAATTATAGAGTTTTAGTGATAATATATATAGTCAAAAATTAAAAAAAACTCTGATTAGGATTTAATTATTTAAACTGATCTTAATAATTAAAGAGGGATACCCTGTGATTATGTTGTAGCACTGCTCAGAGAAATAACATATAATTAATGTTAAAATTGTGGGGCAGGAACAAGCTTTCCTCCACCCTCAAGGTTCTTCTGGCTGGTCTAAAAATCAAACAGACTTGAGACAGATTAACAAGAGAAAATAATCAAATTTAATACATACATATGTATGGGAACTCCACATAAATGAGAATGTCAAAGATCCCACATGCAGGAGAGGTTCAGAAATAGAAAGGGGATCTAGGTATATCAGACATCCTGAGCTAGGGATTAGCTAATGTACTTTGGGGGCTTCAAAGGGCCATTGCAGTTGATAAAAAGAGTATATGCTTAGTAAATAAAAGTTCATCCTGTCTCATAAGTAGATTGAAAGAGGTTATCTCTGATAATCTATTCTATCAAGTTCTTCTAGGTAGTAGAGGGAGGGGCAGAAGTTTCTCTTGAGCTGAAGGCGAACATTGCCTTGAGCTCAAAACAATCTGCTTACCACAAAAGCACATCTTGGGGTGGCTTGTTCCCAATCCTCACAAAATCTAGCTGTTTAATCCACTGTTCAAAAGTTTAATAACTCATGTCAAAAATTCCCTTTAAGTTTAGTGGTTTCACTTTAAGTGTAAATTGATTGGATGACAAAACTGCCAAGCTCACAGAAGTATTACCTATATCTACCTATATTCCCCCATCCCCATTCCCATGGAACTAGTCAACTAACCAGTGAACAACCAAGCATGTAGTGCAACAGTGAAAGTGTGTTGTTATTTTAATGTGTTTCAGCATAAAAGGATTGAAGATATTTGATGCATTATGCTTTTGGCTGTGGATGGAAGAGTCAATACTTATGTATTCTGAATAAATATTTTGAGAGGCCCAAGCAATAAAATTTTATCAACAAACAATAGATGATAGGCAAAAAGTATAGCCTTAAAGGATTTAGTGATGATGACTGGTGTTTTTAGACACACTCACACACAGAAGACCCAAATAAATGTTCAGTTTCAGATTCTTGCAATCAGAAGACCTTATTGAAATCAGGTGAGGGTGGAGAACTAGGGTAATGTCCAGTTACTGGGAAAATAAAATAGGATTAGTTGAGATTTTATTGACACTGTGGGATTGGAGTTACCAGACAAAAGCCCCTTAGGGCTTTTAATAGCTTAAACTTCTTAAAATTTTATCTGATTACTACCATTCATTCCTTTTAGTTTTCCTCAATTTGCATTTTCAGAAATAAGTTCAGTGTTGAGGATAGAGGCCTG
This sequence comes from Macroglossus sobrinus, assembly GCA_004027375.1. NCBI lineage: Eukaryota > Metazoa > Chordata > Mammalia > Chiroptera > Pteropodidae > Macroglossus > Macroglossus sobrinus. Next base: position 81,779 of record PVKZ01000514.1, read on the forward strand.
GACTGAAGTGCTTGGTGAGGTTCTGTTCTAACCTATAAATCTGAAATACAATGATCTTCTTGGAAGAGAATGGAATAGTTTTACTTCAAAATTTATGGTTTGGACAGTTTATACAGATAAATTTGAAATGTTAGCAAAATATCCAGTTGAGACTTTCAGAAGGCAACTGGGTCTTTATAGCTGGTAATGGAGATAATAGGAATAGGCAGAACTCCACACAGATAAGATGAAGAAGGAAAGAGTAATAACAGAGGCTTGAAAACTGTCAGCATTTATAGAATGAGTAGAAGAAAAGCATTAGAAAGAAACTAAGAAGGAGCAGATAGAGAAGAAGAAAACTCATAGAAGATAGAATGACTATTAATATAAATAGTTGAATTGAATCGATAGTAAATTCAATGATAAGAATGTCTTCTGGCTTTGATCTCTGTGGTTGATAAATGATTCTGAGTGTAGTGAGGGTGGGTGTGTGGGATGATATAAAATGTGGTATCATGAAGATAAGGGAAGAGAAAGTTTGTTTGTTAAAAAAAAAAAAAAAAGGAATGGCCCTCAGTGTTCAACATTGCTAATAGGTGAAGAAAAGGAAAGACTAAAAGGTAGATGTTGAAATTAGCAACACTGAATTCACTGGAGATCCTGATGAAGGCGTCAGCACAGGAAATGTCCATGTTCCCGCTGGAGAGCTCCACAGACACAGTAAAGAATCACATACAAATCAGTGAAATTTAGAAAAAGTAAGATTTATTAAAGTACATTTCAAGAGAGAAACAGGCTATGCTGGAAACCTGAAGAATTCAGGAAGTGTACCTTATATTGACCCTTGCAAGGACGTTAACAGGGGTAGGGCTAGGTGATTGGCATCTGAGATTAATTGACATTTAGCTGTTATATAACCTTTTGTGTATTATGAATGCAGTTTCCCAGAATTCAGTCTGTTATAATTAGATTCTGGGCATATGTATGATGCCTTAATGATCATATAATGAGGCTAAGGTTAAGGAAAGTCAGTATATGTACTAACTGTGCAAGCACTTATGGCCTAACTAAACCAGCGATTATTTTTGTGGCTTTTACCTTCTTGTATTTCAGATGTAATGGTAATTTTTTAACTGTAAAATGGGAATTTCAGGGAGGTTCTAAGGGAGGTTTCTGGGTTGGGCTTTCATTTCCCTGTCGCTCATGTGTATCTGTCTGCCTACCAACTAGACCTATAGAAAATTTTTATGAGTTTATTTGAGCAAAACTGATGACATATGCCAGGGAACAAGATCTCAAATGCTGCCTAGAATAATAGTTTTGCAATTTCTTTTAGCATTTGTAATTAAGAAGGGAATTAAAGAAGATTACATAGAGGTAAGAGAAATACAAGTGGAGATTAGATTACAAGTTAGTTAACAAGATTATGTGCTGTCTTGAGGGTGATTATTTCAAAGGTGTGTTAACTTATATGCCTAGAAACAATGGACAGGGCTTCCTTCAGACAAATAAGCTTTTTAACAAAGAGTTTTATTCCCAGAGTGTGATACCCACTATGACCTGCCTAGTTAAGAATTTATTACAATCAGATAACCCTGTGAGGTTGCATTTTATAAAATCCCTTTTTTTTTTGTCTACAGGAATGAAGTGGAAATTTATTTTTTTCTTATAATAATCAACTATCTCAAAGAAAAGTAATAATAAACATGTTGAACTGATAACAAAGAGATAAAAAGGTCCTGTAGTTTGACCATTTATGTGACTCAAAGAACTTTGGGCCTAAGAATGGGGAATAACATTTGTAAATTACTACTTATTCTAAAAGTCTGAAGACATGTTCTAGTAAAGCATGACCAGTCATTTATTTAGCCATATTTAGTCATAGAATCTCCTGGATCTATGTTATTGTACTGCCCAGCATCATGCAATCAGTATATTGTCAAAACGCAACACCAACTAAAAATTGTGAGTCTAAAAATAAGGTAAAATCATAAGTCTGAGCCACAGGAAAATATAAATATTATTGAAACATATGCATATGAAACAATAAATGTGCCTGATCAGCTATAATACATGCTAACGGTGAAGTACAAACAATTATTGCAAATAGAGTTGGAAAAGCTGATGAAATGGTCTCAGGCTACCTCTAATACCAAATGCACTGCTTTGTACCTACCCCACAGATACCAAATAAATTATACTTGGGGAAGTAGAGCAACTTGGGCTAAATAAAATACCATTGACAATGAAGTTTTAAACACATTTTCTTTAATGCTTTACTTTCAACATTCAATATCTTTCCAATTCAAGTTATCAAAAGAATTACAACTCCTCTGTATCTTTTTAAAATTTAATTTATTAGTGTAGCATTTTTTAATAAAATTATGTAGGTTTCAAGTGTACAATTCAATAATACATCATCTATATATTGTATTGTGTGTTTACCACCTAAAATTAAATCTCCTTTAGTCACTATATATTTGACCTCCTTTACCCCTTCCTACCTCCCCCTCCCCACTTTCTTTCTGATAAGCACTAAACTATAGTTCTTTGTATTTTATTAAAACACTATCTTTCAAAATGATGCAGTTTTAACAGATGGGTTATAAATAATGCTTTTTCCCCTATAGTTCAAAATAAATATGAACTCGGGATTACTCTTATTACTAAAAGCTTCCCACAAGGAGTGAAGAAAATGCTTTATCTTATGTAGAGAAGACAGCCTTGGTTATATCTTTGCAAATTCAAAATATACAGTATCTAAACAATGCTGGAGATTGGGTTATGAATAAGCCAAATTCTAGTTAGAGGAAAATTATTTTGAAATCTATAACTAGGTATTTATCATGGCTAGGAAGATAGTTATGCTTGTGGCTTTTGCTAAACTAGAGATAAAAGATAATCATTATTCCACATATGTTTTCTTTTGAGGATTATATCTTCTCAATGCAAAGTCACACATATTAGAAAGTTATGGTTTGATATATATAATTTTTTTTCTCAAATAAGAATATAGTCAATGAATTTTTCACTCTTATTATGCTTATAATACTACCTTTATAATCACATAGGGTAGGAAAGGATTTATTCTAGCCCAAATGAAAGAAAAGAATTAATAGATTGGGAGCATTTAAGATCTTGCTTCCCAGTATATGTCATCAGTTTGGCTCAAATAAACTCTTATAAAAATTTTAAAAAATTAATGAACCACCAACAGATATTTAATTAATTCTTTTTATATTGGGAGAGCCAATGATATTTTAAACAAAAAATGTTAGTAAATTACATCTATTGGTTATTCTTCTGCTAACTGAGAACCCTTTTGACATTGTATGATGAATTTGAAGACAGCACATTTTCACAAACTCAGAATTATGGCCTAGTGAGTAATGAAAGTAAAATGTTATCTAGTTATGTAAATCAGTGAATCATAATTAGTGACCTTTTGTAAAAAAACTCGATAAAAATGAAGTCTTTGAGCTACAGCCAACCTATATCACCTTTCTTTCTTTAAGCAGTATTAATCAAAGCCCTTTGTATAAGTTAATTTGCAAACAACTCAGATGATTAGATAAACTCAAAAGGATTTTAATTCATATTTTAACACATTTATCTCAAATAATAATATCAATAAGGGAGTTGCTTGAAAATCTTCTAGGGTAACTTGAAATAATATTTTAACTACTTGGGATACCAATGTCAATTTTATGCGAGTCCCAAGTAACAGGCAAAATTGGCAAGTACCTACCAACTTAAGAGGCATAAAGCTAGTTTGAATATTTCAGAAATAATTAAAAAAACATTTAATTTTTATTCAGCTTTTTCTAGTGTTAAACAATTTTTTTTGCCTCACTTAATCACATCATTTTGGGGTGCAGACCAGCCTTTTATTAGCTCCATTTTCTCCTTCATACACAACAGCATCAGCTATGACTGAATTATATGAAGAAATTCTTTGTAGTTCTGCCTAGTCTAAAAAATATATATATAATCAGTAACAGCAGGCTATGGGGCCATGTCAATCTGGCCTGAAACTAATCACTCCTTTGGGCTAATATAGACAAAACTGGAGTCATTATCTCTAGGTGTTACCTAGAATGCTCATTTGTCCACCTGTAAACAGATGGGAAATAAGGTGTGTGTGTGTGTGTGTGTGTATGTGTGTGTGTGTGTGTGTGCGTGCGTGTGCGTGTGCGTGTGTGCGTGTGTGTGTCTGTGTGTTAAGGTTTAGGAGGACAGAGAGACTGAAAGAGAGTACCAGCTTGAAGATATTCTATTGGAAAATTTGAGTACGAATATAAATAATAAAGGCAATAGATTATAACCCATTGAATAAAATAAAATCTCATGTGTTCATACTGAAATAAATGAATAAATATTGAGAGAGAAATGGAAGCTCTTATAGTAGAATGCCCACTAATAAATATAAAATGAATAATAGAATCAGAAAATTGTTAATAGATCTAAAACTGATGGGGATTCAATATGATATGATGAGAAACAATATTTATATATTCTCAAAGTACCTCCATAAAAATAACTTATTAATTACAAAGAGAAAGTAATAACTATACCGAAAAACTGATAGATATACTTTAACCATGTTATCAAAGCTAACTTCCCCAATATTGGAACAAACTGACATTATTTATCTCAAGATATCCATTAAAGAGGACATAATATAACTTCAGTGGTATTCCTGTCTAAAATGTGTAACCAAAAATCTAATTATGAAGAAACACCAGACAAACTCATACTGAGGGATATTTTACAAAACAACTAATTTATAATAAAAAAAAGTTGAGGTCAAGAAATACCAAAAAATAACCTGAGTAACTTTTTCTGATCATAATAAACTAAAGAGATATGATAATTAAATGCAATGTATAATGCTGGATTGGATCCTGGGTCACTTAAACAAAAAAGCTATAAGACATTACTAGGACAACTGACACTATTTGAATACAGACCATGGATTAGATAATAATGTTGAACCAATGTTAAATTCTCAGTCTTAAATGATTGTATTCTGGTATACAATAGAATATCTTGCTTTTAGGAAATACATATAGAAATATTTAGTAATATTTAAAAGACCACAGTATCTCCAACTTATTCAAATGGTTCAGGGGTTGGGGGTGGTGGGTATACATAAAGTCAGCCACTTATATCCATGAGTTCTGCATCTGAGGATTCAATTGTGGATCAAAAATATTTTAAAAAAATGTTACATTGTTGCTAACATACACTTTGTACTTAAGCCTACAATGTACTATATACTATGTGCTATGTACCATGTAGTTAAGCTTACAATCAATAGATAATTTACCTAAAATGTTTTATTTTAGATCAATTTATAGACAATAATAAACTTTATTTAATTATAATACATGGTAATTTTAAGTATGAAGACAATTTTTTTTGTCATGTATGTCATATTATTTAACATGTGATATACATTCCTTATTTTATATTAATGAGAAAAAGCATGACCTGTTAAAAATAAATTCAAAGATAATATTATGTTGTATTTGACTTTAAAGAGTAATATATTAAAATGTAGATTGGTGTTTATTGTATATGTTAAGATATTTAAATAAGAAAAGGGTTATATCATAATGTTTGAAATTTTTATAATCTTTACAATTTTTTTAAAAGTTTCTAAAAAATCAATAAACTCAGTTTCATAATGTTTGAGTTTTCTCTAGAATTGAGGAAACAGGAGAATGGGTTTATGCCATTATTTACAGATATTTCTTTGAGTATAAAAAAATACTAGATAAAATTCTCTAATTGGTTTTGGAGCAATAGAATTGTAAAATGAGGTATTAAGTAGAAATTTTGACTAGATCAATGAAACTTACTGATCAGACGAAGGTAATCGTGAAGAAAATTTATAATATTTTAAAATTCCTCAATAGGTTATATTTTAATATCAGTGTTCTTTTTTGCTTCCTGTCTTTATCCAATGGCCAATTAGAGGTAAAAATAAAACAACATACGACCACAAATAAAGATAATTTAAAATTGTCTAATGATCCAAACTACCATGTTGACCAATAGTAAGCAGCTGAGTGGTAAGCCGAAAAGCCAAGTTATGTGCACACTCATCTGATTAACACTAATCCCTGAGCATGTTGCTTAAGACTTATTTATAACTCTGAATTATTTTCTTTATATAATTTAAATAATTATTTTACTTACTAATCCCAAACTAGAAATTGGAATCGATACCATTATGGCCTGTAACCACATACAACCAATTGTGAATTTCTGAGCAGTGACTGTAGGTGCCTTCCAGCTGTAACATTCAGGCTGTTTTGCTAAATGAAAGCCCAAATAATCAAGGAGAAGGGAGAGAAAGAGGAAACTGACTAATGTTCTTAGTGAAAACAAAATAATTAGAGAAATAGGAAAAAAGATAGAAATGGTTAAGAACACAGCATTCACATGGTTTAGAAATGTACTACATTCTTATTACATTTTTAAAGAATCAATTCCAATTATGCTTGTTCTTTCTCTCTATATAATTTTAAATTTAAAAACGATTAATGATCCTTGTTGAAAACAGCTCAGAAATTTCCAAAAGAAAACCAAAATAAAATCAACCACTTTTAAAACTCTGGTTTCAGTCCTTCAGTATTTTATCTAAGTGAACACACACACACACACACACACACACACACACACACACACACACCCTACATAGGCAGAACAACAGCTTAGGGTAGTGGTTAATAGTTCCTAAGGCCAGACTGCCTGAATCTGAATCTTGGCTTTGACACTTAAAGCTGTCTGACCTTGCACAAGTTACTTGACATCTCTGTGCTTCAATTCTTGCATCATTAAAATTGGGATACTATTATTTATGTCATAGAGTTTTATAAGAATTAAATAGATTGGTGTCCATAAAGTTTCCAGAACAGTGGTTGGAATATAGAAAATAGTATAATGTTTATATTTTTATTATCTCCAATTATATTTACAGTTTTACAAAAAATATTATCATATTGTACATATTTTATTAGAATTTTTTTTTAAGTTCTAATATAAGAGCTCTTCTGGAAAATCTGTTACTTCAAACTTTTCTGGTGTGTTGGCATCTTTAGAGCATCCAATGAATAAATATAAATAAAAATCAGCTTCCACCATCCATACTAACTGTGAATCAACTGAGAAATAAGACAGAGAAGTATGATACATGGAATCTAAAATATAACTTTTAGCACTAAGCAAGCTGACATAAAAGAGAATGTGGCTTATTTCTCTTGTCCATCAGGCTTCCTTACAGTTAATATCCAGACTTTCCAACATCATCACTGGATCCTGTCAGCCTTCTCCGACTGGAGTGAGTGGGGATAAGGAGAGAGGAAAAGCATGTTGGACTAGTGAAATTCCATCTATATAGAAGAAGATAATAAGAATGAGGAACAATAATAGCATTATCCTTCTCTCATTTCTCCTTCCATCATGAAAAGCTTTTACTTCTGACTTTAATGTACCATTTTTAATCTGGTTATTGAAGCATCCTCACAAAGCACTTGGTGATAACTAACACTATGTATCTTGGATCTTTTGGACATTTTCTCCATATCCTACTTAAATAAGAAAACTGAATAAATCTTGCTATGTAAAGATTTGGTGACTGGCTGCATTTACCTGATTCAAAAGTAGTTGGTTAGTGTATTTGAGTCAGTTAAAATTTAGTTGGTTTGATGATAAACTCTCATGTCTTATTTGGTATCACCTAGAGATTGCAATGTTTATATATGTAATGTCAAGTGTTGGTGAATTGTGCAATTAGTTAAATATCCTAAATCCTCTGTTGCTGAGAATAAAAAGAGCATTAGGTATTGAAGGTATATTACCCAATAATGTAAATAACTACCCTTTACTGAATGTCGATTTTGTGCTAGCATCATAGTACTAAATATGTTATCTTATTTGACTCTACTGCAACTGATTATGATTGTGTTAGTCATTTGTTTTTCTGGCTTCACATGCCACCGCCCCCTTGCCTTCTCGCCCCCCCACCCCCATTCTTTACCCTGAGGAACTGACTTCGAAAGTAAAATTTTAGGCCCTCTTGCCTCTGATTTCCTGTTAGATTGTCAATGGGAGAATTAGGGTGAGAATGGGGTTGAAGAGTAAGTAAGAGCTAGGGCATTTCTTCCCCTCCACCTTTAAGGAGTGCCTCTGGCAGTGGCTGTGTGCCCTAAAAGCTCAAGTTCCTGTAGCTCAGCCCCTTTCTCTTTCTGAGGAGTGGGAGTGATTTCCCACTGGTATAGATCTCTGAGATGTCTGTCATCTGCTTATTTGGGCTTTTTAATTCTTCTAATACCTTTGTAACTGGTTTCCCATTTAAATTCCTCTATTGAACTATCTGTCATGGGTTCTATTTTCCTCTTTGTCTATTTTCTTATCTGATATAAAGGTAAAGACTATCTTCATTGTAGATAAGTGACTTGCACGGATAGATAAGTGACTTGCACAAAATTGTATACCTGGTTTAAAAAAAGCTTATAAACCAGTTGTCTCTCCTTTCAAAGCCTAAGTACTTAAACTATGATGCTGTATTCAATTGATATTCCAAATGAATATTTAAATGAACAGTTTTCTTGTACTCCTCTTGCTATTACTTAGCTCAAATTGTCTGCATTGTGGCACTAAGTAGCTATTATTATCGTTTAATTGTCTATTTCTCCCTATAGCATGTGAGACCCCTTGGGAGTAAGCACGTATGTTATTCATCTTTGTATACTTAGCATCAACTACTGTGCTTGGAATATAGTAGAACTTAATAAATATTTGCGGAATGAAGAATAATAATCACTGCCATTTATGAAGTGACTTTTATTTCAGCAGCCATGCTAAGGGTCGGTCTTACGTAAATTTTATAATTCAATCTTTATACCAATCTTGCAAGATAGGCATAAATATTCTGATGCCTTAGAAAAGTTGAAAAAAAAAAGGCTCAAAGAGTTCAAGCAACTCACAACTAAACTAGGACTAAAACCGAGCTGACTGGGCTTCGAGGTCTGACATTTTGACTATATCCATTAATGTGAATTTTATTACATTTTGGAACTTTATAAGCTGATAAAAACCCTTTTCTCTGTGAAAAAAAAAACAGTTCAGTATTTACTTGCCATAATTAAATGAAGGAATATGTGTTTTGTATCCAAAACTATATGTGTACAGGGAAAAGGAAGAGAAGAATTGGGATAATAATTTTAAGAAATGAAAGGGTTTGAATTGCTCTTGTGGCATGGGATATAACACTGAATATATTCACAACTAATTCACCTAAAGATTTCAGCTTGGCTTTTTCAAGTCTTAATCTATTACCTGAGTTAGTATGTTATCCAAAGTAACAGGGTAGGTATTTTTATTGCTGGATTGCTGATCATAGTATTTACTTGTGTTTCTGTGCATCTCATTCTTTGCGTTGCCTGGTTCAATAAAGTTTCTCTTCTAGTTTTGCCTAAAGTGATGCAGTCCTGATACCTCCTCTGAACACAGGAAATAAAATATTACTTATATATGCAAGGCTTTACAGAATCCAATATCTTGTTCTTTAATTTCTAATGGAAATGAATCAATAGAAGTAAAATAATTTGGTAGGCACTATACAAAGAGTCACTGTTGGTTCTACATGTGCTTCATTGGCACATAGTTACTTGATCTGGTATTGGTTGAATTATTTCAGCTGGATTTCATTCCAAGAGGCTGTTCTCTTCTGGGAGCCATTTGAAGCTTCTGGTAATAAACAATTTTAATAGATTGCTGCTGGTATGACTCTCTCTTTTTTTCCCAGGGAAAGGATGTTCTCCTAAGTCTTCTTCATGTATGTACTACTAGTTTTGCATGATAAAATCAAGCTTTTATTTTGTTAATTTAATAGTATATGTAAAATTAAATGTATGTATTTTTCCAGGTGATTTATAGAAATAAAAAACTATATCTATATACTTAACACTGGGGAAAGAGCACAAACAAGGACGTTGTGTTGTAAAAAAACTGTATTCTTTTGTGACTGAGAAGTGTCATTAATGCTGACAACTAAGGAGTGTCGAAAACCTGAGTGTTGCTATTCAGTGGGTATAGAGTTCTAGGTCCTGCTATCTAAAAATGTACGTATAGTTAACAGTTCTGTAATACACTTTTACTACAATTAAAAACAAAACAAAACAAAACAAAAAACAAAAAACCCAGAGTTGTGACCAGTAGTCATGGAAGAAACTCCACTACATTTTTGTGAGAACGTACACTGCTCCCCTTTAAGTACTGAGAAGGAGTTAGAGAGAGAAATAAAATGATTCTCCTCTTAATAAAACTTCAGCAAGTCATTTTCATTAGCAATGATGATTGATGAGGATTTATCCTGTGACGCTGCGGTTCCAGGAGCAGAAGTCACTGTGTAAACAACACTGCTAACAACAGGGGACTGTTTATACGGCTGGCACTTGTCAGGGACTGCCAGCCAAGGAGCAAAGAAACAATGTGTGCCTTCCTTGATTTGGGGCCAAAATGCTCAAAGTGCTTGTAACTTTAACTATTGGATTTTATAAATTTTACTTAAAAACATAATAGATTTTATTCATTCATTAATTTATTTTCCTCCATTAAAATTTAAGGAATGTGTCTGAAAAGCTAAAAATGTTTTCACTGTATAAATTGGCAGATTAGAAAAAATTTAGTATTAATTGAATCACATTTAATTCATTCCAAGTGCTCAGTTTCAAACACTACTTTCTAACCTAGGCGAGATAATTATTTACAAAACTTCTCTCAAGATAATAAACACATTTGGAAATAAATCTTTGAGACATGGTTATATAATATGCTCAACATAGTTACATAGTATCATAATGCATAGAAGAAATGACAGAATTTCCCTATGTAGTGATTTTCTGAGTCACTCCTCTACCTTATATGTCCTCTGGCCAGATAGGAAAAATAAGCATTTAGAAAATTTTTTAGTCACTAAAAAGAGTGAAGACAACTTCATCATGGAAGAGGAATAAAAGTCCTCTCTCTTTTATTGTTTGATTAGGTGACTATATTTAGCTCACATATTGGCAAGGAGGGCTAGAAAAAAAAAGAAATGGGAGCAAGATTGGGTTCTAAATCATGAGAAGGGAGACATGAAAGCAATTGAGAGGTTTATAGTAAAAGCAAATGTGTTACAGATGAAGACCAAAAAATAATAGTTCCCATTCTTTCGAAAAATCACCCTATTCTAATGGTTTTTCTAAAACTAGTGTACTTGGATTATAGTTAAGATAATTTAGCATTTTATGTGATGGCCGTAGCATGAATTCATCTGTACGGCCATTTAGAATTGATAAAAGTGTCTCTAAATATTTTCATTCATGACCTATAATTTTCACCTCTTACATACCGATCAATTTGTATTTGATCGTACACTGTTTAGTTCTATTTTAATGTGTTTTATTTAAAAGTTTTAATAAAAATTTCCAAATGAAAAATATAGATTTCTTGACATCTGAGTTCAAGTACTTTTCAGAGAGTCTTACCGTTCTCTAACTAGTTTATATTGTCTATAGAATAGCTTGTCTGTCTTGTTCACTTCTGAAACCTGAGCTTAGCAAAATGACAGGTGCATAGTAGCCTTTCAGTATACAGTTGTAACCACGAGAGAATGAGTAAAGAGAGCAAAGCTCATACATTTTTCTGTGACTATTGCCTTAATGTATGTAGGGGACTGGGATTTGGCAAACTTACAGAAATAAAGCAGTTAGGTTTTTAAAAGTTAGTGCATTCAGGATCCCTTCTTAAATGGATATTGTTCAGAAGATTTTAATAAATTAACACTGGAGATACCATTAATATATCATTCACACAACTTGAAGTAGATTTACTAGAATAAATATTGTCACAGTGAAACACTTTGGTTTTGGTACAAAATATTATTGTCCTGGTTTCAAAACACAAAATAGACAAAAGGGGTTAGTAGAATTTAATAGTTTAAGTGATCTTTTTTGCATATAAAACTGTGCACCTACATTATATGCATGTGTGTGTGTGTGTATGTATCTATACACACACACACACAAACACATATATCTATACATACACACACACACACACACAAACACATATATCTGTATTTATTACCTGTGTAGACATACAGATCTGTACTTATGTGTCTGGTCTTCTCCTAAACCTCACATCTTAACTTGCAACTAACTGTAAGATTCTTTTCCAGATCACAGAATTATTTGTTATTTTTACTTAGGCTATTTCCATAATTAAAATTCCATGTCTCCCCAGGTTTCTGTGAATCAACAGTGCCCTAGAAAGTGTTCTCTTTTTTGAAACTCCAGGGAAGTCTTGGAACACAAAAAACTTCAAGAGGGAGCCTAGCCAAACAGAGATTTTTGAACTTTGGTAGGCGTGCTGAAAAAGACTTAGCAGAAACACATATCAAAGTGTGTGTGTTTTAAAAGCATCATTTTCATGTAAGTCCAAGAAGTTCACTTATTTATTTTGGCTAGAGAAATGAAAAGTTTTATTTTAACCACGTGGTTTTTCTTTTACAAAGGGAACTTAAGAAATAATTTCTTTAATCTCACTTAAGAGTAGACAAGGTTGTCTGATGTAACTTTTTCGATGGAAAATTAACAGCTAAATCTTCTTTATTGTCATTATTTTCTAGATCTGAATCAAAAGCTTCCCAGGTATTTTTTTCAATACAATGGATTCTAATTATGTTATTTGGATTCAGTATTTTCTTCAAAAGAATGGCAACTTATAATTTTGTCAGTAATTTAATAGATTTTTTGTTTTAAAAACGATAGAACTAAGAAATATCAAGATTTAAATCATAAATATTTTGGAACACTCAGAAGAGCAACATGGGAGAAACTGAGAAAAATGAAACCCATAGAACAAGATGTGTTTCCAAGTTGAAGGTATGAAAATATTTTATGTGTATGTGGATATATGTGTATGTACTGTGTTTTTTAAAACTTAGACCTTATAAAGTTGCTCATATGTTCATGAAATGATCTAATATTAATGTCCTACTACCTGAGCTAATGATCCTTTCTTGCTTTAATGAAGTTGGTTTTATAACTGAGGATGCGTTCAAATAGGTTATTAATTCAGAAAATTTAATCAGACACGGTTTGAGGGACTTAAATGCTTCAACGACAAGATCTTAAATTTTTTCATGCACATGTTATGTTACAGCTAGGACTTATTTTCCTGGAACAAAGGCCAATTTAATGCTTACCCCAGAGACTTCTAGGCCAGAGGAGTGCAGCGATCTCTTCCAGCAAATAGTTCCTTAGATAGAAATGCTTTGTTGATTCGTACTAAGTAATTACTTTACAATGATCCTGTAAAAAAAAAAAATTACTTCAAACTTTGGCACATGTTAGATATTCTCTTTAAGAAAAAACAATGCTCATTTTGTTAGTCATTTCTGGTATTCTTGACTGTTTAGAGCAAATTCTTTTTGCATAGCTTCAAAACCATTTTGGCTTCAAACAAAATTTGTTATTTTAAAACCAAAGGATCTTTATTTTGATTCTGTAGCAAGTGCCTGCAAGTGGTTTCCAAACTAAAACACTGCCACCAATTTTCTTCCTATCAAAAGTTTATTTCTTTGTGCATGTGTAGAGAAAATCTACTCATGTACATGAAAATGGAGAACTGTGGTATAGATCTAGAAAACTACTTTTGCCTGAAGTGCCATGTTAATTGTAATTTTAAAATTTCCCCTTAAATTTTCCCTCAATTCTTATGTTCTTCTCCGAATACTGAGTGGCTAAAAATAAGAAGTGATGCCCAGGTTACCTGGGTTCATTTCTGAGTCCAATGGCTTATATGCTGTGACACCATAGGCAAGTTGCTTAACCTCTTTGTGTCTCAGTTTTCTCATCTGAAAAGGGTAGTAAAATACTCCTATCTCATAGGATTGTTCCCTTTTTACATGCTTAGCATAATGGCTGGAATATTGTAAACATTTAGTAAATATTAGCTATTATTATTGATAGCATTTGTGTATAAAAGTCAAATCAGGTGCGATTTATAAACAATAGTCTTTAATTTTTTATTACTTTGGAGTTTGACAAGATTAAACATTGATCTGAATGTCATGGCAAAATATTGCAAGCACAACTTTATCAGGTAAAAGTGAGAGGCAATTACTTAATAATCAGATTTTAAACATTTACTCTGATCTTAGAAATGTGCTCAGTGAGCAAAATTCTTTAGAAAGCATCAAAGGACTGCCCTCAATATATTTACTTCAAATTTTAGAGAATTATTGTTAAAAGCTAGTAGGCTTTTATAGATACAGAAGTTATTCTGCATGAATAGAAAGAGCCTAGCAGGTAGGAGGAGATACAGGTATGCATGAGCCAGAATGGCCACTGGTTGCTTTCATTTCATGAATAGAACCCAACAGCTTCGGCCCCAATCAGGTGTTTTAGGACAAGAACACTGGTATTGTGGTTCTCTAGATTCCTTTCTTAAAATGTTAAATAAATAAATTATTTTTCCAAATATGATTTGTACTTTATTTGGTAGACCTTGCTTATAAATACAAAAACTGAATTATAAAATCACTTGAAAACTGTTTACTCTCAATAATGTGCTCTGTGAAAATTTATAGTGTGAAGAGAGACAGATTTTATACAAATGATATTTACTATAAAGGATAAATAACTAGAGATAGAACCATACTATTTCATTAGCCATATAACAGTTTGACTAATATTGAGTTTGATGTTTTAATTTTATAGGTCTTTTTTCACATAAAATTCTATTCAGATTTCCCTAAATGAATTGGTACAGCTAACTCTAGGCTTAGGTATATTTAATTCTATTTTATTTCATCTTAAATTCAATTTACTTTCAGCTCTGACCAGTTTTTCAAGATGTTTTTGAATTCTTATTTTGTCATTAATCCTATAAACTTGTATGGGCACTTACTAGACACCAAAGATACAAGGTAAATAGTATATGGTTCCTATACTTAAACTGCTCACAGTATAGTGAGGGAGGACATTATAGGCATCCAAATACATAAATAAACTGTACTGTGATAAGGGCTGTAATAGAGTAAGGCACAGTAGGGTGGGAAGATAAGAAGTGAGTGAGTGGTCAAGGCTACCCAGAGAGCAGAGAGACAAATGATGATAAGAGCTAAATTTTTAAAATTGAGTATATATTTATATAAGATGCACAAAGGGGTGGGGGAAGCATTACCAGTGGAAGACCATTCTGTGAAAAACGCTAAGATGTGAAATGGCACGGTGAATTAAAAGAACTATAAGAACATGATGTTTGGGGACAAACAGCAGGAGATTGTACTGAGCTATAGATGAGGTATTGTTTACATCTAAAAAAGGTAGGATTTTTTTTACGAGAAGTCACAAAAGAGGTTTAGGAAGTGAAATCACGTGTTAATTTATTAAAGAGAACAAAGCTCATACATTTTTCAGTGACTATTGCCTTAATGTATGTAGGGAACTGGGATTCAGCAAACTTACAGAGGTAAAGCAGTTAGGTTTTTAAAAGTTAGTGCATTCAGGATCCCTTGGTAATCATTCATTTTGACAGATATTTACTAAGTTCAAAATTATTGGTGATGACAGGTGGAAGGGAGGTAGAAGGGAGATTAGAGGTGGGCAAGACTAGAGGAGACTAAAACATGATTGCAATCGTCTCAACTAAACTGTGTATACACTTAAGAGATTTCAGCATATGAGTGACAGTTAAAGTCATGGGAATAAGTGAGATTTCCTAGAGAGAGCATATAAAGCGAAAAGAGTATAGAGTATAAGACAAAAGCCTGAAGGAGTTAACCAAGGAAGATATGACTGAATAAAATCTAGCTGGTAAGAGGAGATATAAATATGCACAGGAGGAGAGAATTTCAGGAATAAAAGAAAGATTAATGTGGTTGAATGATCCAGAGAATCAAATAAGCTGATGACTAAGATGTATCTATGGAATTTGAAAATCACGAAGTTCTTTACAATCTTTTATGGAGTAGCTTCATGAGAAGCCAGACTAAAGCATAAATGATAAGTTAAATAGTCTAGGCAAAGAATCTAGACTAATTCTTCCAAACATCTTGATGGACTATACACACACACACACACTCACACACTCACACACACACACACGCATGCATGTGCACACACACACAAATATATTGAATATATTTATAAGATAGTAGGGACAGAAGCAGTAAATAGTGTGAGGTTGAAAATAGAGAAAGAAGGCAATAATTGATGAATCAGGATCTCAGATATGGGAAGAATGAATTCAAGGGCATGGGTGAACATATTTTATTATAAAAGAGGAAGAGTACCTATTCTTCTAGGATGGGAAGGAAATTAAAAGGGCAAGGATAGAGGTAAGTTTGAAAGTGAAGTTGCTGAGATCATTAGCTGGTCATAAAGAGCATATGGCTGGCTTGGAGACTTAGAAAATGTTGTGAATAATATTAAAAGGAATGTATAAGGTGCAATATTAATTGTGGGGTTGGTTCAAGACTGAGAATATGAAAGGTGGTGGGCTAAGGATTTTAGGGATTTGAGTGTACTGGATGGAAAGAGGATTGAATGGTCTCCCGGGATGGAAGTGTCACCAGGAAATATCTTTAAATAGGGCCAAGGAAAAAAACCCTATGGCGTAGGATTGGAGACCACCACCATTAGAATTGACCTAAATTTATTTATCCCTAATTAGCTGATTTTTGAAGCAGCAGATAATCTACCTAACTATACCGTGGCTCAGTATACAATGCTCGTTTTTCAAATCCCTTGCTAAATTCTAAATCTTTTTCTTTCCAGTTTAATATAACTATCAAAATTTTAACTTCTCAGATGTTTAGTAAAACCGTAGTAGCTCCTGGTGATCACAACGGTTCTATTTGTTAAGTTATTCTAGATTTTTGTTACAGATTTCACTAACCTGGCTGCTCTCTGGAACTTTATCAATATATAGGAAATATAATTCAATATATGAAAATTTATTATATTCATGTTTGTTTATTATTGCAAGTAACTGTTTAGTTTATAAACATTTTTTATAATTAAAATATTGCTTTAAATAAATTAACTGGCAGTGAAGAGTAAGCTAATGTATAATTTGCATATTACTTTTGATAAGGAAGACCTTGAGCAAATTTGCTACAGAAAAAAAGTCTTTGTGTAATGCTATATTCATTTTTTCATTAACATATAACATTATTTTCTACTATAACTAGCATTGTAGTGCTGAAGATCTATTTAAATCATTAGCCATATCTTATTTAAAATGAGTTTGTTTCTATGAATGTACCAGATGCGCTTATGAAATAAAAAGACTACAACTACATACAATATTCAATATCACTAACTATTTAGTCTTATGTTGAGTTTCCAAAGAAAGAACATAGTATGAAAGACCAAAGAATAAACCACATTAAAAGTTCCTTGCAAAATCAAAGGTTACTTAAGTTGGAGACAATCGGTCTGTTGTAGAAGATATTTTGTCAACAGGTGGTAAACATACAATTTAAAAGTGTTTTTCATGTGTTTTCTTATATTCTTTTCTCCCTAGATATTTCTGCTAGCAATAACACTTGCATTTGTATCCAAAACACTGTCTGGATCTTATATGAATTCTATGCTCACACAAATAGAAAGACAGTTCAACATCCCATCATCACTAGTTGGATTTATTAATGGCAGCTTTGAGATTGGTAATGAATTATTTCTGCATTACTCTCTTTTATATTTTATTTTATCTCTAATGCTAGTCTAAATTTTATTCTTATTTATTACTCTAGACCATTTAATCTTATTGAATAATACGTTTTCTGAAAAAGAGTGAATCTTTTAGCTAATTTTGGAATAAGCTTAGAAATAATTCATTTAAATATTACTTCTAAATAACACCTAAATATTGCCATACATTCCACCACTTTAAATAAATTTATTTTAATAGTTTTTTGTTGTTATCTAACATAAGTAATTGAGTGTTTAGACTTTTTAAATTTAATCTGTCATTTGATAACTCCTAAGAGATCTATTTTTATACTTAGAAGATATCATGGAAAACAAAGAAATCTGTGTTCTAAAGGAAAAAGGAAATATTTTTCTTTGCCTGTTGTTTCTGTGAGGTTGACAGTTCTTTCTAAGTGCAGAGGAAAGAAGAAACTCCTTTTATACCTCTCTGAATTTATTTCAGAAACAGTCTCTAGGGAAGAATAAAGTTTATTCTTAGGCTCTTATTTTTGTGGATGACTGGTAAGGTATGAGGACAGAGACGGAAAATGACGGAGGGAAAGATTTCTCCTGTGAACACTCTACATAGAAATATGAAAGCCTTTATAGTTTTATCACAGTTTCTACTTCCTTCAGAGTAAAAGTTGCCTTTAATCTGAAAGAAAAATCAGAAATGAGGAGAGGCAAAGCTGAAACAGGTGATACTTGATCTTCTCTCTTAGGGTGCCCCTCCCTAAGAGTACCACCTGTATACTAGACCACCTGTATACTAGAATCTAGTACCACCTGTTTACTAGAATCTGGTGATGAAGTTAGAAATAACTCCTTATATATAGTCTTGCATAGGCTCAGCTCACAGTCTAATGGAGGGAACAGATACAAAAGAATAATTTTAATATAATGCAGTAAGTTTGGTAACATAAGTATATGCAAGGTCCTATAGCAATACATAATGGAGGCACAAACTCAGGGAAGGTAGGCTCTTGAATGATAAGTAAAAGTTTTTCAGATGAAGAAACAGAGTTAAATAAGTGTGAAGGGAATTCCAATAGAAGAAGCATGGTATAGAGATAGCATGGTAGCTTGTGTGAAGAGCAACATTCAGCCCAATATTATCGACTGGCTATAAATAGGCTATGGTTAGCCTTGTGTACTTGCTATGGAACTTATCTTACCCTCTAGGTAATGTAGAGTCACTAAAACATTAGCAGAGGTTATTAATAGTTCTGTACCAAAGACTCTTTGGCAATCTGATGCCATAAAATAATATTTGAATTCCATAAAATAAGAATTATAAAGGTACAAAGGAAGCCAATTATTTAGAAATAAAATTATCAAAATATAAAAACAACTAGCTACATAGTAATATTTGTGCTCACCAACACATTAAATACAACAATTACACTAATTTGAAGTAATGATCAGTGTGAATAATTTTTTGAAGTATCTATAACAACTGTAATGTCATATGCAAATATCTATAACTTCTATTGGTGGCAATCTGTGACAAAAGCATAGTTACCATCAATACTACTATAGTCTGTGCCTCCTTTCACCATGAAAGGAATGTTAATATTTAGTTAAGTTAGTAAAAATAAAGATGCAATTTTTTCCTCATTCACATTTATGGGGATGTATAGACTGCGGGTTAAGAATCCCTGTTTAAAGCAAATGTCAGATTTGATAGTGGCCAACCAGCCTAGGGCAAAAAGGATCCTAGGAGGTCTATGAAAAAGCACAAGGGAAGGCTATTGGCCTGAGTCAGGATCACACTGGTAGAAATAAAGAGAAGATGGTGACCTAAGAAATATTTAGGAGTTAAATTCCAGAGGACTTTGGGATAGATAGATTTGGCAGATAAGAATGTGTCCCTTGGTTCACAGCTTGGGTAATAGAGTGGAAAGCTGTGCTAAGACAGAGAACAGAAGGGAAACAAGATTATGGTGGTGACTGTGAGGATGATGATTCTGTTTAGGCGAATTGTTTGTGGTAGCACCAGGGAGACCTTTGGGTAGGAATGTCCACCTTCCAATTATATGAGTCTGAAGCATTGGGAAACTGTCTGGACTGAAACTATTGATTAGTGAATACATAGTGGTTGTTAAAACTAGAAAAGAGATGAAGCTATTCAGGAAGAGGATATAGAATGATAAATACATCAGAGAAAGAATGGATCTTTGAGGCACACCAATGTTTAAGGAACAGGTAGAAAAAAAGAGCCCACGGAAGTGTTAAGAGAGGAAATAGATAATTGAGAGAGGAAACAGGAGATAAATGTATTATAGATGCAAAAGAAGGAGAAATTTCCAAAAGAAAACTAATTGTCAACTGTATCAAAAGCATTGGAAATATACTTTTGCTGGGAGGGGACTAAGTGGAATCTATGAATACAGATGAATGTTTGGAGAGAACCTAGAGAATATCTGTAACAAAAGTGTAGTAGAGAGAATTGAGGCTTAAAATACAAGAAACTAATTTTTATGGTTGGATTAAATTTCTGGAGAGAATGAAAGTGCCCAGGCAGTGTGTTTGATCTTGGATGTTCAGATGGTACTACAGACTTTTGAAATTAAAGGAAGGTGGTAAGGCCGATTGTTTTACTGACAGAGGGTGGAAAACCCAGATATATTCATGTTTAATTGCCTCTAATTTCTTAACAAATATTAACTGTGGAAAATATTAACTGTGGAAAGTGAGTGGTGATAGGTGGCTTGAAGAGAATGATGTAGATCTAAGACAGTTGTTGAAGGGAAAAAGGAGAGGTACTCTACAGAAGCCAATAAAAGTATCACTTCTTTATCTTTCCTCAGTAATATTTACAGAAAACATTCTCTATACTCTTGACAAAAATGTTATCTATATTTTCCCATTCTCTTTCATGGTGATTATTTTACTGACAGAACAAAATACTTTGAAAGATGAACTCGCCCTTATGTGAAGAGAGAAATGATCTTCTTTTTTTTTTCTTTCAAAAATAAATGTGGATTTCAAACAGTGGCCTTCAGGAGACAATACCTTCAACATGGATGGCTTTGATAATAGAGACTTAATTAATTAACTAACTAACTAATTAATTATTTTGTTTAAAGTATAATTGACATATACAATATTATATTTATTAGTTTCAGGTGTACAACATAATGATTCGACTTTTAAATACACTATGCAGTGATCACCACAATAAGTCTAGTTACCAGATGATGGTGATTTTAGAAATCTAGAGAATCAGTGTGGTTGCTATAGCTATAGAAGTGGGGCATTCTCAATAGAAAATAACATAGGGCCTAATGTCTCCTCTACTTAAAAGGAAGACTAGAAAGAAACATTTGCAACAACATTGAGAAAATTAACTTCTTCAGAAAAAGTTAAAAAATTTTATAATTCTTAAATGACTTTATTTATACATAGTAGGATCAAGGTAAATATTGATTTATATAATTTGAGAACTTATTTGTTTAATTCTTTCAACCTTTTACTCCATATTTATCAAGGGCTTGTCCATAATAATGAGGCTTCCCAATTAGTTTCTTTGTCCTAAATCTTTATCCTAAGCATGCAGATAAATTTTTTATTGAGTTATTTACTCCTCAAATCCAGACTTACTTCTAAGACCACTTAGAAAAATGAAGAATCCACTATTTCTTACTTCTAAGGAAAGAAGTAGAAATAAACATAAATCTCTGGCTTGGTCATGTTGACCAGCACAAAGTTATATTTGAATCATAAGTTATAAAACATTTATCTACCTGAATTTGACTTTTGCTTCTCTTTTTAAGCATAGGAAAACATTACAATATTCTGTGGAGGAGCATGGAGGGAAAGGCCAAAGGTGACACACGATCTGACACCAACTTTTACATTCCGTTTCCTAAGGCTAGACAATCATAAATACAATCTTTACGATTTCTCACAACCATTCTTTAATCCCTCCCACTAGTTTCTTTTTCTCTGTTCTCTTTAACTGTCTGTGTTCCATATAGATCTGTTTATGTATCTGCCAACATTGTGAAATAGCCCTCCTTCAGGGCAGGGTTTGTGTCATATTCTTTTATTGTTTTATGACTCTCTAGCACCAATCCCAGTATTTGAGATAGTGTTTGTACGATAAATGCTAAATGGCAAATAATTAAATGAGGCTGTTAACTAAAACATTATTCATACTTAATATAAATATTTATTTTTATCTCATTTTTTCCAGGAAACCTTTTTTTGATTATATTTGTGAGTTATTTTGGAACCAAGTTGCATAGACCTATAATGATTGGTGTTGGATGTGTGGTTATGGGCATAGGGTGTTTCTTACAATCTCTACCTCATTTCCTCATGGACCGGTAAGTATTCAGTCTCTGATGACTTTTTAGGTTCAATTTCAACTGCAAGAAATAAAACTTGGATTTTTTTTTTTTTTTTTTTTTTTTTTTAGGAACAATACTTCCTAAGAGTACAGAGAACTGTATGGGAACCAGAAAATATAGATTCTGTTCTAGTGGTCTTTGTGCTCTTGGCTTCCTCATTTCCATTTACATTGTCATGTAATTTTTTCAATTTATAAAATAGAGATTTGGGACACCTCTTCTACAGAGTTGAGTCTGGCTGTCTGTTCCCCCACCCCCACCCCCATGGCACAGAATGGCCATAACTTGTGTTATCTTAGGCAGGAATTCCCTAATCTTTGGCCTGGGAGGTGGAAGCTTGGCCACCAACCATGTGGGAGTGGGAATCTCACTTTTCAGTATGTACATTTTTTTCACCTAATATACCCTGTTGTAACTATGGCCTCTCTATCCTCAATGTGCTTGTTTGAACTCTCTAATGTCAAAGACCATTTTCAGTTGGAATAGCAAATGATGTCTATAATGGTTTAACTGCTCCTTATACATACTTTAAGCCAGTCCTCTTGTTTTTTGAACCATGCCTATTCTGGCATTCAGAAATGTCTTATTTTGCCCAGAACTTTCCAGAGATGTGTGGCACCTATTTGTTTTCTCTCCTGTAGGTGATTGTTTATGGTTGCATTTCTCATATCTACTAATTTAGTAACTACTCACAAATTTTCCATTTTCAAATCTTATTAAACCCTCTCTTCTCATCAAATTTTTTATTCTCTTTATCTTCATGGCATTATGCTCTTTCCTTTTCCCTTTTAAAAATCTATTCATTGTCATTTTGCTGATGTTTCAGGAATGAATGGACTTAGAATGAATT
This sequence comes from Macroglossus sobrinus, assembly GCA_004027375.1. Classification (NCBI taxonomy): domain Eukaryota; kingdom Metazoa; phylum Chordata; class Mammalia; order Chiroptera; family Pteropodidae; genus Macroglossus; species Macroglossus sobrinus. The sequence continues at coordinate 104,719 of PVKZ01000514.1, forward strand.
ATTAGATTTTAAGTGGATAAGTTGAGTGGAAAAGATATCCTATTGTCTCAGGTTATTTCTGAAGGGATCAGAAGTTTCCAGGCTAAGAGTTTTTACTCTCCTTTTATTTTCTGTCCTATGCAAGACAATGTCGAGTAATATTCAGCTATCATTTACATTTCTTTCTACTCCCTGATAAAAATATTATTTCTTTGTCTAAAGCTGGCATACTCATAGGATCATGAGAATGGAGACAGAAGCTTTTGAACACTGTTAACAGCCAAACACTACAGGTCCAACTGAGCAATTGTTCTAAGGGAAGGTTTTTTAACACTCTGGTTCATTTGAAACTCAGAGGGCAAGTTTTCTTTTGGCTTATTCTTATCTAATAGAAATATAGAAATGAATCTAACAGAAAAATTTGCTGGACATTTTCTTCCACTGTTGCTTAAGTTAGAATAATTTAGTTTCTGAGAAAAGGTATGTGAATCTTGTGGTAATTTGCCTAAGGTAAATGGTCATAGTCTATTAATCCTTTTGTTCTTATGAGAAGAGAAAGTCTTTTCATTGTGCTGTCACAGTGTTTAAGATTCTTCTAAGGTTTTTCATTATAATAGTCAAATGTTTTATTTCTCTTAGGGGTTAATGAACACACAGAGGAATTACTGTTTGGATTCTCAGGAAGTGGGAATATATTTCTTCTGAGCAAATCTTGGAGAATCCAAAATCGGAGACCTGTTTTGTTGTGCTGTTTTCCCCCCAAAGCCTTTATCTTCTTAATTGAGTCTACTTTATTGAGTCTATTATTATTTTTACCTTTTGTTCCTCATTCCACAGTAATTATTTCCAGGAAATGATCACCTAAAAACCACAAAAAGTTGATATCAAATAATCTAAAATGTAGATATTTTACATGCAGGTAATAAAAAGCTAGTTGTCAAAGAATTGCACATTTACAATGAGTGGCAAGTTTTTTTTGATAATATTAATTTGCAATTATTAAGTGGCAAAGATGAAAAGACTACTGTATTTGGATGGTACATCTTAAGTGAAGCAAGAAGTAATATATATAATGTTCACATTGTCTTTATTAGTTTCTTAACATGACCATGTTTTCCCTGTGTTCATACAGATATGAATATGAATCTATAGTTTTGGGCAATTCATCCTCAAACAGTTTCTTGTGTAAGGAAAATGAAACCCAGATCTTCAGACCAAGAGAAGCTCCATCAGGTTGTTACTTTTCTTTATTGTTTTCTGTTCAATGAATTTGTAACTGAGCAGGTTCCACTGAGAGGTTTTGAATGAGTTATTGGGTTTGATTAAGTGAATAAGGTAAATTAAGAAAAGATATTTTCTTTTTTCAGAGACTTTGGAGGGTATCCTGGAGGGGAATAGAAATGGCTAATAATAGAGAATGCTATTCCTTTGTATTTGAGACTGCTTTGTCCATTCTTTAAAATAGGTATTTCAAAGTAACTCAGACATCCATCCAAGGACCACTGCAGAGTTAATGCCACAGAGAAAGACATCTTAGAGAAATGAATTTTTACAGATAATTTGGTCTATACAATTATAAAATTTAGTAAATAAGAAATAGAGCTAGAAACAAAGTTCAAAATATTCGTGCTATGTCACTGATTTTCGATAGCAGAGAAAGCAAACAAGCATACTAGAGTTCTGATTTACTCTATTTTTTTTTCTACTAAACTAAGAATTTGTCTCTGTGCCCCATTTCTCTCTCTTTACCAGTGATACTACTTTACAGTCCAACACAATAGCAGTGTTTGTTCTGGCTTCCTGTAGTTCCAGACACCAATGTGCTAGTCTCTGCCTCTTTGTATGACAGGAGACCCATATAATCTGGTGATACTTAGTCTGGAGGTGACCCTATTGATTTATCTCAGATCAGAACTTGTCCTCCTGTTGATGGTGACGTTTTTATACTGGATTCATATCAGTGGAAGTTACGGTAGTCCCCAAGGCTAAAAATCTCACTGCCAACGTGGAATCAGAGGGACCCAAAATAGTTTCAAAGATTGTAAAAATAGCTGTCCCAGAAACTCTAAACCAAAGGTTCCCCCAAGGGAAACAAAGGAAAACAATAATATCAACAGTGGTCTGTGTTCTCTTGAGCCCAAGACTGACGCAAGTTCTATTTCCTGTGTTTTTCTTTTTTTTAATCTGTGTTGCAGTAATTAAACCAAAAACTTCCCAGTCTGGTAAATCTTCACAAAAGTGCATTGATTCTTTAATCACCTAATATTTTCAGTTGTGCCTTGAGTGGGCCTAGAGTTTTCCTGAGATCTCTAGACATAAATTATTGTTCTCACCACAGAAAAAAAATCTGAATATCCAGAAATAGAAACTATAATTTTCTGGGCTGGGAATAAGTGAGAGACTACACAAAAAAATTTCCAGACCCAGCTATGCTTTTAGTAGATAAGAATAAGTTGTCATTCACTTTCCCAAAAAGATGACTCCACAGAATACCCTCCTGGCTTGACAGCCGTTTTGGCTTAGAAAAGAAATGCCGAGTCTTCAGAAATCTGTCTATCTACCTCCATTTTAGCTCTCTTAGGCCCATTCTCTGTTATTTTACAAAGCAGTTGCAACTCCATGAATTGGGGTGAATTTCTTTATCAGATGTTATTTGGTGGGTATGGTATACAGTAGGTGCTATAGAGAAAATGTGATTACCACCCAGTTAAATATTTTCAGTGACTACAAAATAATTAAAGCTGTAGAGAATTCAAATTTCAGTGAGACTCTTATTTAAATCTTATAAATATAATATTAATTCTAGGGAGAGATATTTGTGTTTTTTTTTCCCTCTTTCTAAAGTTAGTATGGAAATGGAGTAGCACTTTTGGCAGTTAACTGAGTCAAGTAGTTGCTGGTAAACTGGTTCTCTTGAGGGGAAAAAAGTCTCCAACTTTTAGTGTTTGCCAATTTCTATGATGTAAATATTCCCATCAAACAACCAATGTGTTGTCACTAAACACTGAATTGGAAAGAGATGTATATACTATTCATCTCTTCCAACTCAGTAGGAAGTGGATCCAGCATACCACTTACACTTGGTCATACCTCTTGGTAAATGCAAGAGGGATATACCAATAAGTCATTGCTGGTATAGTAATATAAATAAATGATTTACAAGGTGCTATGCCACATGAGAACTGTGAAACACCAAAAACTTAAAGTTATAGCTTATACTTATAGTTTAATACTTTATTATGAAAATACAAATGCAAAGTTTTTTTCTTTTAATGCAGACTATGTGAAGGAAGTTAAGTCATTAATGTGGGTGTATGTACTAGTAGGAAATCTGATACGTGGAATTGGTGAAACCCCCATCATGCCTTTGGGTATTTCCTACATAGAAGATTTTGCTAAATCTGAAAATTCTCCTTTATATATTGGTGAGTTTGAAAATCTGCTTTAGCTTTTTTTCAGGATAGTTAAGTTCATTGAGAATGGATATTAGTTATTTATTTGGACTCAGTAATTTACAGAATGACAAGCAGAGTACCTTGGCACAGTTGGTCATCAACAAAAGTTTGTTGAACTGAGTAATTACACACAATACCAGATAAGCCACTTTGCTAAATCTGCTTTTTTGCTGTTGAAAATCTAGTACCCTCCATTTTCTTGACACCACTCTATAACCAATCTAAGAGATTTACCGACGCCTTCTTTAACATGTTCCTTGTATTTAAAACTTTTCTCACTATTTTTATTGTCTATTTTTGTTCAAGTCTTCGTGGCTTTATTTGTAGATTATTATAACTTCTTTATTGGTCATTTTATTTCTAGTATTTTATTTTATTGTTTTCTCATAAACATTCCTGTAGTATAATTTTTCTCAAATATAGTTTTAATTATGTCTTCTCTACTAAGTTAATGAAACATATTGGCTCTTTAATTTACTAAATCCAATATCTCCACTTATTATTCATTGCTCTGTACTCAATTTATCTAGTTAGTTTTTCATATTATTTTATTTCATCACCATCTTTCCATACTAGTCAGGCTTTTTCATAATTTTCACAAATATGTCTTCATTCTTTTGGTTATGTTTCTTGAAAATTTATTTTCTAAAACCTATCAATGTCACTTCCCACAATAACCAACTTAAAATACACTATCTTATGTTGTCCTCTAATCTTCTAAATATTCTTAATTTATTATGGATCATTTGCTTATATTCTTTAGTTATACCATCTATTGTTTATAAAATTATAACTTTGAGTACAGGGACATTTTGTAATTAATATAGACATATTTTTTAAAAACCAGAAAAGTCAAAAAGAATGAAAGAAGATAGAAACAGAACTACACTTAATCAAGATAAATTAAAATATTTAGGAATCATTAGCCCAAATAATTTTTGGCACTATTTGATGACTCACTGATTTCACAATAATCTTTTTCAGTGTTTTTCTCTTCAGTCCTTTCAGATTCTTTCACATACTTACATTGAAACAATACAAATGCTCACCTGCAATAAAGTAGGAAACACCTTGTTATAATATGTACTTCTTTACAACAAATGATAAGATGTATAATATATAGAAATAACTGTGCTAATCTCTATATTTAGTAAGATGAATGAAACATGGTCCATATAAGGTTTAGTATGTAAATAACTACATAATTACAAATTGATTAAATCTGATAAATATGAGTATAATTAATTTTTTAAAGTTAAATTCAATTTGAAAAATTAAATAAATAAAATGCGTATATATAAATAAATTTCTACAAATTGGTTAGCTATACATCAAGAAAACAGTTCCATGTATGATTCTAACAGTTAAGTTTGAGAATCATCTATACAGAGACAATAAATGAAATCAAGAAGGAAGAAGTGAGGTTGCTATGCGAAGCCATATATATATATAGTAAGAGGTCCTAGGTTAAAATAGGAGGGAACACTTCTACCTAGCAGAGTAAGAGGAAGAAAAATCAGAACAAAGTAGTCACAGTGGAAACAGTAAAACAATCAATGTATCATTTTGTGAAAGTGTTAGGAGGGAAATGTCAAAGAAAAGTTGGTCAGGAATGTCAAATAATATGGAGAGTTAAGAGGATGAGGGCCAGAAAAAGACAGTAGATAAGTGGCAAAGAGATCACTGGTGCTACCTGAAATGCTTTTGAGTAAAATATGAAAGGGTTTGAGTAGAGTGAATGATTGGTGAGGAAGTAGAGAGAGTATAGTGAAAGAAAAGAAAACAGAGTGGATTTGAGATACTTTAAATATGAGTGGATGGGAGAGATTGTATAAGAATAAAAAAAAAGAAGTGTTTGGTTGAGCAAGACCTCGGAAAAGAAAAGTGTTAATGTCAATAACTCGTGTGTGCATAGGGTGAACTAGGCAATGAACTTTGGAGATGGCAGAGACAACAAGCAGAAACATATTTTGAAGTAAAAAAGAAGACAGTGAAGAAACTCATGTCTGGATTTTCAGTGAGCAGGGAGGGCACATTATAGATTCTGAATTGTGGACAAGTAATGAGATAACTGATGATGGTATTCCAGATGTGTAAGCAGTTATGAGGACAGAGGGGCTGATTGAAATGGAAAATAAGAATGTGAAAAAGAAGAAAGGAGATTATGATAAAAGTGAAAAGAAGTATCAATAATAGTAAGAAGAAAGCCAGAGAAAGTTTCAAGTTGGAGATTTGGGACTGATGACAGGAAATTTATCAAAACATGATATAGCTTTAGAATTCCTCTAAAAATACGGCTATAGAAAGCCTCAAAAGAATCTTGTTCTGTATTATACATTTATTAATAACATGATCCCAGCCTATGCTGCTCCAGCAAAACTTTACCTGTGATCCAGCAAAAGAGAATTTGGAGGCTTAGAAAAAGGGGCTTTTAATTATGAGTCTCCTCCTTCAACATTTACAGAAACAAAAGAAAAAAAACTTGTTACTTATATGTACATTAAGCTTAATTTTCTTACAAATTGAATAAGGCAAAAATAATTCTGTCTTCAGATTCTTCATGGAATTAGGACTCTTTATATGAATATATAACTATACTATAACTTTATATTTTTCTTTATTTTTAGGGTTTGTAGAAACAGGAGCTATTATTGGTCCTTTGTTTGGACTTCTGTTAGCATCATTCTGTGCAAATGTTTATGTTGACACTGGATTTGTAAACACAGGTAATTCATTAAAATCTAGTTATACAATGTCTGGAGTACATAAAGCAATTTCAGGTATGTGATCACAGTTAATTGATGCCTTACTTGACCTTCAGTTAGATAAATTATACTTTCCAGGACTGCAAACTAAAATAGAGGAGTTCAGGTTTTTTTTTTTTTAATATTTCAAACAACTGAGCAGGAGTGCGAGATAAAATACTGATCTTCTGACTCAAAATACAGTGCTCTTTCTACTTAAATGTGACCATATTTCTTGTTTTCAAAAGGTATAAGCACATAGGCTTTAATTTCTTTTAATCAAGTAATCATTTGTGCATAATTAAATAGACCTCATACTTATTTAATAAGTACTTATTTATAAATTCCTTTTATGATAGGACAAATATCCAAAGTAATTTATTGCTAGATGATATTATACACTATACATTGTCAGACAGTTTTATAAATGTCTGACTTGTATACAACTGCTGTACTTGGATAGAACCTGAAAATAGTAGTTTAATTTTTTTTCTATAGTTCGTACAGAAAATAATGTTTAAATATTTTTTTTTTACAGATGATCTGACCATAACTCCCACTGATACACGTTGGGTTGGTGCATGGTGGATTGGCCTTTTGATTTGTGCAGGAGTGAATGTGCTCACTGCCATTCCTTTTTTCTTTTTGCCCAAAACACTTACAAAGGAAGGACAAAAGGATAATGCTGACATTAAAAATGACAAAGAAGAGAAAAAAGTAGAAGAGATCAAGAAGAAAAATGATGGAATCACTAAAGGCAAGTATAAAATTTTTAAATACTATATATTTACTTTTTGTTTTATGTAGATATGTCTGTATTTTAGTCTTACACTATAACATGCCAGGGTGCATTAAGACAATTTGTCATTAATAGTTAGCAGTCAATAATGTCTAATTAGTCTGATTCTTCCTATGCTATTACTTGGTAACAAACAATATAATTTGGAAGCTGAATTATCTCAGATCAGAACAAAAGAAAGAAAAATATGCACTAATACAAATAAGCATATATTTCTGAAACCAAAAATATTAGCTTAGCTGTGAGCTTCCTGGAAGTTAAAGCAGAAAGAGAAAACATGATAGATCATATAATTTCCCATATTTGATAGAGAGAAGGATAATAGTTCTTAAAGAGAAAATCTTCCCCAAGTAACAAATTCTTAAAAAAGAAAAAGGTTGTTACTTGTTGAATGATATAGGTAATATTGAATTACATAGTTGTTTTCTAGCAAATACAGGAACACATTTCATGTAACAGGTTTTTTATTGTATATTTGTCAATAAAAGCTCAAAGTATAATGTAAAGAAGGTGCTTCTGGCGGAAACTAAGCTAAGATAGTCTAAGTACTTAGTATTCAAGAATACTGATTCTTAAACTTGGCCACATAGACTCACCTGGGAAATTTTAAAAATTATTTATGCCTGGAAATTCTGTAGTATTCTTAAGAGATAAAATACAATAAGCAAGAAACTCAAGACAGAGAATATGAAGACAGGAATAGTGAAGAAAATATAAGTGAGACTTTGACACAAAATGGTGGCTGTTTGCTAGAGGCAGGCCATAAATTTGGCTCTGTTTTGCCAGTCCACAAAACAGGGAAAAGTTTGGGGTAAATCATTTACATGGTCCTTAGTATGTACCTAATGAATCAAGATCTCAGGGACTGGGACCTGGGGGTTGGTGTTTTAAAAGCGACCCAGGTAGTTTTAAGTACATTTTGCAAACCATTGGCAGAACCACCAAAACAGTTGTTCTGAACAAGCAGAAAAATACCTAGCACTTGAGAAAATTTATATTCTTTTAATTCCCATAAATTCCTTTATTTTAAATGTTCAGGAGTGATAATATCAATATTTTATTTATGAACTTCTTTATCAAATTGATTTTCTTCCAGACTTTTAGAGGACAGGACAAGCATCTTACATTCTAGATGATCTCAGGAGAAGTGAGGATATTAATAGAAGGAAGAAGAGAAGGAAAAAAAGAAAATGATGTGAACACAGGCAATATTTTGGTCACATTACGGTTTTTCCTTAAGACATAATATTAACTTAGTAAAGGCAAAACTATTGTGTCCTGATACTTACCCAGTAAGCTCTGTCATAGACTCGAAGAATCTACGAAAACAATGATATAACTTTAGCTTTCAAGGGATAAACAGGAATTAACAACATGTGAATTATAAAACAGAAAAATATAATTTAGAGGGGAAGTTTCAGAAAAAGCCTATCATAAAATGCAAAGTCCAGTTAGTTTGACACTTGTCATTCTTTTCATTTCAGATTTTTTACCATTCATGAAAAGCCTTTTTTCCAACCCAGTTTACATGCTTTTCATAGTAGTAAGTGTGATACAATTTAATGCATTCGTTAATATGATATTCTTCATGCCTAAATATCTGGAACAGCAATATGGAAAATCAACTTCGGACGCAGTCTTTCTAATTGGTATGTTTGTTCTCTGTATTAGTAGCTCACTTCCTACCCGCGCGCCCCGCCCCGCCCCTTAAAATGGTGAACGGTGTGATGATGAGTCTAGAAACTCCGAAATGGAAATCTCGGAGATTTAGAACATTTCTGTCTCTGGTACATTTCCCTCTTCTGTTCTTCAGTGAAATCAACAAAGGGTGGGAAGAGAAGAAAGTCAGGAAATCTTGGCTTTTCATTTCTGTTCTCTCTCCAGTAAGAACGCAAATTCTTACTTGTGGAAATCTTGGGGAATGAACAAATTAAATACAATTTTCAGATAGTCAATCCATTAATAAGAAAATAAAGACTGTGTTAAATCATTAGGAGTCAGTGTTTACTCTCAGATTTTACTACGGATGAATGAATTCCACTTTTCTCCTTTTTTAGTTCCCTGGTCCCCCTGGTGGTTTGAGGTGTCTCTGCAGCCCATATGTTCTGATTTTTCCTGTGACCACACGACCCCGCCTTTAGTTTGCTTCTCAAGGGATATTTTTACAATTTTGACTGAATTTCCTAGACTACCTGCATCCACATTACCTCGAGTGTTTGTTAAAAGTTCAGATACCTGGTGCCCACTTCAAACATGCTAAATCAGACTCTCTGCTGTGGGACTCCAATGGATTTTTCACAAGTTCTCCTAAGAGATTGTGATTCAGTGAGCAAACCCTGACATTTAAAAGTGCAACCTAAGGCTGTTTCTTCCTCTTCCTTCTTTTCTCGTTTTTGGAGGAAAGAGTAGGGTGGAGAAAGTGCTTGTCAATAGCAGCAGTAAGCAGCAAGATATGAAATGTAAATATACTTGACAATCAGGCTCAGCAGTGTTCTAATGTACCTTGAACTGAGTCAAATTCTTAACAATCATAGTGGTAATAAACAGCAGCATAATCATATAAATCATATATATATATTCATATATATATCACCCCAAAGAATGAAAAACAATAAACTACTGGTGAAAAGATATATGTTATGATCTCTGCCTATGTGAAATTTATAACCTACTGCAATAAATTAAATGAATGTTCAGAGCAATCTTCAAAATATACTTTTACACTGAAGGGCATTTAAAGATCTCTCTTAACACATGCGTGCAATATGTGACCAAGTAAGGATAAAACTCTATAACCCTTCTTCACTGTGAATTAGACCAAAATGTTTTCTTATGCCGAACATTTTTGATAAAGGTGATATTATATTTGTTCCTTTGCTAAGTCACATTGTAAATATAATTTTTTCTTGAATTTATAGGTGTTTATAACTTACCTCCCATATGCATTGGATATATAGTTGGTGGTTTAATTATGAAGAAGTTCAAGATTACTGTCAAACAAGCTGCCCACATAGGATTTTGGTTATCTTTAATTGAATTTCTTATCTATTTTTTGTGTTTTCTCATGATCTGTGATAATTCTTCAGTGGCTGGCATAACAACCTCTTATGAAGGGTATGTTTTTTGCTAATGAATATTATCACTTTGTACAGTTAATAACATATGACTAGACCATTTGCTGATTGGAGTTAATGGCGGAAATCCATAGTCTTTCATCTTACCTCCGCCTGTCAGTTATAACCCATTTCATTCAGGCTCTAGGATTATTAAAGAGGCTGGGAACATATCACAGGGTAGCGAGTTTATGATTGTGTGTGTGTGTGTTTGCTTTGTGATATGCTAGTAAGTATTATAGTGGACATCAAAAGAAACTACCTATAGTTTTAGGTTGCATTAGGATATGTCATCCATGTATTTTATACTTCCATAAATGAGTAAAATTAAGAATTGACTATATAGTCTTAATCACCTTTATATGTTTCCACAATGTGCTTAAATTTACCGTAACTGAACCCTAATGCATACGCTAATTAACTCATATCTTCCATTTGTATAGTTATGTCTCCATTAGTGAATAGTTTTAGATTTGTATTTTGAGGCTTATCTGGGTTTATAGGAAGGTTGAGTGGTGCTAGAGACCGTGCTCCTGGGTTGAGCAGAGTCACTGTCCACATTCTCTCATTGAGTGAGCCTGTAGGCTATGCTACTTGATTGGGCAGGGTCACAGGCTAGGTTCCCTGACTGAGCAAGGCTGCAGGCTGTGTTCAGCAATTGGATAGGGCTATAGGTTGGGTGCTGATTCAGGGCAGTGTTATTGGCTTGACAGTATCACAATAGGCTAGGCTCTGCAGCTGCTCAGAGTAACTGTTCAAGCTCTTGGTTATGTGGAACCAGAGACTTAACAGTAGATCAGGGCTGCTATCTTGGCTCCCTGCCTTAGTCGGGTGATGGATGAGCTCTATGGCTGCCTAGGTTCTCTGGCTAATCTTCCTGCATGAATGGTCTCAAGATGGCAACATAGGTTGTTCCTGATACATTTCTGTACTAGAAGAATGTATTTGGTTACTTATGTAGTTTTGTTCTGGAGCTAACTATATTATCTATATTATATATTAAATTATAGATCCTGATCTTCAAGTGAGCACTTGAGATTCTTTTTATAAAATAGGATCTCTTGTTACTTTTCACCATATAGATCAACCACAGGGATTAGGTCTTCATTTTTGAGTTTTAATACCACCTGAAAAAACACCTCTCATATGGTAGGCACTCAGTTAATGCTTGTTTATTGGCTATTTGTTTCTCTAAATGAATCATTGAAAAAGTGGCTATGTGGTCACTGAAACAGGTGTCTTTTATGCCAGATCTGTAGTTCCCAGGCTACACACTCATGGTTGGAAGATTTCTGTTTTAATTTTTGAGGAGGAAAGAGTATTGTGAACTGAGATAAAAAACGAAAGAGAAGATGCTCTAAAACTTTCAACATCCATGGCATTATTTTAACTCTTTACAGAACAGCACAAGATTTGTATGCTGGAAATTCTATCCTCACTGACTGCAACATGGATTGCAACTGTCAAACTAAAATATGGGACCCGGTGTGTGGAAGCAATGGTTTGTCATATATGTCAGCTTGCCTTGCTGGTTGTGAGACATTCATTGGAACAGGAATAAACATGGTACAACAACTTACCAGCCTTTTTTTTTTTTTTTTAACAGAACTTCTCTTTTATGCACCATGTTGGCACTTTTCAACTACAAACTGGGTGCACATTTGACAAAAGTAAAATTAACCGTCTCCCTTAAAACCAAATTATTTTTTTTGTGTGTGGAAAAAATTAATTACCTTCATATGCTCACTTGATTTACTTTTTTTCCCTAGATTTTATTTTAAACATTCACAGTGTCTGAGCACTGATCTTTAATACATAGCAGTTGACATTATTACTCAGATACTTTGTTTTAAAAATACTCTGGACTGAAATCTTTTTATCAAGGTAAAATTGGCTAATAGTTTTACTGGGGCATTTTTTGGTCTGTTTATTTGTATTTTTCTGTATTTTACATTCTGATAGCTTTGTAAAAAGAATGTAAAATAGAATTAGGCAATTTTTTCTGCCTAAAAAATGTTACAATACTTAAAATGTTGGCTGGTTATCAAAGTAAAATCTAAATTTTGATTTGTAATAAAATATGGGGACATAAAAAAAGAGTTGATTTTACTGTTTTTTCAATAAACTATATTTTTGAAATAAAGCTTTGTTTAAGTACCTAAATATTTCAAGTGAGCATTCAGAAACAAATTTTCTTTGTCATTATGGCAAAACAGTATATATTTTTAAAAAGTATGATTTCAGAAAGCTGAGCTCTTGCAAATTTACTCCATATATTTAGAGAGAGAGATAGTTTTTCTGAAACCATCCTTCTATGGTTTGTTTTATGGTATGATCCCGAAACTATAAAAGAGATGAGAATAAGGGAATAAACAGTCTCCAACTTTATTCAATTGAGTATGTACAAATATTTGAGATTTATGTTCAAATATTTATTTCTTAAATAGGATAAACGGTTATTTTTTGACAGGTGTTTCAAAATTGTAGCTGTATTCATACATCAGAAAATTCATCTGCAATTCTTGGGCTGTGTGGCAAAGGACAGGACTGTTCCATGATGCTCCAGTACTTTTTAATCTTGTCGGTGATCAGCAGTTTCATTTATTCTTTATCTGCCATACCTGGATACATGGTTCTCCTGAGGTACACAAATTGTTTTCTTTATTTAGATTTCTTCCTGGTCATTTATTAAAGTGACTTCTTTAGAAAGCCACTTGGCACTCCTGGTACCTAAGAATTCTGTGCTCTAACATACCACTTATTAAGAATGTCACATTAAACATTGTTGAATTTTACAAAATCTTAGAGTTAGTAATATCAATATTTCCACTTGTATCTTTCCTTCCTTATTTCTTAGAGTTAAATTAGTAAAACTCTCATTGTTTAACACAAAAAGAGACACATTTATATTTCAGGGTAAACCATATGAAATGGTCATTTGGTAGGTAAAGAGTAATTGCTTAACAGTCATATCCTATAGTCTAACCTATAAGACAACAGAGAGTAAAGCTGTCAGAAGTCCCAGTTTCACCAGCTATCATCTTTCTACAGGGGATTAGGCAGATCACTGAACCTTTCTGAACTCCATTTTTTTTTTTAAGAAAAAATGGGCATAATAATAAATGCTCCTCTCTCTAATCAGGCTATTTTGAGACATACATGTTAAAGAGTTTAGTAAAACTAAGAAATTGCAAAGGGAATTCAAAGTTTGGTATATTATACATGTGTTCCTTTAATCACAGCATTCTTTATACCTGGTGAATAATTCTAAACATGTCTAGTAAACAAAGTTTACATTTCTTTCTTTTTTAAAATCGTTTATTGGAACTCAGAAGCAGTGTTAAACTAATCATAATTCTCAGTCCCATAGCACATTATCATTATAGATTGGAACAAGGTTTCTCTCTTGTTTTATTTCCTCTTATTTTTTTATTTTTGTCTTCCCATTCCCCACTTCCTCTCATCATAGGCACCCACAAACCAAAATTAGCTTATTAGTTATTAGTGCATTATATAGCTTTACTATATATGGGAACTTTCTATAGGTATCCTTTTATTATTGTTATTTCATTTTTATATTCAGAGAACATAATCTGAAAGATGTGAGGTTTTAAGGGAAAATATCGGGGCTTTCTTTGGGGCCTAGTGCATAGTTAATTTTAGTGTGTTTCATATGTTTCTAGAAAGAATGTATATCTTCTGTATTTTGGGTATACAGTTCCCATATCTCTTGGATTGAAGTAAATCATTGGTTTTCTAAATTTTGTAAATCTATAATTGTTTTTTTGTCTACTTAATCCATCAGTTTTTCAGAGATGTTTGTTAAAATCTAAAATTTTTAATTTCTTTCTCCCTATAGTTATGTCATGTTTTTAATTTATAAATTTGGAGGCTATGTTATATTATGCAGATGTGCCTCTGATCACTATACTTCTAAATTATATACCAACATATAATTTTCTTCTTGATCTCTTCTACATTTTTTGTTGAGGAAATTTTACTTTATTTCTTTTAAAACTGCAGTTCTGGGTTTCTTTTGGCTCACTATTGCCCATTATATCTTTTTCCTTCCCTTTATTTTTATTCTTCAATCTTCCATTTATTTGTTAGATCTGATTTTGTAATCTGAGATTGGTGAGTTTAACCTACTTATAGTTATTTAGTTATTTTAATTATTGTGATAGGGAATTTTTTTTGCCATTTTATTTCATATATTTTATCTGACTTTCTTTTAGCTTTTGTTTTGTTTTGTTTTGTTTTGTTTTTTGCTTTACATTGTATGCAGCAGGTTTGCTGCTTCTGCTTTGAAAACTATATATTTCAAATGGTTAAACTGATTATTGAAATTCTTAACTATATTTCTGTTTTTCTGATTAATTTAAAATTTTTTTCAGTATTAATATCTACTCTTTAATGAGATATGTACTTAATCATGCTCTCAGCTCTTTTCATGTCTCTACTTTATTCCTTCATCTTTTGCTAAGATTATATTGTAGAGTTTAACATCTGGATTTTTATGTATATACTTATGCTTTTCCCTATTTTTTGTGGACTGCCCATGAATTTCCTATCATGATGGTAGAGGACTGCAGTATCTATGTTACTCGGCCAGTTTTAAAGAACTATTTGAATTTCTGTCAGCAGTTTTTTCATAGTTTGCATTTTAAGTTTTATTTCTGATTCCTGGATTTTAGAAATTGTTATTATCAATGCCAATTAATTATAGTATTTGTAGAACAGTTTGAACTGCTTATAATTTCTTAACTATTAAGATATATGCTTCTGTGCGATATTAGAGATAAAAAAGAGAATGTCTTTAGTAAAATTTTAATGCCCTATTTTTGTATTAAATGGAAACCATGGGACCAAGACCAAGTCATGCTAGGTCTCCTGGATTTCCTTACTTTCTTCAGAGTAAAACCACTGATGTTTTCTAAATAACCTATGTGTTAGATATATAATGCCAAGTTCAACTGTGTCTCAACCTGAGTTTGCAGAGTTATTAGAATCTAGTAAAATATTTGTACCAGGAAAATACTAGTGAGATGATATTTTGCTAAAAATGTATTGCATCTTTTTGTAAATAAAGCTGCTTTGATTTTCTCAGCTTTGAGTTAATCAGGGGAACTCAAAATGAATTCTTTGAGTAGCAGTGCCAATGTTGAAGTGACTGGGACACAAATTATAGCCTTCATTTCTACTTATAGGCATTTCAGGTACCAGTGGAAAGGTAGGATGATTTTTAGAGAAAATAGAGAAATCCATGTGACTCTTGAAATTATACCAAATCATTTAAAATATGTTTGCTTTGGATATTTTCATCACTTTTCTTTGAAAATTTTATTCCTGCTGTATTTCTTTCTTAGAATTACTTATGTAAATTCTTGACATTTCTGTATTTTGTTAATATAAATAATTTAAATACAGGTAAGGTTGCATTGTTCTTATTCAGGCTGAAGGCTGAAATATTAGAATCAAGAACTAGTACTTTAATAAAAGGATAGATATTGATTGATATGAAATTTATTTTCTTTAATAACTTTCTGATAGAAATGAATGAGCCAAAAGTGTTGGGTAATTGCCAAAGACCAGAAATGAGATTCCTGTGTAGACTACAAATTTGATAATTAGGTCTTGAATAATCAAGACCTGAGTATGCAGAAAATTTTGTATTGCTCAGTGTTACTAGTAAACAAACAGTTCTTTTAAGAAACTATGACAGTTTTTATTTTTATTTATTTTTAAAAATTTCTTTATTTAAAAAAATTTTGTACTTTTAAAAAATTTCATTTATGTCCCACACCTCTCCCTTTTGACAACCATCAGCTTGTTCTCTATATCTATGAGTCTCTCTGATTTGATTTATTTGTATTATTTTTTAGATTCCACATATAACTGAAAACATACAGTATTTGTCTTTTTCTATCTGATTTATTTCACTTAGCATTCACCCTCTTAGGCCATCCATGTTGTCATAAATGGCAAGATTTCATTTTTTTTTTATTGATGAGTAATATTCCATTGTTGTAGTAGTTTTTCAATCTCTGTTTTAGTTTTATTCATGAATTTATTTATTTTTTAGATGTATCAAAACTGAAGAGAAGTCTCTTGGTGTAGGATTACATGCATTTTCCACAAGAGGATTTGGTAAAAATAGTTATTTTTCTGACATTATATTAGATCATTATTAAATACTAAGTAAATTAAATTATTCTCTCAGAGTAATGGTCTAGTAAACACTCCATCTGCTTGTAAACAGCACTTTGTAAATAGTAGGAGAAGGAAGTACAAGAAGAAATAGATAACTTCCTTTTTTACTTGAAAATGTCCTATCTTACCTTAATTCTAGTTTTTATCTGTTTGATTTAAAAAGCAAATGAAGAGGAAATACTATGTTAAAATAAAATGTGCACATGATTGGCCCAAAATATTGCAGAAAAAAGTATAAAGAATCATTAATTTAATGTTTTCTTTTATTAATAATTTTTATGTTGCATTCACTCATCAGATTACTTATCTTTTATAATATGAAAATTTTATAGTAAAAGTAATTTTTAATTCCTAAAAATAAAAGTTAAAGCATTATATTTATATTTTATTAAACTTTGTTCTACAAATAGAGAAAATTGAAATGCTTTAAAACAAAACAATGTATCTTAATTCTTCTTTTTGCTGGATTTTTCTTTCTTCCTTTTATTATAGCTGGAATTCCTGCACCTATATATTTTGGTGCTTTACTGGACTCCACATGTTTACACTGGGCAACTTTGAAATCTGGTGAGTCAGGGGCATGCAGGATATATGATTCCACCAACTTCAGGTAAAAACTTTTTTTAATAATTGTTTTCTTAGCATAAACTGCACATAAAATGGCACTATTAATGTCTAATATTTTCTTCGTCAAGTGACTAGCATATTTTTTGCTTTGTTTTCAGAATTGTTTATGATACTATATCTCCATTTTTAATTTATATACTAGATAATCCATATTTATTCATATACTAGAATTTTATTTCCTCAATATTTTCAAAGTACTTGATAAATTTAAGCATGGATGATTTCCTTAACTCATCTTTTCAAAGTGTTGTTTGTTAAATTGATTGTAGTCAATATGTTATTGAAGTAATGGCTATACATCAGCTACCTCTCTAAATTATCTTAGTCTCTAAAGTATTTTCATTTCTCTTACATCATTTTAGAAACTTAATAGCCTCAATCCTTACTTCCTTTCACCATTCACCTCTGATCTCTAAAATTATACTTGTTCTTCCTCATTAAATTTTGCTGACACAATATTCTTCATGTCTCTTTAAGGCTTATTTTTTGTTAATATAGATCTAATTTTTAACAAAACACATATGATAGTATTAATGTTTTTGAACAAAACTTTTCCATTTCTCTTTCTATTTCATGTTCTTTTTCATTCAGAGACCTGAATTTGGTTTAAATTTGTATGAACATCTCATGATAGGGCAGTAAGAAAATTCTTTTATTTATCTAAAGACAATTTTGTATTGTTTAAAACATTGTAAGGTCTTATCTTGATCAGCAAAAGTGCTGTCAAGAACTGTGAAGAGAGCACTCAGCATGAGATTCATGGTTTCATCAGTTTCCCTTTTGCCTAAAGTTACACAGGGGTCAAGTGCAAGTGGGCCTAGGTAAACACTTCACATGCAATGGATTTGCATTATAGTTCAGAAACCCCAAGGATTACAAGTGTAGGTCAGCCTCATCCTGCTGCTTAGGTTCCTATTGATAGTGGCCTTAATTAAATGTCGTTTCAGACAAAATAATTAAATTTGGTACTTTCCTCTGTCAGTCAGATTCATTAGAATGGCCAGTCAAATGTATTCATGAGAAAATTCACTGGAAAACAAGTATAGAATCAAGAGGTAGAAATTGCTGGTAGTCAATTCTCCATGGGTCCCTTGAATTTCTGCATAGTTTATTAGCAGATTTTTGTCCTGGACTGTCTTCTCAAGGATGTTTGAACAGTACATGACCTTGAAAGATATAGATGATGTTTCCTTCTGCAGCAGAGTTTGCTGTCCAGTATGATAAAGATAAAGTCTCCTTCTGGGCTAAGGTTGGCAGATTTGTTTGCAACCTATTGAAAAGATTGGGATTTTCTAAACTTTGGATTTTTTACCTGGGTCTTCTTCTGTGTCACCCCTTTGGTACTTGGGGATTAAGGGAAACTAACACAAACATAAACTTTGTGTTAACTGCTGCACTTTCAGTAAAAAACGTCCTTTGTCATTGACCCTGGAGTTTTGTACCTTCTGTCAGCATCCATGCAGCTATGGCAGGCTAACCTAACTTAAACTCCAGGTAAAATCTAGAACTCTTTTAGAGTTCTGGAGAACAGATATACTGATTAACTTTATATTTTGACAAAAATAAGAAGATAATCACTTAAATTTATTCCCATCTAATAGAAATAGAGGAAAATGTTAAGAAAAATTCAATGGAATAAGAAATAGAAAAATAAAAGCACACACAGTAAGTTGAAAAAAATAAGACTAAATATGCCAGTTCTCACAATAAATGTAAACCAGATGGACTTGCTTTTTAAAGAGATAATGACTTTTATATTGAAGTTTTCAAAATTCTAGCTATATGTTGTTTACAAGAAATAGTCTAAAAAATGTAATGCAAAGAAAGTTTGAAGACAAAGATCAGAAAAAATATACCTGGTAGATATTAAATCAAGCTTCCATTGTTATATTAATGACTGTGAGACAAAATAGAATTCAAAGTGAAAAGAATTAATGGAGTTAAAGAAGATATATATAACAGTTATAAACCCATATAATTATATAGTAACATAACCTCAAATATACAAAACAAAAATTCACAAAACTACAAGAAAAAATGTACAGAGTTGAAAATTTTAACACACTTCTCCAACAAGTGAATATGAAATACAGACATTTCATATTCAAAAAATACAGAATTAAAAAAATTCAGGTGATGATACCATATAACTTGTTTTTTGTCCCTAATGTGAACTTAGAAATCTATGATAAAATGTTGCTAAAATTCACATGTTTGGAATTACTCATGGGTCAAAGAATAAATTATAATAAAATAGTTAAGTAACTACAACTTGATGTCAATGAAAACATGGAATAGAAAAACTTATGAGATGAAGCTAAACCAGTACTCAAAGGGATATTTTGAACTTTAAATACATATGTGTTCTTTAAAAAGTGTGACTACTAATAAACTCAAATTTAGAAAAAGACAACAAAGTAATTTAAAGTAAAGTAAAACAACCTGATAAATGATTTAATACGTTATATATTGGTTTATTTCCTATCTCAAATAACAACAATAGATGCAATACATTTTTAAAATTCCAAAGAGACAAATCTAAGTTCAAAGATAATTATAAACATCATCCTGGACATCCTGTTTTCCTGAATCAAAAACTGATCAGTAACATAAAGATAGTAAACAGATCTGAATTCAAAAGCTGAATGCAAAGATTCTAAGCCTAGAAACAGGCAGTGGTTTCTGGGAGATGAGCTTCCAAATGAAAAACAAAGTATTTCCAAGGACCCACGAAACTAGATATAGATTCAACGTTTTAATCCAAGTGGTGGAGTAGAGCACCCTTGGATGGGTTGAGTAGTATTCCTGAAAATTTCATGTCCACCTATAATCTCAGTATATTTTATTTGGAAATAGGATCTTTGCAAAAGGACTCATTTAATTAACTTAAGATGAGGTCATACTGGATTGGAATGGGACCTAAATTATTCACTATTGTCCTTATAAGAAGAAGAAAGGAAACACAAAGACACAGACACACAGGGAAAACCATCATGTGGTGACAGAGGTAGAGATTGCAGTGATGCATCTACAAACCAAGAAATTGTAAGGATTGCTACCAGCTAGTACCAGCTCAGAAGAGTAGAGGAAGGATTCTTTCCTGGCATCTTCAGAGGAATCATGGTCCTGACGACATCTTGATTTCAGATTTCTAGCCTCCAGAATTATGAGAGAATAAATTTTTGTTGTTTTAAGCCATCAAGTTTGTGGTGCTTTGTTTCAGCAGCCATAGGAAACTAATGCAAACCTCATTGTAAGAGATCAAAAATTAAAAACAAAAAAAGAAAACACAAAAAAAACCACAAAAAAACATTTGCAGATCATTACTTTGTTACTGAGGCGGGAATAATACAGAGTTACATTAAAAAACTAAACAAAGTAACATGTTCCCACTGTGGTTATTCTCATTATCATTATGAAAAATCATTCTTATGAGAACTAGGTTGACTTAAGACCTGAGGAATTGAGGAAAGGAAAGGAAAATCTATCAGATTTGGATGAGTAAATGCAAAGACACAGAGCAGGAAAAGAAAATGAAACTAACAAACCAATCAACCAACCACCAACAACAAAACACTCAAAAGTAGCTTGCAATCTAAAACTTAAAATACGTGAATAAATCTAATAGTAAAAAAGATAAGCACACAAATTGCCATCTGAAAGATGATTTTATTACAGATTAAATTTAATATAAGAATATGATGAAGGTTTTAAAGTAAGTATGCTTAACCAGCTCAATAATATTAAAAAATAGTAAATGGCTGGCATTTACAATCTGTTAAAAATGAACAAGAAATGATGAAAAAAATAACAAGCAGAAATAAGAATATCAAAAGAAACTTTAGAAATGTTAGAGGTTAAATGTATAGCATTGAGATAATAAAGGAATCCTAAATATGTAATAAATTTCAAATCAATGTGATTAAAATGAGAATTAGTGAACTGGAAGAGAGTACATAAGAATTTATCTAAAATGTAGATTAATGATCTGAACTGATAAAATAAAAATGAACTACTTAAGTAATATTAAAGACCAATGAACAATTAAAGCATATGTTTCAGATAATTTTTAGAAAAGAGAAAGAAGAAAATGGCAAAAATAAATTAAAGAATTGATTTTTTTTCTAATTCAAGAGAAACATGAATTTTCAGATGAAAAGTGCATTTCAGGACATGATTCAATAGTGTAGCGATTAACACATCTACTTTATATGCAGAAGGTCCTGGGTTTGGGCCCCAGTGGAGCCACTGTCCATGGTCTACAGTCATTCCATCCTGAACAAGCCCAATGTCTGATCTCAAAAGCTAAGTAGGGTCAGGCCTGGTTAGTACTTGGGTGGGAGAACACCTAGGAAGACCAGGTGCTGTAGAAATAAATAATAATAAAGAATAATAAAGAAAAGTGCATTTCAAATGTCTTGTAGAATAAATATAAACAGTTCTATCAGAGTAAAATTAAAAATCCTCAAGGTAAAAAAAAACATTAAAATTACTCAGAGAAATATGCATGTAGCTTACAAAAAAATAATTAGACCAATAGCAGATAAGTCATCACTAACAGATTTTAATAGCTTTATGATCCTTATTGCTTTGGATTCAGGTTGAAACAAAATTATAAAGCAGAAAACAAGAAATGGAAAAATGTGGCTGCACATAAAATTTAAAACTTTATTTATAATAGAAGACATTGTAGACAATGAAGAATGTTAGACTAGATTGGGAGCATAGGAACTCTCACACACTGCTGGCTGCGAATAAAAGCCATGGAGAACTTTTAGGCTATATTTACTTAATAGCATAACCTAATACCTTTAGACAAACTCATTTTAGAGAAACTTGGTCACATGCACAAGGAAACATGTAAAAGGAGGTTTATTGCAGTACTGGTATTAGAAAAAATTTGAATAATAAGTGTCCCATAGGAAACTAAATTAATATATTGTTGTGTATTCATACATTGAAATATGGTACAATAATTAAAAATAAACAAAGTAGAACTACATGTATAAAAAGTTTTAAAATGAGCTAAAATAGAAAATTTTAGAGTAAAACATTTAGTATTATGCCATTTATTTAAAATGTAAAAATATATAAAGTAATTGAATATATCAAGAATGTTTACATACACACTTTGCAAAACTACAAAAATAAACTAAGAACAAAATTTATAAAATTCAACATAGTGTTACATCTCAGATGGGTTAGAAGATAATCAAATAATAAGGGTACACAGAAGACTTAAATGTATTAGTACTTTCTTCTAAATTGTTCTAAAAAATAGTAATATTTAATTATTTTTAAAAACCTGGGTGGTGAGTATAGACTGTTTAATTTTTTCATTTCCCTGTATTCTTAAATATTTCATAATAAAACATTTTAGGTGTAGAAAGTTGCAAATAAAAAGCAGAAATTAATAGACTGCATGTTAAAAAAATAAAAAGCTACATTTTTGAAAATATTAAAAAATAACTAATGACAATGTTCTGAAAAAGCAAATAGAGAGGAGATACAAATAAACACTATGAAGATTAAAAAAGAATATAAACATAGTTACTTAAGGATTTTAGACATAATAATTTGGAAACATATTACACAAGAACTTTCTAAACAAATACGTATTACCAAATTTTACTATAAACACATAAAAGCATGAATATTTGTATAGCTATTCAAACTGAATTGGTCAAAATTCCCACTTTCTAAAAGCACCAAGTCCAGATGCTTCTAAGGCAAGTTTTACAAGTCTTCAGTGAACTGATGATTCCCGCCTCTTACAATTTACTCCAAGAAATGAAAAAAAAGAAGAAAAAGTTTCCTTTTTTTACAAAGCTAGCACAATCTTTATATCTACATTAGACAAGTTCAGTACAAAGAAAAAAAGTATAGGCTGATTTTACTTATAAATAGACATGCAAAAATCCTAAATTAAAAAGAATTAACAAATTAAATCTAATAATGTGAAAAAATTAACTGATAGAGTTTATTTTAGGCATGCAAAGATAATTCAACTTCAGAAAAAGCTATTAATGTAATAAATATATCCTCTTAACATAATAACAGAGAAAAAATTAGATCTTCTGCTAACTGTGCAAAAAAATGATTTGGTGGTGTTTCACACATCAATAATTAAGACTTTGAGCAAACACAGAAGAGAAGAGAGAAACTTTCTTAACTTAATTAAGGTCATCTTAAAAATAACAAGAGTGATTATCATTAATGGTGATTCTTTGGAATTATTCTTATTAAATACTGGAATAAAACTAATCACTGTTAATATCAAATTTAAGTTGGAAGTTCTATTCAATGTAAAAAAAATACAAACTGTAGTAAAAGAATAGAAAAAAAGAAAATAAATATGAATTTTCTAGGTGAAAAATTCTTAAAAAAACCATTTTAACAAACAATGAGAGAGTGTGGCAAAGTTGCTTATGTATGACCAACATGCAAAACAATTAGCTGCTGTTTTTATGGGAATAAAATATTAATAAATATATGCAAAACTAGTTTATATTCATCACAATATGTGAGATTTAATATGTTTTAATTTTTTTTAATAGATACATCTACCTTGGACTGCCAATAGCACTAAGAGGATTAAGCTTTATTCCAGCTCTTATGATCCTAATTATTTTGAGGAAATATCATATACCTGGTGAAAATGCCTCTTCAGAAACTGTAGAAGCAAAAGTTATAAAGAAGGAAAATGAGTGCCAAGAAATGGACCAAATTTCCAAAGTTTTGAATAATGATGAATTGAAAACTAAACTGTAATGTTCTATTATATCATGCTTCCTAGAGTTGGAGAACACACTACAACTTAATTGTTTTAAAATCAATAGAGGTACTGCAGGTAACTTTTTTTTGTCTTTAAGAATCTCATATATATATATATATATATATATATATATATATATATATTTACTTAAGATAATAAAAATGTTTACTGATGGTATTTCTGAAACATCAGTGGCATTAGAAGTTTTCCTCAGAGGGACATTTATAACAGCCCTAAACAGAATATCAGAGACAACTTTATTTTTATGTTAAAACAGTAATTTCTCTTATACATACCATAAGAGTATATTTCCCACTTCTCCTTTTCCAAATGATTCTGAAAATTTCCTCCTATAAAATTTTTATTTAATTTCTATTTAATTCCATTGAATTTCTGCTTTGATATTGGTGTTATTCAGAAACAGAAATTTTCATCTTGCTTATGTAAATATTTAAATATTCTATTCAAATTTATTATTTCCAAGTAAAAGAAGCCTATGTCTTTTTATTTAATTTAGGAATTATTTTTTAACTTTTCCTATTCATTTCAGACATGACTCTTTGAAAATAGATTACTCATTAATATGCTCATCACTTGCTTCCAATTCATTCCCTGCTTTATTACTCATGTTATATATTTCTTCATTTTGTTCAGAATACTGACAAACTTAATCAGGTTATTAAAAATCATGTAACAAAGATTGTTGGAATTTTTTTTTCAGCAATTCAAACCTGGTGACTAAACTCTCTCTTAAAAACAAGAGTCTGAGCCAAAGACTAAAAGGGTGATATTAGAAAAACATGAGTCCTTAAAGGCTACTTGTAGTGAAGTAGCAACACTTTCCCAGATTTAGGAAGCTTTCTTAGACCAATGTTTATGCCACCCACAGTGTCCTAAATTAAAACACAAGCACTAATTCCATAAACCATCTTAAAGAATAAAGCTTTTCAGAAGGAGCTTTTAAAAAACTGAAGTTAATAAAAATTTAAGATGCACCTTTAAAATTAAATCTACTCACAGTATTATTTTCTAACTTATAGATACAATACAAGAGATCTTATGAATGGTATGGAATTCCTGGTTCAAGATAATAGAATGAACAGCTGTATTTATCTACTCCTTATTCTCCCTCCTTAGTCTTTATCCCACTGAAATGATAGCCAATATAGATAAAATGATATAAATCTCTAGTGGTGAGAAGAATGAGGAAAGGAAAATGGGAAAAGAGGATGTCAACATACTATACATTTTTATGTGTAATATAAAGAGAATGGGAGGTTGTCTAGGGATAGATTAGAGTGGAAAAAGCTGTCATCCAGAATGCACTTAGAAGGAGCCTATAATGTAGGTGGGAATGTCTGGTTGCAAGCTCAAAGAATACTAGTTGGTAGCTGGACAGAAAATAGGCCACTTACTTGAAGAACTGTCTATAGATATTTTTCAGACCAACACGATTTTCTCAGCAATTGGATGTGCCATATGAGAAAAAAAGCAACTCATGAGAAAGAACAAGTTTTGGGAGAAGAATTAAGAGTTAAGTTTTGGACTCATGTCACCTCTAGGACTATTAAAAATAACCATGATTCAGGATCAAGGGACTGTGTTGAAACATGAGAGGCGAGCTAAAATCTTCAGAAATGAAGAATGTAACTCAGAGTAAATATGACTGAAACATATAGTGTCCCAAACCATGAAGTCTGGAGCTGTTTTTTTCTGGAGGGGAGAAAGTGAAGAGAATGGTCTGGAAGTTAAAATAAGGTTGCAAGAAAAAGTGAACAGCTACCATATACAAAATTTGTGTGGAAAGCCGCACCCTCAGGAAAAACCCGGATTTTGTAAAGTGGTGAAGAGAATGCTCATTTATGAGTTTGAGAATGTAGATGGTTTTGGTGATGAGGGACTCTAAATTCCAGAGGATAAATAAAAGTAAGAAGATTTCAGAAAATGGAGTCTGAGAGGAAAAGGTAGATAATTAGAAGTGTATGGAAATCAGACTTATATAAATTAGAAGAGAATGAGAGATAACTTGAAGTCCTGAAGCTTTTTGGGTGACTGACATAAAGGGATTGGTTCTGATGCATTTTAAGGCAGAAAGTGCTGGGTGAAACTGTGACAAAATTAGGAGGAGTCATGACTGGGCTTCTTCATGATGCCTTGTTATAGAAGCAAACTGGAGAAGCAGAATTTTACTTGAGTATCAGTGGCCCTTCCTTGACATCTATTAGTAAAGTGATCAGAGAAAGTTGAGCCTTGCTCTGTTCACAGTTTACTCACTTGAATATTCTTGGTAGAGCATCGTAGGCCCAGAGAGACATGATTTTGGACCTAGTTCCATGAGCCCACTCTTACCCATTATAGGGAAAGATAGCTTTTTACTCTGAGAACAAAGGGTTCTCTCTTGATGATTCTTGATGGAGGAAAGAAGATCAGAGAAAGTGGATATTGGAGTGCTATGTGACCCCTCATGATCTCTGTTGTTAGAATCCATGAGGCCTGGGGTGGTCATTTCTTATTCTCAGCACTTGTACTCCCTCATGACAGTGTAGAGGTGATGGCATAGCAGACAGAGAAGAAAAGAGAAACAGGAGAAAAACAGGTAGTGGAGTGTCTAGGGTTACTAATTTTCTTATTTAATATTGTGGGTAGTCTAACTGAATGGAATTAGAAATACTTTATTATTTATAATACTACAAGTAACCTATATTTATAGAAGCTTAAAAAAAAAGAACTTAAAAAAACAGAAATTGTAAAAGAAATGTAAATAGAAAGAGAGGGAATAACCATTCTTCATATTTTATAGCATAAAGTTTAAAAATGTATTTTAAACTTGATAAATTAAGATAAAATTTACAAACATGTTTGAATTATTTCAAAGTGCTTGCCTCTGCGACAATGGATTATCATGAGGAGGAGCAAAAACAATACATTTATCTTTCATTTCAGTTCCTTTGTACTCTGATTTTTTCCCCCTTGTGCATGTAACACATGATTAAAAACAATATTTCATAAAGAATAACACATCAGCAAAGGCAATGCATTTTACAGAAAGAGATGAAATTGAGTCCTCCAATTATAAGAGTTGTTGAGGCTCTCCAACGGGTGTCTATCGAACAATTGTTTTCTCATTTCTATATGTGGTTCTAGAGAATATTTGTGTTGGTGTGTGCATGTGAGGGATCTAATACCTAAGTTGTAGGCTATAGAACTGAAGGAGAATTCAAGTGGTATCATTTTATTAAGGTGGATAAATTTACATAGGAAGTAATATAGAACACCAAATAACAATACCAGGTAACTTTAAACACTGTGGATATGTGGTGAGTCACTAAGGAATCAGAATTTTTACATAAGCTTCCCATTTAGGTCTTGGTGGGAAATGATGACAGAGAGAAAGAAAAACATTCAGTCCTGATTGCCAGAACAGTAGAAGCAAATTTAAGAATATCCTCTTTGTTATTGGCTACAGTTACAGTGATTACAGTATTACTCAATGAGATACTGGCAAAAGTTTGTTAATTGGGAAAGAATTTTTTTTCTAATATAAAAAGAAAGCTTTCAAAGAAGACATTTGCCCTTTTCCTTTTTCCTTCATAAACTATGGCTACTGGGCTTTGTGGAGCAGCAAAGAGTCATCTTGCAACCAAAAGGTGAAAAGCATAGAGATGAAAGGCAACAGTTAAAGGATGGTGGAGCAGAAACACAGTGAGAGCCTGGCTTCCGGATGCAGCACTGAGCATGTGCACCAGCAGGGGTGGGGCTAACTTTTGTGGAGGGAAACATAAATTTGAGAGGAGGGCCTCTATAAGAAAATATTTTAAATTATGAATATACAATGAGGTTAAAAAGTAAATACTTAGAATGAGAAAAAAATCACAAATTTCCATATGATATGCTTCAGGATACAATCATGGTTTAAAAACCCCTACGGCAAACATTATAATTAAATGGGAAATAGAAAAGTTTTCCTGCTGATATTGGAAGTGAGATGATAGTGCCCGCTATCACCATTTCTATCCAATATCATATCATAGCCAGGGAAACAGGGGAAGAAAAAGAATTAAAATTTGCAAGGATAAAGAAGGAAATAAAACGAGCAGTGACATGTTTATATGCAGAAAATCCAAAAGGTACTACAGATTTAATTACTGTAAAAATTAATGAGTGAATTTTAATAAAGTTCACTGTATAAAAGAGCAATTTACAAAATCAAATGTAGTTTTTCATATGTCAAAAGCTATTAGGAAATTATATTAGTAAGGTGTACCATTTAGTGTAGCATCAAAAAAAGAAAAACACATTGAAATTCTAGCACTAAATCCCATAACAAGTGTCTAAGATTACTGCCTCAACTACAAAACAGTTCAGAGAAATTAAGACATACATCACATTGACTGATTCAAAGGTTTAATATTGTAAGATGTCAGAGCTCTCAAAATTTATCTATAGGTTTAGTAAAATCTCAAACAAAATTTCAGTACTTTTTGAAATGTAGATATTGACAAGATTATTTTGGCCTCTAGATGTCAAACTTGGTAAATTAAAAAACTAGCCTTTACTAACATCATTTTTTGATAACTAAATGAAATGAATGCAGTAGAAGTTACTATAAGGAGGAGGAGGAAGAAGAGAAGGAGGAAGGAGACAGAGACAGAGATTCTTCCCATCAGTAATGGTATACTATGCTAAATTTCTTAGAATGGCTAATATGGGGGGAAAGATATTTATGTGGCTTCAATATGAGTTAGAAAACCTCATTCTTTTCATAATTCTGTAGATTTCCTTAAAATCTGGGAGAAAAATCACTTGTAGATCTAGTATAGTATACAACAAATAACTTCTAACAAATTTGCTTCACTGAAAATGTTCTTGTAGTCAGTCCAAATATCAAATGTATTTGCAAGACTGTACCTTTTCTTCTACTTTCATTCTTAGTGACATTATTTGTTACTTTCTTTATCAGCTATGTAGGACCTCATATTAAAGAAAGGATCATAAGAATATGGGAAATATTGCTAAAAGAACATCATAGAACTCTTTATGCACAGGTACTAGGGATAAATCTTTGGGTAAAAAAATCCCAAGTTAACAAAGTAATACAGTACTGATCCTGGCTTTTTAAAAAACTTTTTATTTAAATTTTTTTTTTTTTTTTTTAGGAAAGGCAACCTGTGGTTGACCGCACAGATTGCAAGGACCTCGTCAGTTTACAATCCCTTATTTTTAAAATTATTTTACGCCTACAGTACCTGGTTTTCCTAAGTGGTCTTCCATCCAAGTATTAACCAGGCCCAACCCTGCTTAGCTTCAGAGATCAGATGGGATTGGGCTTGTTCAGGGTAGTGTGGCTGTAGACAGGACTAAACTCTAGATATGAAACAGATTACTCGATAAATTATTAGAATTATTAAACAAATGAAGACTTTTTAATAAACATGGCTCAAAGAAACATTTTTGCAGAAGATTTAAATGTATAGAATCATTATTATTAAGATGAGGCCTAAATAAAATGGTGAGTAGAGGACAAAAATCTTTTTGAGTTTTTAGTGTTTATTATCTCATTTTTCTGTGCCTGTTTCTCTTTCTGCACATTTTCTCTTCCTCTTCTGTTCTCCATTTGTACTCCTATCAAAAACCCATGTCTTAAAAATGATTGGAATCTCATTTGGTTATATATGATCTTTTCCAATTTAAATAAAGACAAAGTCATACTTCAAAGGAATAAACATCCAATGATGGAACTTGGGGCAACATCAAGTTTAACCGTAGAGGTTGGTTGAGGGTTAGAGGTGAGTCTATGAGTTAATGGTCAGGAATGCTTTAAGATGTTGCTAAAATTACACTGCTTATATTGCAGTCATCTCATCAAGTTGATTCTTGAGTTCCAGATTGTAAGCATAGTCTATTTAGAAGGGGTAGAAGACACACAGAGTAAAGTAACAATGACCACTGTCAAATTTATTATGATTAATTCTTAATCATTTTGTTTTGGTAAAATCTCCAGTAATACATATGTTGAAATTGAAACAAAGAGATTAACATGGTCCCTGTGAATGAGAGACTTGAACATTTTTTATTCTATTACAGAATTTATTATTGTATCTGTTATCATGTTTACATGCCTACTTTCCCATCTCATTTATGGACTCCCAAAGGGCAAAGTTCTATTTTATAAAAATTTTTTTTATCTCCTGTGTTTAGCCCATAAATGGCAGTCAAAAGATACTTTTTTGACATTAAAAATTTTTTTGTTTTAAAATATTAAAGAAAGTCTTTAAAACATCTGATACCATCACTCCACATTTAATGACCTTAAGGCAGCTAGCTATATTTATTTTTGCATGTTTCTTTCAGTTCTTATTTATGACATTATTTAATAAGACTGACATTTTTAAACTTCCTTCCTTCATTCATTCATTCATTCAAAAATAATTGATAAAGCACCTATTGCGTGTAACACACCAAGCTAGAGGCTGGGAATAAAATAGACAGGTGAAATGAGTTCAATTTCTACCTTCCTATAGTATGACTAGTAGAGGAGACAGATACTTATCACATAATCACAAATAAATGTAAAATTACCATTTGATAAGTGCTAATTTGCTATAAATCGGAAGAATTTTGAGTAGTAAAGAAGTCAGAGACATTGAAGAAATTTGATAAAGCTTAGATCTCAATGCTGAGAAGCAGTTAATTAGGTGGAAAGAGCATTTCAGGAGGAAGAAACATCAGGGTCAAAGGCTCTAGTGCATGAAAATGGATAGGAGTGTGAAGAAACTTCAGTCTGTATACCCAAGTCTTTCTTCATAGTGGAAAGGCATTCTTCCCCTAAATCTTTGATTAACACTTTCTTTCCTGATCTAATTTCATCTTTAAAAATATCAAATTTCTTAGGTTGGTACCTTAATTTATTCTTTTAGCCATCCACCTTCTTTTACAATTTGCTTCTTTATCTTTTCATCCATGTTTTGACAGATTTTCAGAAGTAACTTCCTCATTATTGACCTGGTTTTTTTACCATTCTCTTCTTTTAACCTCATCCAATATATATTTTAATTAAATTCTTACATTATTTTCATTCCTTGCAAGCTTTCTTTATCTTATTTATACCTATTGAATTTTTCCTTTTTTCCCCCTAAGATTTGTATTCCTGTTTAAGAAATGCTATTGAATTAAATATTAATATATTTATTCTTGATTCTTGGATTCTGAAGTAGAACAAATAATCTGAGGTATATATTTTAATGTTCCTTTTGCTCACTGTACATATCATATTTAGAAATAATAAGTTTATTCTTTTAATTTATATTATTTTATTATTTTATAATTTAATTTTATTATTGTCTTTCCCCTCAAAAGTGTAAGCTTCACGAAGTAGTATTCCTCTTTGTTTTTGTTTACTATTATACTTCATTTTGTCTGACAGATATTTTACACTCAAAAATTATTGAATAAATGAACATTCAAAACATTGTTTTTATTTTCTTTGTTTTTTTAAAAAAACAGCTTCATAATTTCTGTTTGTTTTTACTGAGACAAGATTCCATCAGACTTGTTATTTATCAATCTAGCAAGGAGGGTGGTCTTTTGAAATTTCTGCCTCTGTGATTAATGAATCTTTTCTCAGGTCTACAATTTGAGAATAGGTTGCTATATATAACTTTTAGTCTAGTTCCTGATTCTGGCAAGCTTTCATGTCGTGTGACTTTGCTATACTTGGGAATATCTTCCTCTATCCTGTAGTTAGTTTTTTTGTATCTCTTCATCAAGGACTCTATATGGATTTTTAAAAAGGATATGTCCACAGATTTACCATCACAAATGCTTTGAATCTAAATCTCTATGGTGAGTATAAGATTTGAGTCTTCAAAAATTTTTTTTACGGGTGATTCTGGTACCAAAAAGAAAATTAATTTTAACCTATCTAGAATAAACACTGTAATTTCTAGCATTCACAATAACAATGCTGCTGTCACTAGCAAATTCAATATTTAAATATTTGTACTCTATCACTCCATTTCTTGTCCTATTTGTGGGGATGTGTCTCTTTGTGCACAAAAAAAAAAAAAACACAAATAAACACACTAAAAAGCTATACATTTGAGAGACAGCTCATAAATTATCTGATATGGACTTCACTTCTTCCAGGATCAGACAGATGAAATAAAGATACTTCTTTTAAATGGGCTTTGCTTTCTCAAGTTTATGTCGTTTTTTTTTTAATCCTTAATCTATTTCCATAGATTTATATTAAGTTATTTCTATGGGCCCAAAAGAAACTTAAAACATATTCTGTAATATGTTGTCTGATAATCATAGCTTGCGAAATTTTGATTATTGCTATATCTTCAGTAGTATTTTAAAGAGAGGTTGGAAGAAGATGCATCAAGGTTGCTAGATAAATTTAATTTTAAATTATAAATAATAAAGTTTGAGAAATATATGACTTAATACATGAATGACAGATGTCATGACAACATAAATGTTTCATCATACTAGACTTCAGGCTTCAGTAGCTGGTCTTGACTTTTTTTTAATCTTAAGTTTTTTTTTTTAATTTAGACTAATTAATTTCTGCCCACCCCCTTTATCTCTACCTATTTTTTAGTCACTGGTTTTATTGAGTTATGTTGCCTGAGCAAATACTTTTTCTTCTATTACATACTAATCATACCTCTCACTTTAAATTTATATGGATCTTAACCACAAATACATAGCCACATGCTAACAATGAGTACTTCTATTCCTTTTTGTTTATAGTTTGTTTCATTATTATAAATTCATAGATAATTCATTATTCTATCACATGTAAAGAGTGTGGGAATTAGCAGCAAAAGAATCGGAAAATGCTCAGAAATGACATCCTACTGAATGTACACAATCAATGGTGATTGGAAACACAGCAACAGAGGGATTTTTTCCCCTCCCCTCACATGTGTGTTTCACTATCTGCTCTGGCAGGAGGTATGCAACGTCCATAATTATTTAAGAATTTTAAGTTTTCTTCATTCACAGTTTTTCTTCCATTTTCTGATGCCTTGGCATCTTTTTCTTGATATTTTTTCTTCATAGCATAAATAAATACAGTAAACAAAATAAGTGATAAGAGCTTAGTGCTCCCAATCAAGAGCCAGAAGCTGTACCTGTGAAGAGAGAAAGTCAATTTTCATTTTAAATTATCTGAAATAATTTACAGAGTTTCTCTCCAGTATTCAGAAGACCTTAAAAAATGATATTAGAAATTATACATAAAAATATTAAGGCAGCAATTATAATGATTCTTTTTATTGGTGCATAAGGAATTTTTGATTATTTTAAACAGAATATTAAGCAAAATATTTTAAACAGAAACAAAGGGTGGTTAATGATCTACCCAAGCACTTTCTATAAAATAAGGTATATTTGTAATGGTTAACTTTCTTTAAGACAGATTAGTTCATGTGTAGTGTGACAGATTATAAAGAGAATGAATCGACTGAAACAACCAAATTGAATCCATTTACATTGAACCAAGAGACAACGTTTAGCTTATAGGCTGAATGAAATCTGAAAGACCCTGCAGCATGGCCTACTGGAATTATATAACAAAACCACACAAATCAATCTAGCACACATCATCTTTTCCTTTCAATCTCAACTTTGGTTGCACATTAAAATCACTTGAGGAACAAACAAACAAAAAATCACCTGAGGAGATTTAAAAACTTTCACGCCCAGGCCACACTCCTTTTGATGAATTAAATCAAAATCTCTAAAGTTGGGACACAGAAATTAATATTTTTTAAAAGCTCCTCAGATGATTATAATGAGCAGGAAAAACTGATGAAAACTAACATGGTAGGTTAGGGAGCACTCACTGGCCTCATGACATCGTTAACTAAATGTTGACAAGCTTTATGCAAAAAATATTTTGAACAATCAGGTTTAATTGAAGGTGAATGGAATTAATTATATAATTTTGACCTGTTTAAACTTAAAGATTAATTTTTAATCTTCAGTGAGATCCTGTGATATACCAAATAAGATGAAAGAAATATTTTAAAAGTCAAGTATATTTGTCTCATGCTTCGGTTATGTCAAGTAGTAATACACCAATGTTGAACTTTTTAAAAATTCCATTGCTATCAAGAAAATTAATACAAGTTTCTGGTTAGGTGACTATTGCTGACAAAACTTGAAGAAGTTGGGTTTAGATTTAGGACTAATATAATATAGATTTCTATTCTTTGGATTCGGAATTGATGATATTATTTGTCTTGCTAGATAAAATCAATGACTGATTATCTGGTTATTATCTCTTCATAATAAATCTAAACAAATCACAAGGTAATGATTAAACTATTTTTGTGCATTCATTGGTGAGTGCACGCTTTAAAAAAAAAAAATTCCGCTTCAGATGATATTTAGGCAATTACTTTGCAAAGTACTTTAAACAATGAACACGACTGACCAAAGGGAAAGAGATAAGGGCCAGAAGCGAGCTGCAAAATGCTGAGTTCTAAAGAGAGTTGTTTCCTGTTGGCTGGGATGGTGCAAACTTTATGAAAGATTCTATGTTTGGAATCATAAAGTATGTAGCTTTTTCAGACTGCCTTATTTCTCTTAGCAATGTGCATTTACGTTTCTATTTTTTTTTGTAGCTTGATAGCACATTTTTTTATATTGTTGAATAATATTTTGTTGTATGAAGGTATCACAATTTGTTTATTTACCTACTAAAGGACATCTCAGTTGCTTCCATTTTTTTTGGCGGTTATGAATAAAACTGCTATAAACACTAAAGTGCAGGTTTTTGTGAGGCTGTAAGTTTCCAGCTTATTTGGGTAAATAAATACCCAAGAACACAATTCCTTGATTACACAATAAACCTATGTTTAGCTAGTAAGAAATTGTCATACTGTTTTCCATACTGGCTGTAACATTTTGCTTTTCCACCAGCAAAATAAAAGAGTTCCTGATGTTTCACGTCCTTGCCAGCATTTAATAATATTTTCATTTTTAAGAGCTCTTTATATATTTAGGTCATTTGCCTTATGTCTGTGTTATGAGTTCAAATTTTTTTCCAGTTTATCTTTTGTCTTCAAATTTTACTTCAGATAAATTTTATGATATAGAATTTTAAAACTTTTTAATCATTTTTTTCTATTATGATTTTGAGGTTTGGGTCACACTTAAAAACATTCCTACATCCTAGATAATTAAAAGACTTTCTATCATAATTTCTTCTAATACTTTCAGTTTCATATTTGCATATTTGATTAATCTGCAATTAACTTTTATTTCAAGTTAAGGTATTATTGCCACTACTTTTTTCTAGATGGCTATACAGTTTTTTTCCTTATGAATAGAATATAGAAACAATTCTTTTCTTTTTGTTCCCCACTGACCTATGACTAGAGCTCCAGTTGGTAATTTTGTATCTTCCAAGAGAAGCCAGAGGCCATAGTTATTGTTGATAGTTATTGTTGTTGTTATTGTTGTTGTTTAAAATTAGGAGAAGTTTTGGAAATGAAAAGATTTGAGAATAAATTCCAGATATTTTTATTATTAGCTGTGAGATTTTGAATGTTATTCTTTTTTATACTTGGTTTCTTCATATTTAAAAAATATATATTTTCTACAGTTTCTATGATTATTAAAATGAGATACCAGATTGTCTGATACAATGCTGAATATGGTTTATTAAATGGTAGCTATAACTATTAATATTATTATACTGACAACGAGACCTCATCCTTTAAAAATAAATAGTCAAGGGAAAATACAAATTAATGAAATATATTAATGACAACTTACCCAAATAACCTGGAATTATATATTCTACAAGACCCTCTCTTTCCATAGCGGTTGATGGACCACTTCATACATGTTTTATCAATCATGGCCCCAAAATATATAGGAGCTGGAATTCCTCCTACAACATGAGATGAGAAGACATCAATCTAAGAAACATGTTTCAAATGTAACTGGGCGATATTCCACATTGGTACACTTTGGAATAAATAAAAGTTAAAAATTTTGGAGAATTCTTCCATTGTTTTGACCTAACTCTACTCAAGATTTAAGATTATTAGGAATCTCAAAATCTCAAACCACATATAATAGCATAGACATCTATTATCTAACCTCACCTTGCCACCACACATAGAGAAAAAGGATTTTTATATGCCTGTATGCTCTGTTCTTCCTATAATGCCAATTAACTTAAGCCTGGTTAAAAAAAAGAATGTTGTTAGTAAAACATTAAAGTCATGTTGGTTCATGTGCAATTTAAATTTTTTTTTTTTTTTTAGGCAATGAGAGCTGGAAGAATGGGAATAGACATAATTTCATGAGGAAATGAAAAAAAATTGCAGCTTAACTGCTACAAAGCCAAGAGATTTTTCAACACTATTTTTAAGAAAATTAAAAGGTGAGTGCCAACACTAGGACTTCCTCTATCAAAAAGCCCAGACTCAACCTCATAGAATGCTAGGCTCCTGGAGGTTGTCCTCCTTTCTCTGCTCAGAGCTCCACCTCTACCTTCTTGGTGTCACTAGAGCCCATGATCATATATTTTCTCTCTATAGATTGTTTGCATTTTTAATGCCTTTTGAAGCAGCCTGGGCTGTCCAGGTTAGGGCCTGTAGTGCTGAATTTTGTTTCTATTAGTGTTTGATTACAATGATATCTAAATCTCTAGTGGTCTGTGCCTAACCCAATTTTTATTTGTGGTGTATAATTTTGCAGACTGTAAGATTTTTTAGGAACATCTGCATTATCTTATGGTAGATACATCTGTCTGCTTTTAATGCTATTTTAATAAACTGTGAAATTGACTCCTAGTTCTAAGCATTGGTAATTTGATTAAAAAATTTTAAACATGACAGAAGAGCTCTATTCTTCAGCTGGTAGAACTGAAGTATTTATAATTATACTTTGTTCTTTTTTGTATTTTGATAAATAATTTTCGATTTTTATTTTGTAACATAAAATGGTAGTGATTCACATTTTACAGTTTTACTGATTTCATTTTTTTTTAATCATTCTCAATTTTCTGAGAGTGAGAAATCTTAAATAACAAGGGGCTGGTATCTGAGGCCAATATATCTGAGGAAAAAATGGGTGAGAAATTCACAGATTTCAAAAAATCACAGCTATCCTTTGAAAAATAAAAAAATATATGCCAATAATTTCTTTTCCCCATATAAAACCACTGATTTGATCAAACTTATTGAATTACATTTTTAGGTAACAGATTTAGTCTTAAATCTCTAATGGAATTTTAAAACTTTAAATAATGTATTTCCCAGATACCCTTTTCAGTTTAATATACTCTATAGACGGTTTACACATTTATTGTATTGAAGACAATTGTTTTTAAATTGCGAGTATAGTACTCAGTATATATTTTTCCCATAGCAGTAGTTAGGTTCCACTGTGCCACATATATTAGACATATCAAAATAGAGCTCACAACTGGGATGTCAAAGTTCTTTTTTTTCTATTTTATGGTGCAAGAAGAACTTTCTCTTTTCTTAAGCCTATTTCAGCATATCGTAATACAGAGTGTAAAACAAATATGATGATTCCTTGTTCTAGTTAAAGGTGAACTTGAAGTAGAATTAACAATTGAATTCTCTTTTAGATTATACACTTTTCCTCTGCCTCTTATTATTTATCATTTACCATAAGAATAGAAATGATTTTTACATATACTATTCTTTTTTTATTTTCTTAAAATTTGAAATTAATTAAAATCAGTCTTAGCTTTGATACAAAAATTTATATTTTGAATTTATAATCTGTGTATTTATCATACCTAGTGCTCGTATAGTTAGTGAATGAAAACCCACTGCAAGCGATTTCAGTTCAGGTTGAACATTTCTGAAATAAAATAAAGAAATTATTAAACACTGCTAAAATCCAAAGCTGCGTCCAATAGTAAAACATTTCTCAATGTCATTGTTCTTCATGGTCTAATGAAAACCTTCAACTGAATAGCTGACATTAAAATATATATTTTCAGGTGTTTTAAAAGGAAAACATTTGAATGATAATAAAAATAAGTCCCTTATTCATTTAATGTATTACAATTTCAGGACAACTTAACAAACATTTTCATATTGGATCATTATGAAATTCAATGAGAGAGTGGTTGAAATAGACTTAATTATGCCTATGAAGAAACTGATTTTATGTAGTCTATTTAGTTGACACAGGCCATGAGCAGATACTTTAATCTAAGTCTAGGTTTTAGCAGAGCTCTTTTTATCATTTAAATTTCTGTTGTTGCTGTTAACAGAAGTATTGACTAATATGATTCATGAACTACACAATATAACTGAGAGGTCAAAAAGGTATCTGTATTTTACTATCTAATGTATTTTAATGTCATTTTAAAGGTAGCAAGCACATCTGTAACCTCTCTTAGAAATTAATTCACTCTTTCATTTACAAAGTTATTTCCACAATTCCATTTTCTGTGTTCAATGAGCAGGTGATACTACCATCTCTATGATAACCTAGTACATGAATTATCTAGCAGCAATGGGGAGAGGGTGACAGAGGCTCAAAAATCCAATTTTTTTACTGAAATATTGAATTAACTGATATGAAGACTTTTTTTTTTAACTGTTTGGATGACTATATTTGTTCACGTAGATAAGTAGATTTAGTCATTCAACAAACATTTGCTAAGTGCTTCCTAGAAGATTCATGTTAGTTCTTATCCTTGAGAATAAGAAGATAAATTGATGTTTCATACCAGCTAAGTGACTTAGAGAAGTCACTTAAACTCTCCTAGGCTAGTTTATCTCTTCGTTCCAAGATGTACTAAACCCCAACATGGTTTAGTACATCCTTTAATCACATCCAGTCTCAACTCCTTTTCAGTCACTCAAATTCTTCCATTATGTCCCCTGAAACTCATAGTCTGTTACCAGCCAAATCCTTATATCCTACAATTTTAGCAATTTCTTCACTTTCTTTTTCTAAACAAAGTTGGCTGCCTATTGATGGCTCTCTTTCTGTGAAACTCTCAACTTTCTCTAACATCCTATGTATCACTGGCCCTGAAGTGTAGGTGCTCTTGCTTTTTATTTTTTTTTTTAAAGTTTCTAGACCTGAGTGTCACACTCCCTTCATGGGGTATATTATACTAATATACTATTCCTTAAACTCCTTCTTGTAGTATCTACAGAGTTAATCTACCACCCCCACATTCATCATTGATGATTTTAGAACTCTGCCATTTTTTTCCAAAATTATTTCTGCCACTTTTCCTAGTTATTTTAATATTCATGTAGACCATCATTCCAATGATCTGGCTTTCCAGTTTCTTGATTGCTTCATTCCATTGTTCTTACTTCCCCAATTCCATGGTCATGACAATCAGTATACACTTCCCTAATTCTCAATTTTGAGCATCCCCTTCTTCATAACAGCCTCTTGAATTTTAAATTCATTCCCTCTAATAAACTAACTCCAACAAGCTTCAGCCCCACAGGGCTCTTCAGGCTCTTGGCTCTTCCCACTTTTTCACAGGTCATCTCTAGTTTACTCAGTTCCTTTCTCACCATGATCTCTCGTTTCAATCACTGCTTGAATATATCCTGGACTTTTTCGTCCTTCTCATCCTTTATTGTACTAGACAAAGAAAGATTCTTTCATCTAACCTCAGCTTTTCTGTACCTATAACCACAATGCTGCACTGAGCTGCATTAAACATGCTAATTAGGCTCATTTTAAATTCATAAGCTCAAACCTTGGGCGGGTTACCAGTGCAATCTTACTGTATTTTACTAGTCCATTTTCCCAATCAGTTTATCCTCCAATTTTCAAGATTACTTGTTTACATTTTCTGATCTCTTCTCAAGCCTCTTTCTTTTTCCTTTTCACTCTCAGCTGATTACCTTGCTTTCTATTTAACGGAGTAGAAGTAATCAGAAAAAAATTTGTATGCCCTTGCATCACTGAAGCTACACATTTGCATGCTTTTTACCCACATAGATGATGTTCCTTTCTATTACAGAGCAACTCTGTGCACTTGTTCACATCCCTTTTCATCTTCCCCTGCTACTGTTCTTCCTCTTTCCTGCATTATCAACTTCCTTCATCTCTACTGGTTAATTCTCATCAGCATGAAAGTTTGTTATAATATCTGTCATTAAACATAAACAAAATTCTTGATTCTACACTCTGCTAGCTAAACACACCTTTTCCTTGCTTCTTTTTAAAATTCTACTCTAAAAAGCAAACTTCCTCTTGGCTATCTGCACTATCTCTTCTTGCATTTTCTCTGGATCCATTGAGAAGTAGCTTTTCCCCCTCTCATCTTCATGTACTATTTTTGTCAAAGCTAACTGTGGCCAGCACATAAAAAAATCCAATGGTTACTTCTTAGCCTTTAACATCCATGACCTTTTAGCAGCTCTTGATACAGTTGCTCACTCTCTCATTCATGATACATTCTTAATTTGGCTTTTGGGACATTGCCATCTTGTTTTTGCTCTGACCTCATGGGATTGCCTTCTCAGTTTTCTTCACTGGATTCTCCTCCGATTCTTGGTCTTTGAAGTTAGAGTGTCCAGGTCCTGATCCTAAGATGTATCTATACTCAATCCATAGAAGATCTCAACAGTGTTACATATTTAAATACCATCTGTATAGTGCTGATTCCCAAATTTATGTCTCTGGCTCCACTGTTTCTCCTGAATGTCAGGTTGTATACACTGGAGATCTGACAGACATCTCAGAATTACAGAAATATTACAAATTATTGCTTCTCCATTTCCTCCAATCTGCTCTTCCCTAGCCCTCCCCAATTTGTTCAATAGTATCATTATCCTCCCAGAGCTAGGCCATAACCTTGGGATCATCCTTAATTTTCATTTTTTACATGCCACATTCAATCTATCAGCAAATCCTACTGACTTTACCTTACAACCAATACAAAGACTGAAGATTCAATAACTTCCTACTTTCTTTACCAACACCATCTTCAATCATGCTTCTGTCCTGTGAAGAACTATCATAGCCTTCTGCTTTTCCTATGTCTATTCTTGCCTCCCCAAAATATTTTCTTTACATAATAGCCATAGTGGTCTCCTAATTGAATGAGCCAGTTGTATAATTCTTATGTTTAAATCTCTCTATCAACTTCTGAATACAATTAAAACAAATTTCCAAATTTTTCTTGTGACCCAAAGGGTCTATTATCTGGACCATGTTAGCTCTCTTTTCCTCACACACTGTTGATCTTGTACATGTCAAGTATGGTCCACTTCAGGGCCTTTACCTTTGCTGCTATCTTGCCTATATTGCTCTGTACCTATCCTTATATCAGTATGACTTGTACCTTCATCCTTTTTTCAGGTCTTTTAACTTGACTTCCAAAACATAATAGTTGAATTATTACTGCTTATCTGCCACCAGCCCCTCCCCCCATCTATAGCTTTACCCTGATTTATTTTTCTTTCTAATGCTTAACACCTCTTCTATTTTACATATTTAGGAGCTTATTTATTTACTGGGATTTCTTCTACATGCATCCATTTCACCATCCTCTGACCTCACTGGAAGCTAATAAAATTAGGGCCTTCATCACTTTGTTCACAGTTCCAACCTCAGTATATAGAATTTTGCTCAGCACATAATGAATATATATTGAATGACTGAATAGTGTCATTACTGTTTAGTCTAGTTTTAACACTATCCTTATAGTATAAGAGCTGGAAAATCATTAATAGGTTGAAGTTCATATTTTTGTTTGCAGTCTATTTCACAAAAGTTTCCTTTTGGTAAAATCAAAGGCTGGTAAAAGATTAATAAATGTTTTTGACAAATGATGATATTAATATTAACCACTTTCTCTAAAAGACAAAATGTAGATGTTATCAACGATGAGCAATGATATCTCTAAAACTCTCTTTCTTGTCATGAAAGATTTTAAATTAAGAAGCTAAAACTTGTTGAGATGCAAGATAACATGAAGTTTTGAGATAAGTTAATATCTGTAATTTGGCAAATATGGAGAACTTCTTTTGAATAGACATTAATTTATATTAAGGTGGAGCTATATCTGTGGAATAAATTAGTATAAAAATTTGAGAAGATTTGGGGTCAGAGTAGAATTTAAACAACTGTAGACTCAGTTTCCAGGTCTATATTCATTTTAACAAAAGTTAGTACATTTGTTTTTCTCTTCCAGGTCATGCTAGGTCTTAAAAGTATAATTAGATGTTAACCCAGGTCATATATCTATATCTATATCTATATCTATATCTATATCTATATCATCTATATCTATATCTATATCTAATCTATATCTATCTATCTATATCTACCTATCTATATCTATATCTATATCTATATCTATATCTATCTATATCTATATCTATATCTATCTATATCTATATCTATCTATCTATATCTATCTATCTATATCTATATCTATATCATCTATATCTATATCTCTATCATCTATATCTATCTATATCTATATAGATATATACATAAATATATATCTATATATCTATATATGTATGTATATGTATGTGTGTATATATCTATATCTATCTATATCTATATCTATCTATATCTATATCTAATCTATATATATTTAAGACCTACATCAAGTCTTTATGTTTTCGGTTTTAGGTGACCGAATAATTAATCTTACCAATAGAGCTTGTATTATCTGATTTCTTTCTAACCCTTTAATTTTATCTTCTGCCATTTCTCTCTCACTTAGTATGTTCTAATCAAACAGCTTGTTTTCATTTATCACACCAGTTTTTTCCTTCACTGGCACTTAGACCTGTAAAGTTCTTCGTTTGACTAACTTTACCTTATTGTTTTGACCTTTAGATTCAATATTACTTATTTTTTTTTGAGAGATACTCTCTGAGTCCTCTTCTTCACAGCTCCTCACCTCTATTCAAAATTAGGTCTTCCTTATTATTTCCTTTAATAGACCTCTTTTCCTTATGAATACTAATGACAATTTATAATTATGTATTTATTTTTAAGCTGTTTTACATCAATTTTTTCTGTCATACTCTAAACTGTATGGAAATAAGTACTTTATCTGTTTTATTTGCCATGGAACTTTCTTCATCAAATATTTCATTAAATATGTTCAATGAGTGAAGAAAAGAATAACTTCTACTCATATATTTATTCTCTGTTTTATGACGGTATTTGAGGGACTAGGTCAACAATCATTCTGAGAGTAGATTAAAAGCTATGAAATATCATAGTCTCTGTATTATACAGCTTGTTTTCCAAATGTTTTCTTTTAATAAAATCATAGGTGATTCGCTCTGACAAGCTCATCAGGGAGCAAGGCGTATCAAAAGTAGGAGTTCTTTTAGAATCACAACAGGGATTCTTTTAGAAATGAGGTGACAGTCAATTAGTCTATGTTTTAATATTCTTAGTAAAAGGAGAAAAATGGAATTAAGATTTTGTAATGTAAGAATCAGAAGCAAAGTTATTATTAATTATGGCATTGAAGTATCACAATAATCCTAAAACAATGTACTTTTAAAACATTAAAATGTAACAAAATATGAATTTGTGTTCTAAATATATTATGGAAAATTAGATACATTATTAGATATGTTTATATTCTAATATGCATAAAATGCTTTAAAAAAATTATACTCACTTAAAAA
This sequence comes from Macroglossus sobrinus, assembly GCA_004027375.1. Lineage (NCBI taxonomy): Eukaryota > Metazoa > Chordata > Mammalia > Chiroptera > Pteropodidae > Macroglossus > Macroglossus sobrinus. Next base: position 148,076 of record PVKZ01000514.1, read on the forward strand.
GCAGCATGATAGATGAGGCAGCTCCCAAAGCAATTGTAAAAGAATTCAAGATTTGCAATACTATATAAATATAAAATTTTTTCATACACCCATCATCTCTTGGGCATGCACCCAAATATGCTGAGTTATTTCTGTTCTGGAAACCAGTTGCTTCCACACAACTACAGTTATGAAACATCTAAAAAATAGTTTTTCAAATATTACAGAATGTATTTGCAAAATATGATTAAGCTATAAATATAGTCTATAATATTTAAAGTAATCTCATTCTGCAAAGCTAAAATATTCATAGTTTTTAAAGAGAAGATTCTAAAAATATAGTTGCTTAATAGTTGAAAGGTACAACAGTTTATTGTTTCCTTTCTAGACAAGAAAATGTAATTCACCATTAACATTTAATTTATCCATAATTTAAAAATTAGAAAAGTATAGAAAAAATTATCTGAAACTGTATGTAATTTTCTCATTAATATAAATTCATTAATATTTCTTTCCCACTCACTTTTACTTTCCATAACACATCTACTTATTCTCTTTAACAATCTTACTAAGTGACAGGGCTTGTTCTTGGAAGAGGATTACCCAAGGAATCTAGAAGATATAGTAGTTTTAGAGGAGTCAAAACCCAGGACTAGAGCTATCCATTGAAGTGAGGCAGAGTTCAGGGGAAAAGAGGCCAGGCAGTGGTTCTGGAATTCTACTTTGACCAGCAAACTCAACATTCAAGAGTAAAATGACAGCTTATAAAATATAGGTTATTATCAGAGAGGTTCAACCCAACAGGATATTCAAACAATTAGAACACAGAAGGGAAAAACTTAGAAACAGATGATTTTAGAGACTAATTTGGCAGAAACTTTACATAGATAGGCAGCTTTGATAAATTCTGTTCTGCATCTAGACTAAACTAAGGTTTAAGGAAAGTTTAAACTTCTTAGTGCTAAAGACTAATTACTGAAAAATTGAGGAAGAATTTGAATTCATACTTATCTGATGACAAAAATTTACCTTTTCACAAAAAAATATGGATGAATTCTTTATGTAGCAAGCCTAATAGCTAATAAAACTAAATTTAGGTATAAAAAAATCTTATTTTGAATGATTAAGAATGACTTATTATTATAGATTTGGTTAAGAAATTCCCCAGTACTCCCCAAATGGTATCATTGCCAAAAACTAAGAAAATAATGTCACCATGCTAACCAGAGCTCTCTTTAGGATTCTGATACCATGTCTCTTCCAAGCCTTCACTAATGGACAAAGTGGAACTATGGGTTAAATAGGGGCAATCTCAATCAAAGGATTAAATGGGGAACTTTTAGGGTGATGTGGGTTTTAAGTATGGTTCTTGGGTCATATTTGTGCAAATTTATGGCCTAGTTTGAAAGAAACTAGGTGTTTTATTCTTCACAGTTTTCACTGTTCTTCTATACTACAATTAAAAAACTATGGGCAAAAAAAATATTAAAATTTTGAAAATCAAAGACCGAAGGGTATGGAAGAAAGCAATGATCATAGCTGATTAGTTGCTAATGCTGGTGATAGGAAAAGGGCCCAGGAAGTGGCTCCCCACCATTGAGAGATAGTCAATTGATTGGAGGTACAATAAAGAACACTATACCTGATCCTCTACTCTTGGAAGTTACCCAGGGGCTTGCGGAGAAATCATAGTTTTTATGGAAGAAAATATTTTGAGTGAAGAAGGAAATGGCATTTCTATGGGCAATGTTAGCCATAGGTAAGCAGAATACGAAGTTATCCTGTAGAGGAATAGTGCCAGTTTTGGAGAAATTAAAATTAGAAGGTAAGAACAGTCAAGTGAGCTGAAGCCTTAATGATTTTTGGAAAGTCAAAAGGATAGTGAGCCTAAGGGTAAACTCATCTATACAAAAAATTACATATACATAGTTTTTCTAGAAAGGAAGGTAGTGTTGACAAAGAGTAGGCTCAGGAATATTCCCTAAATTCTGAAGGGTAAAGTACCTCCAACTTTATGAAAATCATACCCTTTAGTCCAATGAAATCTTTTTAAAAGATTGTAAATGCATTTAAATTTCAAAATGTTATACTCATAAACTCAAAGAAAAAATATGCAAGTAATCTGAAATGAGAATTCAAGCAACAGAAAAACCTGTTTGTATCCTAAGTCAGATTTAATTTAATTTAATTTTTGTATAAATTTTATAAAATCCAAGCAAGATTTTATATGAGGCTCTGTTTGCACAACATCACAGCCATCACAATGACAGACAATATTGTAAGTCTTTTTATTTTATGTTTTTACTAGAGACCTTAGTTATAGAAAAATTTGATAAGTATTTGTTAATTAAATCTGTAATTTTGATTAAGGAGAAGAGAGAAAAAAGCTAATACTCACTATAAGTTTTTTATTGGCACTTGAAGATTTACATCCTGCTAGACAAGGTGATATGTAAGTAATTCCATTGTCTCCACAGACTGGTTCCCACTGATTTTCATCACAATTGCAGTCTGAGTTGCAATAAGAAAGTGGTACATTTATATGAGATGCCACTGGATTATTTCTGGAAATATATGATAGATATATATATCAAAAAGAGAGAGAGAGAAAGAGAGAAACAGATGGAAAAGGAGAAGGAAGGGGGAAATGAAAGGAAGAGAAAGAAAGGGAATGGGAGGAGAAAGGAGGGGAGAGAAGGGAAGAGAGAGGTAAGGAGAACAGAAAGAAGGGAAAGGGCTGTCTTTTAATTAGATAGAGAAATTTGTTGAGTAATGAAGCCGAAATGGCAAAAAAATTTTAGGGCTTATTAATTTATTCACCCTCCATCTTTACCCAAACATGATTTATGATCTAGATAAAGTAAAACAAGAAAAAGAAACCAAAGAGAATAGGTAAGACTTAGAGAAGAGGCCATTGAGACTGTATCAAGAAATTACTCATTAAATTGCTTATTCATTATTTGTGACTCAGTTTCTTTTCTGTAATGTCTAATGGCATTAAACAAAGGTTCTTTCCAGCTCACTGTAGTAAAGTCCCATAAATTTGGGAATGTTATTTGACTAATTTGAATTTAAAAATCTATTTTTCACAACATAAGAAAAGAATTCAACATGCTTAAAGCAGAATCCCTAAGGATCACTTTTTAAAAATCGAGAAAAATAAAATTAGTTGAGAAAAACTAAAAAATTCCATATAATTTTAAAATAAAACTGCAGTATACTTTATAATGAACTACTATAAAACATAGTTATATTATGAAATATAATCTTAAAACATAGCTAAAATTATAAAATAGATCACATGTATAGTTAGCTTTCTGATTATAAATTTTTAAAATTATCTTTTGTTTTCAGTAAAAATCATGATAATAATTGAAGATTGATAAATTATTTTTATCAGAAGTAATATGTATAAAGAAAAAAGTAGATTTAGAAATTCTATTATTAATAATTTTACTAAAAGGCATCTAATACCTAATTCTGCTTGGGGACATACAACTAGGAGTGGTTAAGTTTAATGACTAATGTCCAGACATCACAATCAGAAACTCCTGCGTTCATATAGATCTGCCACATCATAGCAATGTAACTACCCTTAGAATGTAACTACTTCTAAAATCGATTTTGCCATTTGTAAGTCATAGATAATAACATCAACCTCATAGAAATTTTTTTGTAAAAAATCAATTTGAAAGTTCTCAACTTCTTGTCATCACTAGCCCTACACACTGAAAAGTATTGAGAGGCCCAAAGGTTTTTTTTTTTTTTCAAATAAGTTATATCTTTTGATGTATACTCTATTAGAAGTAAATACTAGAAATATTTTAATACATAGGAATACACTAAGACACGTCACTAGCCATCAGACTGATGTTATCATTGCATATCTTGTATCCTTAGAAAATATTACTATACACTCATAAAAAATCAGAATGAAAAAGGAAAATACTGTTTAGGTATTATTATAGAATAGTTTATAATTTGTTGATAAACTCTTAGGAACCCCTATAGACCCTCAGACCACATTCTGAGAACTTTTGCATTAGTTTATACTTTAAAAACTTACCCCAATAATCAGCATTTCATAAATGCGGAATACATTTATTCTGTTGTTTGATACTATTACACTAAAAATTCCATGAGGGCACTGATGTATTCTACAAATCTTCCTGACCTTTAAGGAGGCACTCAGTAAAATTTTACTGATTGAAAAAAATCCCATAGAGCTCTAGCTGCCTTCTTTTGGATAGATGGAACAGTTATTATACTTATTAAGAAACTGGCTAAAGACTAAAGACTGCCCTGACAACCAGAGAGCCCTTGAACCAATAATGTAATAGAGCATCAGTCTGGAGGCATTCTATGACTTCAAAGAAATCATGGTTTCTCTGGGTCTCTAATGAAAGAGGATATAAGAGGTTTGGGCTGCAAGGCTTCTAAAGTTCTTTTATCTCTAAAATTCAATGTTCTAGATACTCTGTAGTTTGGTTTACCAGAGTGGGACATGCTGGATAAAAATAACAATAGTCAGCATAAGGAGGAAGTTGGGAGATAATTCAAGACTAGATTAGGTTGTAAATGTGGGAAGATTCGATAGGTTAAAATTGACACCTCATAGAATCCAGAGTTTAGAAGATCAGAGCCAACAAAAAGCAGCACTAAGGAGCATGGTTTCTGAACTGTGATTCCAGGATCATTGCTTGTTGCTTGAATGTAAATGAACCTTTCTAAACTCAACTTGTTGGACGTATTCAGATGATAAGAACTCTACACAAGAATCTCGCCCTTTCTTTGGGATAGAAACCATAGTACTAGGGATACTTCATAATACTTGATAATAATAAAAATTAAAGGTTTTCTAGAGTCTGAAATACAATTATAGATAGGCTATTTATCAATTCTACTGTTAATAAAGACAGTATAAGAAGAAATAGTATCAGTTTGAAGAAAAGAAAAACTTTGTAGTACAATGTAAGGAAATGTTTTCTTCTAAACATAGTTGTTAAACATCAACATCAACTGGATAAAAATCATTCAGTCACATTTGGAAAATGCTATTTGTATTTCTCTCATGATCCATTTAAGGTTATAATGGTTAAGACTAAGAGTTTTGGAGTCGAAAACTCCAAATTTGCGTCAGAATCTTAACATTGCTAGCCATGTAATCTGAGTATCTAAGCCTTTCTTTATATATAAAATGGGGATAAGAGTATCCATCACTCTTTGTAAGCATTCCATACATGATAACTATTATTACAACCTAGGTAGCTTTTTATAAAGGGAAAAATAAAAAGAGAGTGCTTTGAAATCTTAAAAAATGGACGTTTTAAGAATTTGTAAGTTGAAATTTTCCTCAGTCAAAAGAAAGTTTAGTTAAAGTTGCCATCTGTCCTGTTTTTCTTACAATCATTTACATTAGATTGTTTATACATTGTGCAACTTATATATTAATATATACAAACCCATCATAGGTCAAGGTTAGGCCAGCAACCGATTTGCTTTCACAAACTAGTGTAAAATTAAATTGGTACAATAAGAAGGACAATATATGGATACAAAATAAATATTTGGTAATTCCAAGCAAAGTAAGTTTGAATTTTTTAATGATATATCCTCCTACAAATATTCCAGTTGCAACAGTAGGTATGGTTACGCAACCTAGAAATAAAAGAAAAGAAAAATTTTTATTATATACATATAATTATTCTGAAATGTCTTTCAACATGAAACACACTGTATATTAACCAAATTCATCCAATCTTATTCATTAATAAGTAGAAGACTTTCAGGCCAGGATAAAGGTAGGAGACCAGTGTACCACATAAGAAAGATAAAAATAATTTTTTCCTGCCAATGCTGAGGGCTTAGTTTCTCCAATAGCAAAACACAGCGAAATATCATCTTCTTGCCTATAAAACTTTCATCTTACCACCTGAAATACTTTATATTCTCTTTTATAACTTTGCCATTTCATTGTCCTACAAGAGTTATTAAAGATGAAGACCCTCTAACAAAAAAATTTAGGCTGGGACCCTTATTGAGTGTCAAACTTAACTATTTCAGTTTAAATTTTTATCTTAAGTTCAATGAGAGCTTAATACAGAATTATTATTTTCTTATTTACTTATGACCTACTCACATACCACTTGATAAATTCAATTTAGTTTATCAAATATTTATTAATTTTCTACAATGTGTTGGGCACTGTAATGGGTAATGTACTGCTGTTAAGAATTTTATATTATACTTGGTGCAGGGAAAGAATGATGTAAGAAAACCTTTCCTTCATAAACAAGTCTCATGTCATTGGAAATAGATATTGGAGCCAAAAAACCTCTCTATGATATGATATTTGTTATGAATTATGTAGACATCAGTGATGTGTTTAAATTGATTTTTCTTTGGATAATATCAATTTTTTATTTTCTCTAAGTATCTAGGTCCTGAATCAAAGTTAATGAATTATGGAAATATAATAATTAAATTACAAAAGGATTTGTCTCTGGATCTCATCTCAGTACTAAATTATAAGATCTAATTAACAAATACCATTTTTTATTCACGCACAATTTTTCTTCAGCAATTCATCTCATCAAGAATAATGTAAGATACAATTTCAAATACAGTATCATGATATCACAAGATTGACAAATTTGTTAAGATTTGCAAAAGAATAAATTAAAATTACATTTACTAAAATATGAAATCGCCTTCACAAGAAAATGTCACTTGGAACTCAATTACTTATATATATTGCTTATTAAGCAAACATAAACAATATGCCTTACCAATCACAGTGTTAGCCTCAGATGCTGACTGATCATACTGTTGTTCTATGTATTTTAAGAGATAAGTAATAGCACCAATAAAGCCACTGGTTTGTATCAATGTCAAAACCAAAAATAAAACATATAGGGGATTGGTAAGAATGCTTTTTAAGGACTGGAAAAAACCTACAAAAAGATAAATGCAAAGAAAATAAATATATAGCAGTATCTTAATCTTAGAAGTTATATAAGATTTAAAGTTACATAAATGCATAACACATAAAATCAGAATACCCTATAATCCTATCAAGTTTTTTCATATACTTCTTCATTTTTTCCATATCATATTAACATTTATTTAGTTTATTTTATCCCCAAATGGAATCATAAATGCATACTGTTTTGCAACTTGTTTTGTATTTGATTATTTTTACCACTCTATCTTATAATTGCATACATCATTAATTAATTTATTAATTTATTCAACAAATATTTGTTTTTCATTTGGGTACCAGGCAAGATTCTAGGTGCTCAAGAAACAAAAGTGAGTAAGACATGCAATGTCACTTATTTATTAGCACTTAATAATATAATTATTATGTTAATAATATAATTATTAAGTAGAAAATTACCTTACAGATAGTATATTCTAATGCTCATAGAAATAAGGAAACTAAGGTTCAGAAATCATAAAGATCAATTTGGTACCAGGACACAGATTTCTTGTTTCCTGGTATACAGCTTTTCTTCCATAAAATACCGCCTCAGTAAAGCTGTCAATATTATACATTAGCTTTCTTAAGGTTTAAGGAGAAGCCAAGAATAATAATATTTTGTCTCAGAGGACATCATGACAACAATAGTACAACAATCTGTGCCTACAAATAAATATGTATCAAATTCATAACTTCTGTTTGTGGCAAGAATTATGTTAACTGGATCTGTGACCAACAGGTCAACCACCCATATGGGAATTGAAAGGAGCTACTCAGAAAAACAGGAGGAATTATCAGTCTAGAAAGAAAGAACCAGATACAGTTATTGAGAGAGGGATGACATGAACTTTGAAAGATCTTGTTCTGTAGATATCTCTAAAAGTTTTCATTAGATATGATCAGAATCAAACCTTCCATCCAATGGCAATTAAGAAGTAGTTTCATCAGCTTATAATAAAAAAGAGAGGGCAAAGATTGGAGAAGAGAAAAAAAAAAGAGAGAGAGAAACTTATAACAGGAATAAATAATATTTAAGATTGTTAAGCTAAAATGCTAAACTTTTCTCCATGAAACTCCACTATCAGAAAAGACCATTGACTTGTAAGCCATTCAAAGTGAGTTGTGACATCTGAGCAAAAGAAATGGAGCAGATAGGTTCACCAATCACTGAATTTTTGAGGTGGGTGAAAACCTGGATCTCGTCTAGTCTGAACTTCCACACAATCATGATCTACTATACATCCTCAATAATTGGATCGATAAACACATCAAATGACATTAAGTTGACTACCTCAGAAAGAAATTGGTCTAATTTTGGATAACTCTCATTGTTTACAAATTGTTTTTGTAATGAACCGAAATATTTATTTTTTTCTAACCAATTAGTCTTATTTCCATTCAAAAACATATAGAACAAATCCAATATGTTTTTTCTGACTAAATGTTCTTAATAATTTCATCTATTCTTAATATCACATAATTAAGGCCCTCTTTACTTTTCTGGCCACTATCCTACAAACACAGTTAATAATACAGATGATGTTTACAATTGTCCTGTTTTTGCATATTCATTATCTGCTACATTGTTTTTGGGCTCACAGCCAACCACATTCCTTATGGGTTTAGATAATCCACTACTTTTTATGGATTTGACTGGGTACAGTTAGAATGCATAGACAAATGAAAATGCTTGGTATGCTATTTTTAGTGTGCATGTTAAATTTCAGAACTTCTAACTCAGTGGTATGCTGGTAAATGTTTAACAACTGACTCGGGGAAACAAAGCCTGATTTGTAGTTTTTCCCAATCTCCACAGTAATAAATGATGGTAAATTCTCCCACAATAGCCAATTTCAAACTACTAATGTAACTAAAAATTTAACAGCTTTGTCTCAGGAAGCCAATACAAGCTTCCTCCAACATATTGTTGCTTTTAAATTAGAGTGATAGGGAGGAAAACGTAACAATAAAATTAGTGAGGGGAAGAATTGCTGAGAGTGAAAACTTGGGGTACATTTGAGAATCTTTAATTCTCCAACTTCAACTTGAAAAAGTCACCAAGAGTTTTAGGCATCACTCTGCTCGGGCTTTTACTATTCCATCATATCTGTGCAATATGAAAACTGTGCTTATGCTTCTTTGTTTCAACTATTTTGTTCTGACTGCTGCTGGATTGTTCTCTGGAGTATTGCTTCTAAATTGTTCTCCATTAGTTCTCAGAGTTTATGTTTGAAAGGGAACGCACTATCAAATGGTAGAAGATTATTATTCACATGACTGACTTTGATAATCTTAATTACTACTGTTGCTTCTACTTCATTTTTAATATTTAGGTAAGCAAACTTTGTGCTATATGATCACTGAGGGAAAAAAAAATCTTACTCCAATTATTTAGAGAGAAACCAACTCTGACTTTCTTCTTCTCGTTCTATCTCTTCACCTAAAAATAGCTAAGTTTACCAATTTATAAGTACTCATTCTTTCTTATGTTTAACTTTATCATAGTACTTTCACAATGCATTGCAACCGTCTGTATACTTCTCCGGACAATCCACCAGATTGTGAATTCTTGGAAAATAGAAGCCATATTCTATCACCAGGGCATATAGTATGGTACCTGGTACTATTTGTATAAATGAAAGAGTGAATGAAATATTATAGTCTTTTTAACCCTCATAGTTACAGTATAAAATTTATAAATGAATATATACTCTGGTTTATAAGTAACAGATAATTTTTGCCTTAGATTGGTTTCTCCCTGCTAAAGACCATAAACCTTATTCTATTCTCTTTAGAGAGTTCGTATATGTTCAAAACACATTGATTAATTTTAGGAATCTTAGAAAAATAATTCAGCTAACATTAGTGCAGAAGAAAGCTAACTTTTGGTGTTTGAAATATGACTTATTATTTGAGAATACTCATGCTTCCCTTTCACTGGGATTAAGAATTCCAAATTGGCAATAACTATGAAATACTTACCAGCCATATTTTCATTAACGTTTTGCCCATGGTTGGTTGAATAAGCCATTTGACTCCTTTCCTCATTTGTTTTGAGCACATGCGAACTTATTGAAACTTTCCTTTCTTTCTGTGGTTTATCCAGATTTTTTGACAGAAAAAAAAATGGTATGGAAGAAATGATGGATAATAGTCCAGCCAGAAGAAAACCAAGCCACCAAGCACCAACCCAACGAGAGTCCTTAGGAGTTATTCTGATACTGCCTAGAATAAAGAATTAGAGGCAGTCAAAATTATTTTGAAATGCAATAAATGCTGGTAATGATTATTCTCCTTCAGAAATAAAGCAAGAAAACTGCATTTTACCAATTCTAAAACATTATTTTCTTTTTTCATACTTTGTTATCTCTGAAATAAGGATAAGTCTAAAATTGAATGACATCATACAATTGTTATTGTTTAGGAATCAGTCATGACATTGTTGTCATTGCCTGGGCCTGCATAAACTTGGTGGCTTTTCTGGTGATATAACTGAGCAATTGTCAGTCATCATTGAACATTTATGCCTGCAAACCATTTAAGGACAAATTACGGAAACTACATGAATCCTTCTTATAGTCTGACCCCATCTCCTGAGGTAAAAAAGCATTAGTAATGAAATTTGCATCAGTTTGCAAGAAATTCTTAGAGCCAATTGAGAATTTCCCCTTTGCACCGCCCCGCACTCCCAGAAACCTGCATTTCCAACTCTTAAACAGAACAGAGGATGATATTAGTAAAGATATACACACAATAAAAATCTGAGTTTGAAAGTAATCGGGAGAGTTGGACTCTAAACTTTAGTGATAATTTAACCATTTTATTTTAATTATATTTTTCTTTAAAGCATGAATGAGCAATATGTAAATACTATAGCTAAAAAAATATAAATGAGCTATTTCAGTAAATATAAAGTAAACATTCTAAGTAATAAGAAAGCACAACACGCACATACACACACACACACGCACAAACACACGCGCACACACACACACACACACCATAAAAGTTTGTAGCGCAATAGTGGTGCCACTATTCTTGATCTATAAGAAAACTCAGTAACATGAGAAATATTGACTTGACTTAAAACTATACAGAAATAAATTATTTTTTCTATTTATTGAAGTAGTTTTCAAGCATACACAGATCTGGTTTTAAAAATGATTTACATAATCACGTTATTCCATAATCTGCAACTCAGACAGATTTCAGGAAATCATTGGTAAAAGCAATGACTCTATCTACATGTTATATATTCATCATCTGTCAGAAATGTCATTTTAGTAACATTTTTCCTGTTCTACCACTAGTCTACATATAGGTACTAGATAAACATGGCCTGTTGAAGTATGTTCCTTGGCTTGCACATTGTCTTAAAAATTGAAAAATTCTACAAAAAAAATCTGGATTTCTGATTTTCCTAAAAAACTATTCAGAAGGTCTTGTCAATGCTAGATCCAAATTTCTGCATGAAAAGAATAGGTTGAGGCTGAGTATCATATATGCTTTCAGGTGTGTGTAGTGGAGTGGTTCATTGTCACCATTTCTTCCTAATTCAACCAACACATCTGACATTTTTTATTCACCTACATTATCTCTTTGGCTACTTTAGGCATTGGAGTTTGCCAAAATGCACTTCATAATATGTTTATATCATACTCATGACTGAATAAAAGAAGATGTAGTAAGTTCTAAACATTCAGTGATAGAAATGGAATCACCAGGAATTCTAAAATACTGTAAGCAGTGATTTCTGGCTGTAGAAAAAAGGTTATGAAACTATTATCCTAAAGATTTGAACCATTCATTTGTATACTCTTAGTGATAAAAACATGGAGGAAATGAATATTTTGATCTCCTTGGAGAGCCAGTCAAGTCCTGGTGAGATAGAAAATCAGATTTGTTTATTCACAAACACTAATTACTTATTATATGGCAAATAGAAAACAAAGAAGTTTTCCAAGGGTAAATTCAGGGAAGTGAGATTACCTGCAATTAGTTTGCAATTATTTTAAATAAACTGATCTTTAGCAAGTTATATTTATTTTATTTTATTTTATTTTATTTTATTTTATTTTATTTTATTTTATTTTATTTTATTTTATATTATTTTATTTTATTTTATTTTATTTTATTTTAGACTTAGTTATAAGAGCCCGGTATAGATATAAGTTAAATTTTATTTTTATTCTGGTTATTGATTCATTTATTTTCTATTGGTAACTTTTGACAGATATTAAAGGACTATTAGTAAAAGAATAAACTTAATTATTTAGAAGAATGACATTCTGTAATTGAAAAGCTTTGTTTTGATTGTACTTACTCAAATCTATATATCCAAAGTCCACGTATATTTTAGAAAGCTGAGATGCAAGTGTAAAGCCAAGGATTGGACCGATCATTGCTATTGAAAACAAACTACCTGAAAATATTATAAAACAATTTTATCAGATGTCAAGAATACATGGTTATTCTTCAATATGCTTTTTAAAGTAACATTATATGATATAGCTCTCCAATAATTTTTTAAAATATGTATAAGAATAAATTTAGAAACACTATTATCAAAGGGAGACCCAGGGAAAGTAATTATATTTAATATAATTTAATATTTAATATTAATTTAATATTTTCTGTACATTACCTAAATAAAAGGAAGACTCTCCTTCTTCAGCAAAATCATCAAGGTAAGAAATTCCCAATGGTTGTATGGGGGTTTCCCCAATTCCACGAAGCATATTACCCATTAGGACATATATCCACATATATGACTCAGATTCCCTACCTATGTAGACAAGAGAGTATTTTATTTTAAACATTAATTTTAGCATTCCTGTTAGAATGCTAAACTTGACTATATTAACCTCTTAATTATTTTACTTAAAAATTTTTTTCTAATTATGAGTGATTCATATTCACTTTTCAAAATTTGGAAATACAGAAAAGCACAAAGAAAACAAGTAAAAGTGATCTGTTGAAAACTATATAATTTTATTTACCAATGTCAGCTCAATAAATTTAATTTTAAAAATGATCAGTAATCCAACCAAACACAGAGAACCACTTCTTATGTTTGTATATATCTATCATAATTTCAGTGTACATAATATGTTCATTATATATGTAAATATCCAGTTCTTATTGTAATCTACTTTTATAATGCTTAACACCATATTATGACAATTTCTTCATGTTATTAAGATTTCTTTTACATCACAATTTTAATAACAGCAGAGTAATATGGTGAATAAAAGTTTCTCATATTTTCAAATCAATCTCTTACTTCTTACTCACAAAATATTTCTAATTTTTCATTCACCTAAACAGGGATGCCAGGGCTATAATCATAAATAAATCCTGATGCATCCTGATTATTCTCTTAAGATAAATTAGTAAAAGTAGAATTAGTGATCTAAGCAAAATATTATGTATATTTTTGTTCTTTACTATATTGAAAATTAACATTCAGAGTTAGAAATTTATACACCCCCAGTAATACATATAATGTGTCTTTTTCCTCTACCTCATTTATTCTTAATTTTAATCTTTTCCTATATGATATGCAGAAAAATCTTTAATTAGTGTTATTAATTATACATTAGATTTGTGTTATAATAGGTAAAATTTTTTAATTGATGTAATAATTTTCATTTTTCATAGTTACATTTCTACATATTTATGCCATTTTCCTCTTATTTTAAATGCATAATCTTAACAAATTTCCTACCAAAATACTCTTTTTTTATTACTTCTAAAAGCTCTTTATATATAATATAAATACTATTGTAAGCTGAAAAGTTTTCTATTTATTTTAATTTTGCTAATGAATATAAAAATAATTTTTACAGTTGTAATTATAATATATTTAAAAATATTAATCAGTGACATTAATATTCACTAATGTTAATTCAATATTTACCTTTTCCTGGTATCTCAGGTGAAGTTTTATTGACTAACAAATTTTGATTAATTAAACAGGTTGATAAGCTTGATGTTGAATTATTTGATGGATTATTATAGATTTCTTTAGAATACCTGTAACTGTAAGAATATCACTAGATTTAAAATTTTGCTTGTCTACTGGATATTTTTACTTTTCCCAGAAATACAGAGGAATTTTCCACTTTATTTGCACCATTCTCTTTTCCAAATTATCAGACTCTTGTTTGTCAATTTCCCAACCTGTATTTTAGGAGAGGCGATGGATGAAAATGAAATGAGAGTGTTCACTCAGAAATATCATCAATACTCCCCAGACAAGGTGGATTATCTATCATGTAACCATCATCCTAGGAGTGCTTATACCATGCTCAAGATTTAAAATACCTTAGTTTTATGCTTTTAAAAATGCTAACTGTATCTATCCATCTCTTTGAATTATCTTCAAAGCTGATCACAATCTAAACTATATGATAAACTTTACAATAACATTTAATAGAATTTAGAGCAGTGTTTTTCAAATCAATCTATAATATACACCAATTCATCTATATTTTCTATTAATAATCTGTCTGATTTTTTTTATGGACACACACACATACACACATATACACACACAATCATAAGCCTGTCTTTAAAACTTAGCTTAAGAAACTCTAATCCATTTCAATGTAGTAAAGAAGAACTTAATAAGAACAACAGAGATGGTACTAGAATAAGGACTAATGCTGACATCCAAAAGCACTGAGGTACCTCATGAGCTCCAAGGGCAGCATACCGTATGCCAGGCATTATACTCAGCTTCAAGGATTTTGTAGTTAGGGAATTTTTCACTCTCTAAGATAAATATGTATGATAAAAGTTGTAAGTTTAATATACTGGGTCATGAGTTGTTGCAAAGAAAAAAAGATAATCAGCTTTACTTGAGGCAGGGGAGCGGGTGGACTAGAGAAGACTTCCCTGTGAAGATGACATATGAGATGAATCTTAAAGATGGATAGAAGTTCAATAGGTAGAGAAGAAAATATATTCACGATTGTAAGAAACACCTTACAAAGGTATGACATGTTAGGTTGCATTTGAAAAACTGCAAGCCTAGAGTGTGAAGGGCAGTATAAGATAAAGTTAGGAAGATAGCCAAAGACCAAGCCAACGAGCAAACTATATATGCAAATGGGTTAAGATATAAATCTATAGGCAAGAGACATGCAATTTTTTTTTCTGTAACCAACAGGAAGAAATACATTTTGCATCACAATACATACATGAGTGTGCACACACACATTCACAAATATATGTACAATCAAAACAAAAGTTTCACAGAACAATATTTGTTCCCATTTATGTTGTATATTCTTCTGTTCCATTTTATTTTATTTTATCCTATCTTATTAAAAATTGTTGACCTCAATAATCTGAATTAATTTTTTAGTCCACTAGTGGTTTAGAATTTGAAGTATGAAAAACTTCAAAAAATTGGAATTTTTAAGCAGTAGTAAAATAATTAGATCTGTATTTTAAAATAAATACTCTAGTATAGAATATCAGTTAGAATGGAGTTTAGACTTGAGGAAAAATATCCAGGCCAGATATAAGGGGAGCCTCAACTAGGTTAGGGATAATTGGGATAAAAGGAGGGTGAAACTTTGACAGATAGGAAATAGAATAAGCAAGATTTGGTGACCACTGGTCTCCTGTGTTGAAGTAAAAAAAATGGGTCTAGGATGAGGCCCTTGACTAGTTTGTTTCTTTGTGGCTAAATAAATCATTATTGAAAAGTGAAAGTGAAAAATCTTTACTGATTTTGGCACAGGGATGAATTCAGTTTTGAATATATGGATGGGAAATGCTTGTAAAATGTTAGATTGGAAATCCCCATGAGGTGGTTAATTATAGAGATCTTGTAAGAAAAAGTCATCATGTATAGGTGATAGTTGCATGTAATATATATGTTTCATATAAATCATCTAGGATGAAAAGTGAAGAAGACTGAAGAGAGAACATGGAGAACTGACACTATGACAGCAGCAGAAAAGGATGGGTCTGATGAAGAAGTCACAAAAATAGGAAATAAATCAAGAGAGTTATATATGAAAATAAGGACTAGTACCAGAAAGAAGAAAGTACTTATGAGAGTCAAATATGGGGTAGCAGGGAGGAATTAATATGGTAGCCAACAGCATGACTATTGGCTTTGGCAATGAGTAAATAATTAACATCTTTAGCAGAAACTGCTCATGATCTCTCAATATCTATTCTTCTCTCCTTTCATTGTAATAGAAGATGGGATTTTTAGCTAGTCACATGGCAGCCTGGAATAAACTCTATTTTTTCCAATGTCCTCATATCTGAATGTGAAATGTAATAAAGTTCTGGCCAGTGTTAAATTAATAGAAGTGTTATGTTTCTGAAAACATTTCTTAAGCCCTAGCCTCTGTGAACTCTACTTCTTCTTGTTCTTCTCTTCTACCTATCCTTTTGCCTAAAACAACATTATCAGAATTTGGACCATAAAGTTGAGGCCTTACAAGGCAGAGCAATGCGATAAAAAGAGCAGTAACTTAACATCCTTGGGATAGCTACATTAACGTTCTACATAAAAAATAAGTTTTATCTTAGTTAAGCCATCGCCATTTTATGTCTTCTGCCATTAGTATATGACACTGTTCATAATTACACAATAGCTTTAGGAAGAACATTCTCAATGGATATGGTACTGGAAAACCCATATTGTAGTACATTGAGCAGTGAAGTTTATTGAATGTAGTTAAAATATTGAATGTAGTTAAAATATTGTAGGCAAAGACATGATGCATAAGTGTTATATTAAAAAGTCATAGAGATCTTATTTATTTTATATAAAACTGTAGACCTTATTTAGTGCTATTAGTGTTTTAAATTCAGTGAAAGCCAGGGTGGATAAATCAATAAGTTAATTATTATATAAAAATAATAAAACATTTCTACACATACTTAGTAGGTATTCTTCTCAAAATGTAACTGCTCATTTAATAAAAAAATAAATAAATTCTACCATTAATTCACAAATAGATGATAATTAATAGCATAGAACCATTTAATACTTACTATCCCATGAAGAAATGTGGTAAAGCAGTTAAAATACATCCAATTCCCATAATAATGCAACCAATTCCAATAATCTTTGGTCTATGTAGTTTGGATCCAAAGTAACTCACAAATACAATTACTAACAAATTTCCTAGAAAGAGAACAGAATTATTTTTATATGATTAATTATAGCAAACTTGACTACATCCAATTTTATGTCCAGTTAATGGAAGTCCCCAGAATGAATACAAACAGAGCATAGAATATGGTATCTTCCCTCAAAGACCAGTAATTTACTTGAGAAAGTAAAACTCACATTAAACCATTCACTGTAAAGTATTATGGTATTAATAATAAGTGGAATAGGTTTCAGATACAAAAGAAAGCACTTGAATTACTTGGGAATATTAGTAAAGCAAAACTTTATTGAAGAATTTGGAGGTAACTAGATTGTTTTGGAATGGAGAACAAAATGGAGGAAATCTTTCTGACCAGACGGAAAGGTATTAGTTAATGCATGTATTCATTCATGTCTAGCATTCTTTAAATTCCAGTTAAGCACCGTCCATGGTATTAGGAGCCAGAAATATAGAAAAGAATGAACCATTATATTGGTCCTCAACGAACTTACATACCAGTAATAAAAATAGAAAAATAGAGGTGCTCTTTGATGATAGAAAGGGGAAACTTAAGTTAACTAAGGGTTTCAGAAAAGTTTTCTGGAAGAAAGGCCACTTGAATTTTAATGTTGAGTATAAATTATTTAGATTAAAAAGGAAAAGAAGAGATAAATTAGTGGTTGATAAATGGTCACAGGGATGAGGAGCATGGCATAGGGGGTACAGTCAGCAGTAATGTAATGGCTATGTGTATAGCCAGAGGGAAGATAGAGTAACTGGGGATCATTTCATAAGCTACATAAATGTTTAACCAATATACTGTATACTTGAAAGTAATTTTTTAAAATTCCAGGAAAAAATTACAGCCCTAATTAAAAAGCATTATGAAATAATCAGGGGAAATAATTGGAAAGTATTTAAATATAATTTAAAAACAAAAATAAATAAATTTTTTATAAAATTAAAAGAAAGGCAGGTGGGAGAAGAGCATGCCAAGTGGAGGGAGTCAAATCATTCTGTTCCATCAGAAGCTACAAGTATAATAACAAACAGAAAACAACCAAGAATTATTAAATATTTGATGGGAAATAAAAATAGCTTGAAATAAAAACACCAAAATGTACTTGTAGATTAAAAAATCCATGAAGAAACTAAAAAGAAGGGAAACTTAAAAAGTATCCAGTTAGTATCTCTAGAGGTATAAGGGTATCCATAAAATAAGACTGGCAGACTAAAAATAATAACAATAAAGCATTGTTAGCAATAAAAAATATCATAGAAATAATGTACATATTGGGACCTGATATGATAAGATGTAAAATGGCATCGAAGAATATTTATGGAACATAAGGAAAAAAAGGTAGAATTTTAGAAAGAAACTTACAGGAATAAAATAGACAGAAAATTTAATGTTTACCTTATATATGTTCCAGAAAAAAATAAAGAGGAAATAGAGGGAAAGAAACAAATTAAAAAATAAAAAATAAAGTCCCTGAACTAGAGGAAGTCTCAATCCTTCAGATGAAAATTTCTACATTTCTCCAGCATAAATACTGTAAAAGAGATAGTCCTAGATATATGCTCATAAAATTTCTAAAATTTAAGGATAAAGTGTAAATTCTTATCAGTGCATGACAATGATACTTGTAATAATTTTTATATACTACTTTAGGTATTATAAAAGTGAATAAATGTTTTAAATGTTCTGAGAAAAAAGTGTTTGTACTTTTAATTACATACTCAAATTATTACTTAAATATAATAGTAAAATAAATAGAATTTCCAATAAGTAAGCACTCAGAAAATATGTCTGGGAAAAAATAACCACTGGAATATACACTTCAAAAAATTTAAATATAAAACTTAAAGTCATAAAATTCAAAAACCAGTGGTAAGCAAAGAAACCAGTAAAACCTATAACCATGTCCAAATAATTGCTGTTAAATAGCTACAAGGTTTAACAAATATTAAGGATCAATTTGTCAATAAAAGGACATATATAGTAAATTAGATTAAAGCTAATAACAGTCTAATACTAAAATTCTAGATGGTTCCATTAAACCAGGGAGATGAAAAATTAAAGGATGTTTAGGGTGTAATATCCTCTGAATCATGAAAAGACAAGACTCATAACAAAAGGGTAGATGGGGCTTTCTTTATACAATTATTTTTTGAATAATCAATATCTAAATATATTTTAAATAAAGATAAAAAGAACAAACTTGTAGAAAATATAACTTATTTAAAAGACATAAGTTGTTAGTCTTTTTCAGTTACCAAATAGTGGGAAAAAAAACACATACAAAAAAAAAATGGGCAGAGGTAATGAGCTACCGATTTAGAAAATAAGAGAAAATAATGTTCAATAATTATATAAAACCTCACTATTATTGGAGATATTCAAATTAAAATGAAGACAACAAAGCAGCATATTCAATGTTCTAAAAAAAAAGACTTTTAACCCCAAATTTTATACCCAGTTAAACAGTAGAAACCTAACATAGGTTGTTCCTCTCTCCTCAAATCATTAGAATCATAATTCTCTTTCCATCCATTTTTTTTACACTTGAAATCTTGAGGGAGGGAAGGTAAAGCCCTGCAAAGTATTTGTTTGCAAGTAATGAGATTGTGTTGATCAGGGTTTTTCAACCTCTGCACTGTTGATATTCTGAAATAGATAATTCTTTGTTGTGGGGGCTGTCCTGTGCATTGTAGAATGTTTAGCAGCATCCCTGACCTCCACTGTTAAGTGCCATTAGCAACCCTTTTCCCCTCTGTTATGACAACCAAAAATGTCTCCAGATATTGTCAACTTGCCCCTGGTGGCAAATTTACCTCTGGCTGAGAACAAGTAATGTAGAGTTGATATATGAACAGTTATTACCTCTGCAAATCGGATTACTAAGTAAAAATCAAAGTAGAAATAGAAATTACCAATTTCAAAGCTTCCATCAATCAAGCCAGCAACAGAAGATGATATGTCAAATCTCCTTTCTATCTGAGTGATGGAACTTTTCATAATGGCTGCACTTAGTGCCTTAGAAATAAAGCTGAATGACAGGGCTGCAAAGAACATCTAAGAAAAAGCAGAAGGAAAAGGAAAAATGCTTATGGAACTACAATGTTTATATGTGAATAGAATTAAAATTGCTTTTCTTCTTTACTTACAACATTATTTTTATTTTTATTATGAAAAACATACCTACCTTTTCTCTATGCCCATTGGTATTGCTTAATCACAACATATCAAACCATATGTATATGAGATATAGTAAAAGCAGTACTAAGAGGGAAGTTTATGGTGATAAGTGATTATATTAAAAAATAAAGATCTCTAATTAATAACCTAACCTTACACTTCAAGGATCTAGAAAAAGAAGACTAAACTAAACCCAAAGTTATCAAAAAAAAAAAGGCACTAATAAAGATGAGTAGAGATAAATGAAAAAGGGAATAGAAAAAAAACAATGAAGTTGAGTTAGATTTTTGAAGAGATCAACAAAATTGAAAAAAACCTTAACTAAATTAACTAAGTATAAAAGGAGATTCAAATAGCTAAAATTAAAAATGAAAGAGGAAATATTACAAATGATGTCAGAGAAATAACATGAATTATGAGACTATGAACAATTATATGCCAACAAATTGGGTAAACCAGAAGAAATAGATAAATTACTAGAAATGTACAACCCATCAAGACTGCACAAATAAATAAAATTTCTAATTAGATCTAAATCTAGTGAGGAGATTGAAGCTGTAATAAAAAAAAACCTTCCAACAAAGAAAGCCCAGGGCCAGATGGCTTTATTGAAGAATTCTATCAAAAATTTAAAGAAAAATAATTTAAGTATTTTTCAAACTTTTCCAAAGATTTAAAGAGGAGGGAACACTTTCAAATTTATTGTATGAGTCCACATTATACTGATATCAAAGCCAGACAAAGACATCATAAGAAAACTACAGATTAATATCTCTGATGAATATTGATGCAAAGATTCTTAACAAAATACTACCAAACAGAATCCAACAATACATTAAGAGGATTATATTCTTTGACCAAGTGGAGTTTATACTTGGTATGCACATCTGGTTTAACATATAAAAATTGATCATTGTAATACATTACATTAACAAAATGAAGGAAGGACGAAACCAAATGATCATGTCAATAGATGCATAAAAGCATTTGACAAAAAATTCAACATCCTTTCATGATAAAAGCACTCAACAAACTAGGAATAGAAGAAACTATCTCAATATAATAAAGGCCATATATAAAAAGCTCATAGCTATCATACTCAATGGAGAAAAACTGAAAGCCTTTCCAGTACTATGTTGAATAGAAGAGGCAAGTATGTCAACCTTTGCCTCTTCTATTCAACATGGTACTGGAAGTTCTAACCAGAGTAAGCAGGCAAGAGCAATAAATAAAAGGTAAACAGACTATAAAGGAAGCAATAAAATTGCCTTTTCTTTCAGAGGACATGATCTTATATGTAGAAAACTCTAAAGCCTTTATAACAAGAACTAATAAATTAATTCAGTAAAGACACAAGATGCAAAAGCAACACTCAAAAGTTGCATTTCTATACAAATCAGTTGGATGTTCATGCACTAACAACAAATTATCTGAAAAAAATTAGGAAAACAATCATTTAAATGGTAAAAATAAAAAAGTCTGATAATGCCAAGTGCTGGAGAAAACATGTATCCCTATTTTATCTTATAAATTCCTGTAATCATATAAATTAGTGTGACCACTTAAATAGCAATTGAGCATTATCTTATAACATTGACATTTATATACATTGACATTTATGATTTAGAAATTTCAGTCACAGATATTGTCAAGAAAAACTCTGAGTATACCAGGAGATATGCAAGAGAATATTCATACCATCATTATTTATAATAGAAAATCCCAGATAACAATATAAATGCCCATAGACAGTAGAGAAATAAATTATGGTATATTCATATAATAAAATTCTATATAGCATTAGAAATGTACAAACCACTGCTATATGAGTAAAAAACAATTTTATAAACATATATGTTTATATAAATATAAATATAAATATATAAATATGTATATTAATATATAAATATATATAAATATATGTGTATATATTTACAGAGCTTTTGGAGATCAAGACCTGAACATCTCTGAGGGCCATTATTGTGCTTACCTATGACTGTATTAGGTAACATGGCAAAAGGGAATGACTTTAAAAAGTTTATCCTGAATTATCCTGGGTAACCCACTGTAATTGCAGGGGTCTTTTAAATATATAAGGGAAGTGGAAGAGTCAGTGTTAATCTGATGCAATGTGAGAAATATTTGACTGACCACTAGCTTTGAATAAATAAGAGAGCTATGAGTCAAAAACATCAGGTAGTCTCTGGAAGTTGGAAAAGACAAGAAAAAAGACTGTCCTCTAGAGTCTCCAGGAAGGAACACAGCACTGACAAGTCCTTGATTTTAGTCCAGTAAGACCCATTTCACAGTTCTCAACTTCAGAGCCATAAAATTATTACAAAACTGTGATAAATTTGTACTTAATGCAATGAAGGGCAAACACACACATACGTATGTGTATGTGTATCAAGTGATGGTAAATGCTATAAAAAATCAACTTGGAAACAAAGCTATGGATAGGAAATACAATTTTTTTATATGGGGTGGTCAGGGATGAGGTAATGTTTAAACAGATTTGAATGAAACGAAGAAGCAAGATATCTGGAAATAGAACTTTTCAGAAGCGGTAACAGCTAGTATAAACTTTTCCAAGTTAGAATTATGCTTGGCATTTTTGAGAAGTAGCAAAAACGCTAATGTGCCTGGAGGAATGTGAGCTGGATAAAAACAATGGAATATTGATACTGTTGATGTTTACATAGGGGATGGTTATTCTGATGATTTCTGGAGGGGTAGTGGAAATGAAAACAGAAAAGGGGAACTTTCACTTTTGCTCTTCTATTTGATACAAATGTATCAAAAACTTTTTATCTTATTAAATAATTTTCATTACAACATAGAGATATAAGAAACCTGATTTTCAGAAAGAATAAGTGTAAAGATGAAGAATATACTGGTAGAGTTTATATAATCTAGTTGGTTCAGTTCAAAAATTAAGGGAAAGGGGTAAGAAAGAATCAAAGTATGTTGTTATTTAAAAGTGTCTGTTATTTATTTGTACTCTACATATTTTAATCTGCTGAGTCTGTACATGCATGTCAGTAACAACATGTGTGTATGTGTGTACCTCTGAGAAATACTTAGCAGACCTCTAGTGTAGAATGAGGAAGACCATCGAATAGTCT
This sequence comes from Macroglossus sobrinus, assembly GCA_004027375.1. NCBI lineage: Eukaryota > Metazoa > Chordata > Mammalia > Chiroptera > Pteropodidae > Macroglossus > Macroglossus sobrinus. The sequence goes on from PVKZ01000514.1 coordinate 171,488, forward strand.
TCTAAATTCCTGTTTACCAGAACATCGTGAGGGTACTAGCATTATAAAAACCTACAATTACTTTAGCAATATAGAGTGAAATTGAGAGCCTGGGATTTAGAATCAGACCATCTGAATTTGGACCTTGGCTCTACCACATAGTAGTTTGGGGACCCTGAGGAAGTCGTTTGTCCTCTCTGTATCTAAGTTTTTTCGTATGTAAAAGGAGGATGATAGCATCTAGCTGGTAGAAGTCCACTAATGAAAATAAAACACTAGACTATTATCTGGCATATACTGTGTTCGATAAATGTTAGCTATTATTATTACTATTATTATTGCTTCTCTGGTCTTTATTATTAAACCGTAATTAACATACTTTATATACACTGCTAACTTGCTAACTCCTAGCTTCTTTCCAAATATGCTACATGAGACAGCTCTGGTAATCTTATTTGTTTCAGCCATTTTGTTGTCACCTTGGTATACATGTGCAAACAAAATCACTTTAACCCTCAATATTTAAAACAAAAAATAATGCAGCATACCATATTACCCCTAGACAATGGAATGCAATATAATTGCATTAACCAGTATCTTTTCCTTGTGACTGTCATTCTGTGTAAATATTATTCAAATATTTCATCAGAACAAACTTTACCAGTAATTGCTGAAAACAAACAGAATTCATGTTCCCTGCACAAAGTTAAAAGAGACCTTATGGAAGGTTACTGCAATCAAATCTGATCTCTGTGGTCTTTACTCAGGTAGACAAGATGGCATCTGACTGAGGAAACCACAGAAAATATGAATAAAAGTCAGTCGTAATTTTTTTTATTTCTTCAAGACTTCCCTGTGTGGCCTTAAATTCTTTAACTTAGGTTCAGGAACTTTCATAAGCTAGATGACTTCAGGCAAATTTCTTAATTTCCCTGAGTCATGGTTTCTTCAACGCTAGGCTCAGGGTATACTTTTTCTTGTCTATGAGAATCCCAATATAGTCTATATAATTTAGAGTCTCACAATTGTGTGAAAAAACTAAGAGACAAGATTATTACTTTTACTAACTCGTATATGGAGAAATTAAATGTCTTTCCTATGTCAGAAGCTAGATCTTTGGGCCAGGTCTTTTCACTGTTATTGCAGATCTCTTTTTCCATCAGATGTTATTATTTAAGTTATTTAAATAAAAAATGTTGTTCTCTAAAAAAATTTAAATAGGTCAAGACTACAAAGTGATTCATAAGGCTGGTTAATCTCTGTTTAGAGGTCAATTATGACTGTTTTTATATATTACCTATTATACAACTTATTTTATTTTAATCACATTTATAATTTTTTTTGGTCCATCAAGAACCAAAGAGAAGATATCAAAATATTTCTAAATTTTTAACATTAATAAACTAATAACTATCAGAAATATCACTCAAAATATTTTTTCAGATTTGAAACTAATTTAAATCAAAATATAGATCACTTGGTTAATATTTTAATGTATGTTTCAGTTGAAAATTCAAATCTGAAATGTAATGTTTTTTCTAAGCATGGGTTGCTGTTTCTTTAAAGAAAAGTTTTCCTTTCAATTATTTTAGTTTGGGAACATGCAACTCATTCCACCTTGAATCCGCTGCAGCATTTACTTTTCCTTTGCCTCGATGGCTGTACTTCTGCTATCTTATTCTGATTTTGGTCCATCCTTGAAATACAGATGTTATATGACTATTTTCAATTGTTGCTGGTGTTCTGTTCAAATGATGACCTATTCAGGGAGGAAAAATATAACTTATTTCACTTTAACAATATACATTATAGAAATAAATAAAACCACAAAGGCAATATCATTCAATTAATAAATTCACTAATATTTATTCAGGGCCTACTGTGTCCTGAGCACTAGGCCCACTAAATGCTGGACACAAAAAAAATGCACATATAGAATCCTAGCTTTAGGAGATTATAATTTAGTTAGAAAAATACATTTATCAAGAAAAAATTGAAATAGAAAATAAATAAGATAACATAGAATCACACACTATATTAGATAAACAAACGTTTTAATTATAGAAATGAACTTTTATTTTCTACATATCTACATTATAAGATTTAAGAAGGCAAATACATATTTAATTTATTTTTATAGCTTTACAAAGTGCCAAGCAATGCCTTGCACATAGCAGATAGTCAAAATGGGTATACAAAATAATGTAATTATTGTGGCTTAAAAAGTTTTCATAGAAGAGATATCTCTGGAACCAGGCTTGAAAAGCAGATAAAGTTGGGATTTGTTAAGAAGAGCAAAGTGTATTTTAAGTATCTCTCAGACAGATTATGTCCATGCTTGAGATTACTACCGCCATGACCCTACTTTATTTTAATTTTGTTCATTTATTTTTGAAGAGAAAATATGTGCTTGTAGTTGAAAGTACAAAAGAGCGAAAAGACATGTCTTGAAAGATTCTTCCTCTAACTCACAACCCCAGCATCTAGTTTCTCTTTCTGAGGGCGAATGCTATCAGTTTTCAGTGACTCTTATCCAGAAATATGATATGCATTTTTAGTTAAATACATAATATTTTTCTTTTAACACAAATGGCAGCATGCCACTAACACTGTTATCTAGAAGGGATATTTAATAGGTTTTAAGATCTTGGAACATAAATGTGTAGAAGAAATAGGCAAAATATGTGTAATATTTATCATGTCCATCAAAATATTTTGTCCTTGAAATTTGTGGAATGTTCTCACATAGAAGAAACATTGAAATTAGAGAATCTCAAAGAGTCTTACCTGGACTTAGAATCCTACAGCAGCAGCAAGTCTATCCCTTTGTAGTTAAAGTCTTTAAGTAGTTGTTTTTTTTCGTTTTTTAAAATCAGTCCAATAATGATTAACCTTCAGGTCATTGTCTTAGGCAACTAGAAAAAAATTAACTAAGCTATTCTAAGAGTCTGTCCAGACTCCTATCTTAAAGGTTATATTTGTTAGAACCTATAAAATATTTTTCTGTTAAAGTTTAATTATTAAACTTTATTTCTGAAAATTACATATTTGTTTATTCAACTAAATTGCATACATTTTTTATTTAAATATAAAAATATAACAGATTACCCAAGACATTTAAACTCTTCCAAATTCAAGGGAGTTTTAAAAATGTGTCTACAGGGTACTTTAGCACTCAAAAAATAAAGTACACTCTTTTTACTTGATACCGAGGGGCAGTTCTAATATGATGTGAGTGAATATTAGATGCCCCATATGAATTAAAGCACTACTTCATTACAAGATAGGTCTTCCAAGTGACAACATTTTTTAAAAATGGCAAAAGTCAAGACTACTTTACATGATAGATTCCTTACATTGAAACTTGAAGAAAGACTAGTCACATATACTTTTTCTATTGATTCGGTTTTTAGAGAAGTGGAAATCTTGAACCAAATGAAAGTTTTCTTGAGGAGGGGTTAAGTTTTATTTGTTCATTCATTCATTCATTCAGTCAAACATTTTTGACTTTCTACTATACCTCTATTCTTCAGACATTGGGCTCTGTGTTGGCAGTATACTAATGTAAATTAGATTCAAATCCTTGTCCTCTCAAATGAACAAAAATGTATATTTGTTATATTATAGATGTTGCTATTCAATACATACTATTAAATAGAGAACATGTACATAACATCTATTATATAGGGCTGTTATATAGAGAGCAATGTGAATACACACTCACGTAGCAATGTAAGGATGCATATATAAAAACATTGTTACCCTTTATCACTTCTGAAGGACAATTTTTGATAAAACTTTAGCAATATATAATTAAGTTTTATATCTGTTATTTGATAAATCCGTTTGGTCCTGCTTTATTCTAGAAAGCATTGGCATCATGGGAAGAAAGAGAGAGTGTAGAGAGAAAGGGTTAGGAAATTCTTAATTTCCCAATTAAAAGGAACTGAGAAATGTAAACCTGGGACTAGGAAGATTAGGGCCCTGGCTCCCAAACAGTCCTCTGCGGAATTAGAGTCTATGACAGTCCTGCCCACACCCAGAAGAATCCGATTCAGTTGAACGACAGTAACAAAAATTATGCTTTTAAAAAAAAAATAAGTCTTTTATTTAATTTTTATGAAATGCCAAATCTCAAGTTTCAATAGCAGAACTAGAGAATATTTTTAGTTGCTTTTGAATTTTCCTTTCTTTCAAAGTGGAAACACAGTTTTAGTTTCCTGTGTTAGTGATTTTCTCTCCAAATTTCTATTCCACCAAGCCACATCACATCATTTGAGAAAACTATATAGAAAGGATGAAGGTAGAACAGTACAAATGAACTGAAGATCTTTCTAATACCAAACCAAAGCTACCTGGTGAGGTTCTGGAGTGTTTTCAGAGGCCAAAGAGCATTTTCCGTGACCTCTTTCCTCCCATGACTGTTTAAAAGTACTGAGATTGTCTTGTGCGACTTGTGAAAGAAAATGAGTGATCAGAGGAAAGGAGTTGCAACAGTTATTTCAAGATCAATATTATGCTAACAACCATGGGTCAAGAGAATTGCAAAATTTGTTTTAAAAATATTGATATTTACTGTAGAGATAATTATCGCAGCTCTGATGACATATCAAGGTCTTTGAAGTCTGATAAAATTTGATGCCAATTTGTCTCTGCTACTTGCTAACAGTATTGACTTAAGCAGGTTATTTAAACTTTCTGAACAACAATATCCTCATCTATAAAATAGAAAGACAATACTTGGAGTAACGATTAAATAATGTATGTAAAGAGCTTTACCCAGTGCCTAATACATTATAGATTCAATACTTAATGTCATTATATTACCTCTGTGTATTATAAATATTTAAATTAATTATTCATATCAAGTGAACAAAAATAAAATCTCTAAGACTGGTATCCAGATATTTACCAGGAAATTCACCATTCCTTGTTTCATGTCCTCATTTTCTTCCACATCTTTTCCATATCTATTTTTGGCATCTTAATTAGAGTGTCTCAGGATTCAACTCCCACTTATTTCATAACAATCTCAGGATTCAACCATGGTATATGGGTGATCTCGTCTATTTTCATGCCTTTATACCATCTACATGCTGTTAATTTCAAAATTTTTATCTGTGGCCAGAATTTACTCCTGAGCTTTAGATTTTTTCCATTGCCTGATTACCATTTTCCTTTAGATATATAATAGGCATTTCACATATAACATTTTGCAAGCTATTCTCCTCATCTTTTCTATAATATTTCCCATCTCAGTAAATTATAATTCTATCCTTCTAGTTGCACACACACACACACACACACACACACACACACACACACACACATACACACACACATACAATATATTGGAAATGATTCTTGACTCCTCTTTTATTCACACTATATCAGGCTCTAATTTCAAAATATATCTAGAACTTAACTGCTTCTTACCATCTCCATGGCTATCGCCCTAGTCCTAAATTATTGCAACACACTTCAACTTGCATCTTAGTTTATCTCCTTGCTCTCATCATACCGCTTTCCCAACCTTACTCTTTCATGTAAACTGAAACACAATGGTCACAATCCTCATGTCAAAATAGGTCATACCATGACTCTGTTTTGCTCAAATACTCCAATGACTTTCTACATCACCCAACATGAAGTCCGAAGAATGGCCTCAAAGCCCTATAAGACAGGGGTCTCCAGCTCCCAGGCCGCAGACTGGTACCAATTCGTGGCCTGTCAGAAACCAGGTTGCACAACAGAAGGTGAATGGCCAGCTAGCCAGTAAAGCTTCTTCTGTATTTTTAGCCACTCCCCAGGGCTAGCATCACCACCTCAGCTCCACTTCAGATAATCAAGCATTAGATTCTCCTAGGAGCACCGGTCCCTGGTCCCAAAAAGTTTGGTACCGCTGCTATAAGATACAGATTTGTACTCAGAATTTTTGCATTTGTTGTTTCTTCTTTCTAGGAGGTTCTTCTCCAGATACATGCGTAGCTCACTCCATCACCATCTTTTATACCCACACAAATGAGTCTTTCTCAGTGAGGTCTTCTCTTACCTTTTTAATATTATCTGATGTCAACAGAACTTTATACTGCCTTATTTTTTCTCATTATCCATCATACTATGAATTTTAGTCACATATTTTGTTTATTGTCAGTCTTCCCCTGCCTTGGCAAGCATATGTTTACACTACAGTGTAAGCTCCAGAAGAGCAAGAACAAGTTTTCATTTATTTTGTTCACTGCTATATCCTCAGTGCTTACAATAGTACCCGATACCTAGTAAACAATAAATATTTTTAGATGAATAAATAAGTGAATTTTTTATTTAAAGAAAATTTATAGTAATGAAGTGATATTAAAAAGCAAAGACTTAAACTAGAAAAATAAAGATGATAAGGATGCTATCTTTAGTAATATAGAGAGTAGTTATCCAATTATCAGTGGATGTGATAAAAATGTTGAAAACAGTCAACAATTCATTTTGCTTAAGGAGTTAAACATGGCACTAATATAACATGATAAAATTCTCTGTGAAAATTATTGCGTTCAAAATATTCCAATGGCTTCCTAGCTCAATTAGAATAAATATTCAAGTCCTTTCTATATTTTATCAGGACCTACAGAATCTCTTTCCTGGTTATCTCTTTAACACTATTTCCTGTAATTTTTATATTTAGTCATCACTTCCTAGCAACATAAGTATCCTTGATGTTGCAAAAACATCTCATTCATGTTCCTATCTCAAAAGCTTTGAACTTATTCTCCTCTTTACCTGGAACACTTTGTCTCTGGATATCTATTATTTACTTCAGTGATTTTCCTCCTCAGTCATTACTGCCTCACAGAAGCTTGTCCTGACCTATTTTTAAAAAAATGCAAGATGCGTAATTTTCTATCCTCTTAACTTACTTTCCACCACTCTGTGTTTCTTATAAAAACATGATTTTATAAAATATGTTTGTAAATTGTCTCTTCTCCATTAAAATAAGAGCAAGAAAAAGGTAGAGACTTCATTTCTTTTATTCAGTCAGAGTTTAGTACAGTGCTTGGTAAATTGTAGGTATGCCACAAATATTTTGAATGAATGAACCAGCCAAGCCTGCAAGAACTCTCAATTTTTTGACAACTGTATAAATCCTGAAGGTGTTTGGTTCACAGAAGGAGACCTAACATCTGTTTTTCCATCTTATTTTTTTAATGCTGCAGCCTAGTGGTCTTCAGTCTGGAATGTATATTCTATTGAAGAAATGAGAAGGGTTTCCAAAGGATTTACAAGCACAGATAATGTTTTGAAAAAAATGAACAGTTTCATTAAAGAATACTGGATACACAGTAAACTACACATATACAAAGTGTATAATTTAATGAGTTTTGACACACGTATTTACCAATGAACACAACAGTCACCCCCAAAAGTTTTCTCCTGCCCCTCTTTACCACTCCCAACCCTAGACCCAACCACTGATCTGCTTTCCATCACCATAGATTAATTTATATTTTATACATTTTTAAATTAATGTATTCAAATAGTATATACTCAGTTTGTCTGATTTCTTTCATTCAACATAATTATTTTTGACATTCAACCATGTTGTTATATATATATCAATAGTTCATTTATTTCTATAATGATTAGTATTCCATTATAGTAATATATTACAATTTCTTTATCTCTTATCTGTTTTTAAAAATTTGAGTTGTTTCCAAGTTGGAGCTATTACAAATAAAAGTTATATGAACACTTGTTGATAAGTCTTTATGTGGACATATACTTTCATTTCTTTTGACAAACACCTAGTAGTGGAACATCTGGGTCTTATGGGAACACCTGGGTCATATAGAAACTTAAATTCCTTTAAGTTTCAAAGAAATTGCAAAATTTTCTAATATAGTTTTATAACTTTACATTCCCAGCAGCAGTGTATAAGAGTTCAGTTCTTCCACATTCTCTCCAACAGTTGTTAAAAAGTCTTTTAAATTTTAGTCCTTCTAGGACATTTGCACTGGTATCTAATTGTAGTTTTAATTTGCATTTCTCTAATAACTATTGATGACTAATGATGTTGAGCATCTTGTCATGCATGCTTATTTGTTCTCTCTCTTGCTCTCTTTTTGGTGAAATGTCTACTCAAATCTTTTGTCCAGTATATACTGTGATGCTTTTCTTTTTATTATTGAGTTTTAAAAGTCTTTTTGATGTCTTTGATATCTTTGTTGGATATATATTTTCAAAGATTTTTAATAGTGAAATTTGAGAACTTCAGTGCAGTGTAATTTATTAATTTTTTTCTTCATGGTTTGTTCTTCTTGTGTTCTATGTGAGAAATCTTCGCCAAAATCTAGGTCAATAAGATTTTCTCATTTTGTTCTAGAGGTTTTATGTTTTTAGCTATTACAGTCGGTCTATATACTCCATTTTAAATTAATTTTGGCATACAATGTGAGGCAAGGGTCAAAGTTCAATATTTGGGCCATTGTTATCTAATTTAGTTTGCATCACTTGTTAAAAGAATTATTCTTTCCCTATTGACTTGGAATCTTTGTAAAATATCATTAAACATAAATGTGTTGATCTATTTCTAGGTTCTTTTTTCTGTTCCATTGATCAATATGTCGATCTTTCTATCAATTCCATAATATCTTGATTACTATAGCTTCATAATAAGTCTTGAAATAAGACAGTGTAAGTCTTTCTACTTTGTTCTTTGTCAAGAATGTTGTGGCTATGCAAGGTCTTTATTACTTCCATATAAATTTTTGAATCTGCTTGTCAGTTTCTGCTGGAATGTGGGTAGGGACTGCAATGACTCTATAGATCAGTTTGGTATAGATGGCATCTTAGCAATGTTGAGTCATATAATTTATAAACATGGTATATCTCTCTTTTACATCTTTAATTTCTTTCAGCACAATTTTGTAGTTTTCAGTATATGTCTTTCACATATTTTCATCAATTTTGTTAAGCATTTTATATTTTATACTCTGATACATTATGTTACTTTAATTTTAATTTCTGAATGCTTAATGCTACTGTAAAGAAGTAAAACTGATTTTTGTATTTTGAACTTGTATATTGCAACCTTACTGAGTTCACTTAGTAGTTTTAGTGGATTTTTAAAAATATATTTAAAAAAATTTTAATGTAGATTACCATGTTGTGTTCCATAAAGACAGTTGCATTTCTTTTTTTTAAATTTGGATGCCTTTTCCCTCCTGTTCTGTTATATTGTCTAGAACCTTCAGCATCTTCTCTGAACTAAGATATCCCAAAGTAGAAGTGGTGAGAGCAAACATCCTTGCCTTGTTTCCAATACTAGAGAAGAATGTTTTTAGTCTTTTACAATTAAGTATGATGCTAGCTGTGTGTTTTTGTAAATGTAGATTAAAGAAGTTCTCTTTTCTTTCTAGTTTTCTGAGAGTATTTATTATCATTAATGAATAATTTAAGATTCAAAAGTCAATTAGTATAACTCAGTCCATTGGTAGAATAAAGAAGAAAAAATCTTAAACTTACATAATCATCACAAAAGATACAGAAAAGGCATTTAATAAACTTCTTCACATACTCATGATTAAAAAACTCTGCAAACTATGACTAGAACTTCCTTAAGTTAGGAAAGAGTATATACTTTTCAGATATGTATTATCTGTATAATCATTATACTTTATAATATTTTTATTGAACATTTCTAATGTATAACTAGATAGGGAGAAAATAAAAGAGCCAATAAAATGAAGATTCGATGATTTAGGAGGAATTGTATACTGGGAGTAATTAAGGGAATGAGATGAAAGAAAAAAGTGGAAATCTAAGTTTTTTATCTAGGAGCAATTCCAGGTGGTGACAAATAATAAAAAAAATGACTATAGAATGGGGTGACTAAAGTAGAATGGAGGATTACAATTTTTCTACTGCCCAACAAGGCATAGAAATTCCATTCAAGGTTGTCTCTTTTGAGTCTTCTGGGTAGTGCTGTGCAAACACTTTCTATGATGATGAAAATGTTCTACAAGCATACTCTCAGATGCGGTAGCAACTAGATACATGTGTCTATCAAGCACTCAAATGTGGCTAGTATGACCAAAGAACTAAATTTTTAATTTTATTTAATTTAGATTTAAGGGGCCATAGGTAGTTAGTATCTACTTAATTGGACAACATAATTTCAGGGCATCAATATGTACCATGGTTGAGGTGGAGCAGAAGGTTTCACAGAGGTTTCACAAAGTTTCACTTAAACCACTCCTAAGCCTTTTTATCTTTAATCTATCTCTTTCCAAGACTTGAAATATCAACTCATGAGGCTGTTAGGAAAAAGAGGGGCTAGGCAATGCTCTATTACTTCTATTTTCTTATATTATTTCTCTTTTTCTCCTCTTCTCTTTATTTTCTCCTTCATTTCCTGCTGTCACTCAGGATCAGGGATCAAGCACACCATCGGAAACACTATAATCACTCAATTCGTAGTAGCTATTATAACAGGTTTTTTAAAATTATAAACAATACTGCAATAAACATCTTTTTACACAAGTATTTGAATACATCTATGAGTATTTCTGTAGTATACTACCCTAGAACTAAAATTACTAATTCAAAGAGTGTAAACCTTTCAAAACTCTCTTTTCAAATTACTTTACAGAAAGATTCTATTAATAACGATCCCTCCATATATATTGCTCCTCTCAATTCATATCTATCAGTCATATTTCTTTTCAATCTTAGACAATTAGTTGCAAAATGGAAACTCACTATTGTTTCATTTTACATCTATTTGAGCATAGACCATATTCATGCTAATTCCATAGAACTGTATGATGGAGTTCTGTAATCTATTTTGTATGATGTAGTTATTCCTTCCCTCAACTTTTTCTAGTTCTCTTTGCCCCAAATTCAGAATATTTTTTATATTTAAAGGCAAAATTTGTGTCTTATTTAATAGCACCAGTATAACATTTGTTTTTCTGTAATAGAAATCTTAATTAGTTCTAGTTTCTTATTATTCTTAACACTACAGACCACAAAATAAATATTTTTTTTTTCTGAAAATTCCAACTTTCTTAGAAAATTCTCAAATTGTTTGCTCTCACATAAAATAACGAAGTCTAGTCACAATCTCCCAAATTGTCTTTGGAGCAACAGAAATCTCTTGTCCTCAAATTTTGCTAATTAAATGTCTCCTAAAATTTCCTTTACTTCCTTGAATCATCTTGCCTATTTTCCTCAGGTCTCTCTAAGTGTGCTCTGTGTCCCAAAGATGCCTTCATGGCTTCAGATGTCTTCTTAGATATCTATAGCTGCCTTAAAAATTTTATAACACAACATGCTGTCTAGTTTAATCAATCATTCCAGAAGCTAGGACTAGAAAAAGCTGGAAGGTTTTGGAGTAAAGAGGTCATAGGTGGACAGAAGCTGACATTATGCCTACACATCAGAAAAAAAATACAAAGATCCAAGGAGAAATTTACCTGTGTAGTACTGAAGATTGTGAAATTCTTCAGCCAGTAGGTGGAAGCAGACTCTTATCTGTAAAGATGGATACTATAAACAGTTCACAAGGCCCAGTAGTCATTTAGCACTTCTCGGCAAGAGCAGCTTTCATTTTCTAGAAATCAGCTATTTCTTGGGCAGTATTTATGAAGTTACTAATCCCTATTCAAAAAAGATTAGGAGCCTTCACAAATTTAACCCATGCCTAGGGCATTACAATATTTTTCCATGCAGCTTCAGGTTAAATGAAACAAACATAATAACAAAAGAATAAAACATCATCAGAGTAGTTTTTAATACTAATAAATTAACCATATTACATAGTAAAATGAATTCTGTTCTTGTTCCATCCTCCCAGAAAGACAGTGCTGCTTGGATTAGGGCCAAGACTGGACTTAGAAGGGCAAATCCACAGCGGCAGGTGAGTAAGGAGAAGTCATACATGATTTAGTAATGGAATAATGTGACTTGTGAGCTCCATGCAGGCAGGGATATACCTGTGATGTTTGCTTCAAAGGCCAACACAATTTTGGCTACATAGTGGATATCCATTGAATAGTTGTTGAATAAATGGTAAATGATTAAATAGAAGTTTAAATGGTGTCTCTTCTCAGGATACAAGAGCTCAGCAGTGTTCTTTTTCAAATATAGTTAAAATATAAAAACAAATTGAAGGGCAGCAGGGAATGATGTTGTGGAGGCTGAATAAGAGGTCCCAAAGATAGCTATGTCCCAATCCCTGGAATCTATGAATGTTGCATTATATGGCAAAATGGACTTTGCAGATGTGATTGTTAAGAATCTTAAAATGGGGAGAGGATCCTGAATAACCTGGATGGGCCTTAAATATAATCAGAAGTGTCTTTTAAGAGAGAAGCAGAGGAAGATTTGACTAGAGTCAGAAGAGAAGGTGATGTGATAATAGAAGCAGAGATTGTAGCTATACACTTTGAACATGAAAGGTCACATGACAAGAAATACAAGGTCACTAAAAGTTGAAAAAAGGAAGGAAAGAAGATTCTTCCTTCAGAGCTTTCAGAAGGAACCAGCCCTGCTGACACATTGACATTAGTCTAGTGAAAATGCTTTCAGATTTGCAACCTCTAGAGCTTTGAGATAATACATTTGTGTTGTATTACGCCAACAAGTTTATGATACTGTGCATAGTAGCAACAGAAAAATAATACAGGTGGTAACTGCCTTCTTCATCTCTCATCTCTATTCTTGATCCTAGAAATTGGAGGACTGAGAGGTATGGAAATAGGAGGTCAAAAAAATCAGGCTTGTAGGCACACATCAGCAGTAACAGATGCCTCAGACTATCTGGGAAATTCCTAGAGACTGTAGAATGTTTGACAAAGAATCAGGGAGCTCCCATCATGAGAGTAATTGAATTCCTTGACATATGGTGAAGTGGGCATGAGGGTAGTGATGTACAAGTACAGACATGGCACTTGGCAAACTCCCAGGCAATCCAGGTCCAGATTTAGAATGGCAAAGACTCCATTTAAAAGCACACAATAAGAAACACTCATCACAAGCAGAATTGCAGTAAACTACATGATTTCATCATGGCCAAGGTTCTGGCAGGGTGTTATGGTTATTGTTGCTGTTGTTTTTTAAAATATGTTTCTGAATAAGGCAAAACAAATGCACTTGTTAGCCTCCTGAGTACTTTTATGTCTTGGAATCTTTCACTACCAAAGTATTTTGTTTATGAAGCATGGAATATGTTCCAATTGCACTGGCTTTAGGCATGAAATAAATCAGTGCTTGGATTTTTAAAGTATGGATTTAATCCAAGGCAGACATGACCTAAACCACCGTTAACCTAAGACTGAGTGTTACTGATATTGGAGGCTGAATGTTAGAAAATGCAGTCTATTAAAAGTTCTTATGTGTAGATGCACCAGAGTAACCTCAGCAGTAAAGTCCAGTGAATTGTAAATAATACCTTAGTAAAGCTTTGCTGTGAAAGAGTCACTATGTAAAAAGTTTGTAAAAAGCCTATGTAAAAAGTTTAGCTTACAATATGTGATATCTACTTAACACATTTCTTAGCAGCAAATTGATCATTTTTTCAACAGATAAGAAGACTTCTACACCTCCAAAAGTTTATTGAGTTGTCCTGCCTCTCTCAAATCTGGGATATTTTATTCAGTCATTGGGTGACACTCTTTTCCAGGTCCATTATAGTGGGGAATAACAACGATTCCTTTGCACATTGCAGAACTTGCAGACAATAAATAAAATAGCAAGAAGATATATATTAGATGATAACTGCTATTGAGAAAAATAAATAAAGTTGATGAGATAAAGCGGAACAGCACATGCTCTTTTAGATAGGGTTGTCAGGGAAGGCTTTCAAAAGGCTGATGTGTGAACAAAGAAGGAGTGAGACAGATCAGGTACTAGGGGACAAGATATTGTAAGTAGAGGACTCAGGAAGTGGGAAGACCTTATGTAGAGGCTGCTTGATGTGTTGGGGAAACAGAAAGGAAGCTAAGTAGAGCAGGGTGAGTGTAGAAGGAATGGGAATATATGAGATCTGAGAACTGTGCTTGATTATTCAAGGCCTGTTAACATTAAATATATGTAATTCTAAAAATTATATACTGTAAATGAGAGTGCTTTATTTACAAAGTTATCGAGGTTTCTCAGATCGATTTTTATCCCAGGTTAGTCCACCTTGAACTTCAAAGTCCTTGATTATCAATTCAATTTGGTCAAAGGCAGGTTTTGTTGGACAAGAGGTCAGGGCCCAGCTAGCAACCTCAGCACAGCTAGTAAGTAATTTGATTTTGTGGACTGTGAGACCTTTCACTTATGTGTCCCTAAACCACTTGTCTCTTAACTAAGGACTTCTGAGATCCCCTCCAGTGCTGATACTTTGATTAGTATGGTAGTATGTTCTTTTGTTCACCCTACAGTCATTATAGGGGTTTTTGCAGGATGAGAGCCACCAAACTTTTTTTTCATGTCAATTGTTTTAGTCAGCCCTTTAATTTACACCAGAAAGAAAAAGAAAAAAGAAAACAATAGCATAGGTAAATTAATTTTGTTGCTTAAGTACAGGCAAAAATTTTGGAACAAAGGCAAAAACTGGATTTTTTTTTATTTTATAAAATAAAAACTGAATGTTTTGGATATGGTACCCTGTATCATATCACCATCTCTGCTAAATTGGGGCTTTGAAAAAGTTTCAACCAGATTAGATAAATGAGCACTGGACTAGGCATCAAAAGATGTGGGTTTGAACTCCTGCTCTTCCAGTACCTGACTGAATGAACTTAGAACATCAGGTGACTCTATAATCCTTTTATGGTCTCAAGTTTTTCATTTATAATCAGAAAAATATTATTGACCTTTTAGATTATGTAGAATTAAGAGGGAAAATGAATATGCTAAAATACTTTATATACTCAAAAGAAATATGCAAAATTAAAAGATTATAGAAATGCTGTAAGATAAAATACATATTTAAATTGAAATTGAGTTTTTCTGGAAAAATGATTTATGCAGTGCATCAAATATTCTACTTACTTAGGTAATAGAAGACAGTTCTTCATTATTGGTTGTATTTTTCTATTATATTCATAAATTCTAAAGATTGAGACAACTTTTAGAGCAGTGGTCACTAATGTTTTTGGCACCAGGGACCAGTGCTCCTATGAGCATCTAATGCCTGATGATCTGAGGCAGAGCTGAGGTGAAGCTGAGGAGGTGATGCTACTGCTGGGGAGTGGCTACAAATACAGATGAAGCTTCGCTCACCTTTTGCTCATCTATTGTGCGGCTTGGTTCCTAACTGACTATGGACTGGTACTGGTCTGTGGCCCGGAGGTTGGGGACCTCTGTTTTAGAGCACTTAACTTATTTTTATTTTATTATTCTATTCCATTTTATTCCAGGCTATTCTATTCTATTCTTGCCAAATTCTTTCTGATGTAAATTCAATAAAAAAAATACATAAATTTCTGGAAGAATTGTATAAGGTGTGATTTTATTAATCTTATTTTCAGTTCCTAAATGAAGTTTATTTTTCTCATGCCATTAATTAATTCATTTATTCAATACTGATTTTGTCATATGTATCAGATAATGTATAAGTTAGTATGAACTGATGTTGGGAGCCATTCTTGATGAATGCCCTGCAGACAGGGTTGCAGTTGCCTGCAAGCTAGAAGTTTGCAGGGCAGGTGGGCTTGTTTACTGAAGGAGGAGGTTGGCTTAATGTTGAATGTTCCTTGCCCCAGGGAATAAGAGACATTCCTTGCCCCAGGGAATAAGAGACAAAAACAGGAACAAGGATGTTTTGGGAGAACTTATGTAAAGGTCAGCGATCATTTGCATATGTGTGGGTGTTGCTTCTCCAAGGATATATATATATATATATATATATATATATATATATATATATATATATATATACTGTGCTAAATAAACTCGGGGTGCAGTATTTACTGTTAGCCCTCCCGACTCTATCTCTTTGTCTCTCTCTCTGTCTCTTTTTTCTATCTTTCTCATTCCTCACTCCCCTTCTCGGGAACTGTTCGATCTTAGCCGGCGGGCTGCAGCAAACTGATAAAAGAGAGTCTCTACCATAAAAGACTTTACTAGCACATCACCTGGTACTATGGGAGTACTGCAAAGGTGGGGTCCAGGTTCTTGCTAAAGATGTGATGCTACTGCTTTACAGAGCTAATTAGAAATGCAAAATCTCAGGCCTCACCTCAGAACTACTGAATCACAACTGCATTTTAAACTAGATCCTCAGGTGACTTATGGACATGATAAAGTTTGAGAAGACCTGGGATGGGAAAAAGGGTGAAAGAGAAAAAAGGAGAAAGCATTTTCTACATAGAAATACATTCAGGAAACTGCATGTAGTACGGTGTGGTCAAGGGATCTAGGCGAAGAATTTGAGGTAGAGGTGTTGTGGGAGATGAGAAGGTTGTCAGGGACCAGATCTTGTAAGGTCACACACTTTAACAAGGAATTCTGAGGTTTCCTGACAATGTTGGGAGGTGCTAGATGATTCTGAATAAGCAGAATGTTATAAGCAGATTGTAATTGTAGATATAAATATTGACACATGTAATTGACATAAAATATCACTTTTTTTCAACAAGAAAAAATGATATATCAACTTTGAAAAATGGTGTTTTTAGTCTATAGCCATGCCAACCCTAAGCAAGGCCAATCCCTTCTGATCTTGGAAGCTAAGTAAGGTTGGGCCTGGTTAGTACTTGGATGGGAGACCACCTAGGAAGACCATGTGCTGTAGGCATAAAAAAATAAAAAATTAGGATTGTAAGCTGAAAAGGTCCTTGCACTCTGTGAGATCAACCAAGGGTTGCCTCGCCTGAAAAAGAATAAAATATAAAAGAAAAAAAAAGTTTTTATAATATTGAGTCTTCCCCATTAAAAACATGACTTATGTTCTTCAGTAAAATTTTATAGTTTTCTTAAAATGTACATACCAAATATTTCTTATTTGTTTACTTTTAGTCTTCAATAGTTGTGTTGTTATTATGATTTGGAATGTTTCATTCTATTTTATTTTTTAAAAGATTATTTAGGATCTTTTATTCTATTTCATGTGTAACATATTTAGCAAAGCAGTTACTTGTTTCATGTTTATATTGTAATTGGCCTTCTTTATCAATGTCTGTTCTTGATTTAGTTTGTTCAGCTGATTCTTTAGTTGTTTATTGGGAAGTAATTGGCATTTCTGTGAGAGTATTATCTGACTTCTTTTCAAAGCTGATGCTTATGTCATTTTTTTCTAATCTGTTACAAAATGCAGTGATATTTATATATGTGATATATCTTGGAGTTTTATAGCTTCTAGTCTTATGTTTTAGGTCTTAAATCTAACATTTTAAATGTTTAATTTTACACAGAGTCAATAGACTATTTAAATTTGATTCTTGGCAATTATAAAAGAGTAAAATAGTATCTATGTGTTTGGATAACCAAATGCAGAATATTTTTCAGATTGCTAAAAAAGTGGCTATAACTTCTATATTATTAGCAAGAAATAAAAGCAAATCTATAGTACATATAGCATATGGTAGAATAAAAGGAAACCATAAGGAAACAAAAAAAGAATATAATAAACAATATAACAAAAGTAAAACCAAATATCAGGTAGAACAATTAAAGATCTTAATAGAGAAGATTATAGATACAATAAAAATAAAACCTAATTTTGTACTGTTAATAAATATCTAACCTGAAACAGCACAGAAATTATTTGTTTTAGAGGCATTATTATATGATGGAAGAAACCAGCATTAGTTCGACTGTCTCCACTTTGGGAAAATCATTTAATACAATCTTAAAATGCTATTACTGAACCATTACCTGTCTGAAGATTATAGTGAATCACATGTTTATTTGAGATACTGGTACACTCTAGGGGCCACAGCTGTAGAATAAGAAAATAAAGTGGCCCATTGAACATGGAGCCATTGTGGGATCACGCATGTCAATAAAGGCTTTATGTTACCTCTAAAGTTTGGCTCTGGGGATGAGGAAATTTTTTTGACTTCTGAAATGGGGTTTGGTTTGTTAAATAAAAAAAAATATGTGCTTTCTAAGGCATAAAAACCTGTTTACTTCTGTCAAATGAATTTACTCATCTAAAATATCAAGGTTCCTTTTAGTAAATTCAATTCCCTAATAAATGATATTTCTGATACTATACAACTGAGTTTAGTTTATATAAATTCACTGTCAAATTAATGGTTATGCATAAAAATATGCTTTTGCATTGACATTCATCACCTTCATAAAAAATCATTTTATTATTCTTGATGCCAATTTTTATTTTTCAAGTTATTCAGTAGTAAATTGGATGAAATCCTGTTTAGAAATTTACTTGCAAAGTAGTTATTTTTCAGGATATTGCTACAAAAAAGCTTTGAAAAATAAAGAGGATGTGGGAGACAGGATGAGGAACTTGAATTTTAATTATACCTCTACAAAGAAAACTCTTGACAAGTGTACTCACTCACTCATTTAGTAAATATTTATTATGGGTAAGACTGATATTGAGATGACAAAAAGGATTTCTGCTCACCAGTTAGTATGACACAGCAGGTCTGAAATAGGCTTACTGAAAAAAATAAATAAATCTATTTTCATTAAAAAACAACAGCAGTAAAACACAAAATAACCTTGTATCACTAATTACAATAAAATGACAAAATTAATATATGTTTAAAGAAAATTTTCTCTGCTCTCCATCCCCAAATTTTCCATCTCCAGTTTTTTTCCATTTATATTCACATAAAAGAAAAATTAAAAGACTGTAAACCATTTTGTTTGCACTACTTGGTTCTTCCACTGTGTGAGTAAGGCTACTGTATTTTTGAGCTGAACCTTTTTGTTGGATTTAGGCTCCAAGACACACCTCAAAAAGACTCTTTGTTTGAAATACTGTTTGAAGTACACTGTTTATTGTTCTGTTTGTTCTAAGGCTGCTTAGAATTGTGGTACAATTCCAAGATTCCCCTGGAGTGAACTCCACCTTAAGTCTGCTTCTTTTGGGAGGGCCAGGTCCCTCTTGTGCAGCTGTGGTAGAGGAAGAAATGCATAGTACATAATAGAGCTGAAGATTAAAGATGGTGAGCTATATCTAGTCATAGGAGCACCGGGAAGCCAGTGAAGAGGAAATAAATCTCTGGCTTGACTTTTTCAGTTGCAGAGAAAGAGAGAGCTGTCTAGCAGGCTGTACAAGCAGCAGCCCTCCACCCAGAAACCCTTAGGCAGTGCGATGGATGCCAGAGAGAATACCAAAGGAAACCAAGCCCATCACTCAACCTCTGCATTCCTATTATAACACCTAAGTTTATTATCAACTTTCAGAAATTCAACTTTCATATATGTTATAGGATAACATCATGTGCATAAGTCTGGAGCTACTTACATACATTAAGACATTGGCAGTATTGTATTTAATATTTTTTTAATCCATTGAATTCATAAAAGACAATAAAGCATGTTATTAATTTTATTATTTTACAACTATGGTCACTTAAAATGTCACACATAAAGCACATGTAAAGAATGGTAGAAGTGCTAATAATCCAAAATTCAAATTAGTTGCCACTATATATTTCTATATCCATTATTGTATTTTAATAGAAAGGAGAAGTTTAAAAAAAGATCTTCCTCTTTATCTTCTGACTCCATCCTAACATCATCAAGGTGCAATTTGAAAGAGGTCATGATATGGTTTAAATTTTTTAGTATTCTCTTATCCTCAGTAAGTATCTCAGTTTAAAAATTACTTTACACATAGCCATTAGACTATGTGGACAATTGTTCTACTAGGAATAACAGCTGATATGTCAATGAGCACAAGGCAAAATTAAGCAGAATGAGTAAATAATATAAAAGATTTGTATATAAATTAATAAATTTAAGATTAACTTTATCATCTATATCTTCTATAACAATTAATTATATTTATCAGGTGGATTATCTAATACTTAAGATAAGTAGAAATGTTTTGAAAGAATACAAAATTTATACATTTATAAACTTTTGATTAAAATTTGTTTACAGAATTTCCAGAAATTAGAAAAGATGTCTCCAAGTCCTCATTTTTCTAAAGCTGTGTCTCCTTGCCTGGCCAGTTGTTGGGTTGTAGCAAACGATCATTTGTAGTACAATTTTCCTTTTTGATTCTTGTAGACACCATTGTTCTTTCTCTCTTGGTTCTGAAGCTTCTATGTTTTGAAACATAATTTTTCTTTAAAGTGAAAAGTACTGCAATACTTAGGAAAATGGACATTATGCCCAGCATCATAGTTAGTCCCAGATATATGTGTCTAGAAGAAGAGAGAATCCAACTTTAAATAAAATGTGAAAAGCAGGTAATAATGTCACTCAATAAATATCAATACCAATGAAATCCATCGATATCAATAAAATCATCATGAGGATGATTTTAAGAATGCACATAAATGGCTCTAAGGCCTTTCTATGAACATTTGACAGCTTTTTGAAGAAAGTATGCTTAATAGGGTAAATTTTTAGCAGTACCATCATTTTCAGTTACTACTAATTACATTATCAGTTCCATCCTCTGTGTTAATTAGTCCCTTCGACCAGGTGACCTAATTCCTATTTTCCCAAAAGTCCCAGCGTACGCTGTCATTGTCCTAGTATAATTTTTAATAGTGTCCCTTTTAATTCTCAAAAGTGTCTAGGTTAGAATGATAAATCATATGCTTACTTGTCCATATTCACTTCTACAGAAAAACTGCAAGAAGTAATGTTAAGGGGGAATCAGAGCTCTCTGTGGAATAGAATAACTCGAGAATAACCTGGATGTTTAAATCAGTTTCTTCCATGAGAAGCCTTTAGTTCTATATTCTATTGTAGGACAAAAAGGTTTAGAAAGACAGGTTCCATGATTCATTCTCATCACCTTGTACACACACTCAGAACCTCTGATTAAGTGATATTGTCTTTAGATTAAAGTAAATTACAGCCCTAGCAAATGTGAATGAAGTATGAATTCTACTCACAGATCAGGTCCCTTTCAAAGACCAAAATAAATTTCTCACATAACATCAAAGCCTATTAAATCAAACAAACTTATTTAACATGATTGGCTGAATTCACATCCAACTTTCAATTTACAGGGCTCAGCACCAAGTTTCTCTAGAAAATGCTCAGATTGTAAATCTAAAAAAATTCTTGCTTTTAAGTTGTTGAAGCATAGCTTTAAGCAATAAGGGGACTAAGTAATGAATTGAACCGAGTGATAGCTTAGTGAAAAAGCCATGTCCTTCAGCCCCATACACACTCACACTCACAGAGAAAACCTTTTACTTTTATGCATTTCAAGTACTGGAATAATTGAACATCAGTTTGGCAATAAAAGCCGAATAGATTTAGACCCAAATCCAACTCTTGCCCAGGGGGATTATATCTGACGTAAATGGGACAGTTTGGCTCAGTTTAAAAAAGAATAGAAATAAACCCAAAATGTGACCTAAATTTAAATGCTTCTGCATTTCAGGGAATTGCTCTTTTGTATGCATAACCTTTTAAAATTCTACTCTATTCTGGAATCTCATGTCATATTTTTAAAAAAATGATCACTCATTTAAAATGCAAGTCAGGATTAGGAATAGGAAAAAAATGAAAAATATAGCCAAATAATCAAATGATAACAGAAATATTCTATAAAACAGAACACACTCATAGATTAGATTATCCTTTCCCTTACAAGCAGTGAAGCTACATGAGGAATTATTAGTGTCCACTGCATTGTGCAAACCTACTATGTGTAAGCAGTGAGATGCAGGAATAAGTTTGATACAGTACCTAAAAGAGTTTGAATCATATAACCTGCAGGATCCTCTAGTTCCACATCTCTTAAATCCCCATTTAAGGCATGAAGTATCAATCAAAACTCCAAAATATACAGGAGCTGGGATGCCTGCTGTGAGAAAAACAAATAATTGCTACTAAAAATATATGTACATCTTTTTGGTTATCTTATCACAAATGATTTTCTGGAACCACTTATTCACTCCAAAAATTATTGCTTTGAAGATAACAGGGCATCTGTATAAGCTCTGAATATGCCACCCCAGAATACGCTTCTAGCGTAAAGGCTCTTTTGAGCTGATTATTTTGAGAAACAGGAGTAGCTCTGAAGACAGAGCATAAGTTTATTTTCTGTAAGGGAGATTTGCATTTGTAAGGAAATCTCCATTTGTAAGGGTGTCTCCTCTGTACCAGGAAAAGAAAGATTCCATATTCAAGAAAGAACTGGCTGATTTTATTTTATATAAAATCCCATGAACAAGTAGAGCAAATAGATAAATATATCTAACAATCAATTTGGATTATTTAGTGTCTTAAATAAAATTTCTCTCTATATTGTCCAATATTTATCACTTTAAAACATTTAGATGATAACTAACTTTACATTGCTCTTAATAAGCAGAAAGGCCAAAAAAAAATCTAAATGCTTAACATTTCCTGGATATATTTTTAAATTTTTAGAATGACAAATATTTAAAGAGTTACAAAATCAGAGAAGATGATATAATGAACCCATGCATGACATCAGTAACTTCAACAATTATTAATATTTTGTCATTCTGTGTCCTCTTTGTCTAGACCAACACTTCTCCCACTCTTGAAATGTTTTGGGGAGAATATTGTAAGAGAAGTCTCAGATACAATGTCATTTACTCTATATGTATTTCAGTATGCATGTCTAACATTCTTGAGCATACCACTATGCCATTGAACACATTTTATAACTTTTTAGTCTTATCAAAAATTTATGTTCATGTTAAGAGATATAAGTCAGATCAGACAAAGAGAAATGCTGTATGATCTCACTTATTTATATGTGGAATCTAAATAATATAAAACAAAACAAAAAAACCCCAAACTCATAGAAAAAGAGATCAGACTTGTGGTTACTAGAGGTGATGAGTGGGGCGGGGCTGTGGGGAATTGGAGGAAGGTGGTCAAAGGTACAAACTTCCAATTGTAAGTAAATAGTACTAAGTATTTAATATACAACATTATGTCTATAGATTGCACTGATGTATGATATATAGGAAAGTTGTTAAAAAGGTAATTCCGGAGTTCTCATCACTAGAAAAAATTTATTTTTCCTTTTTTCTTGTTTATTTTCATTGTATCTGTATGAGAAGCTGCAGATTAGCTGAACCTATTGTGGTAATCATTTCACAATATATGCAAATCAAACCATCACGATGTACGTTTTAAATTTAAACAGTGATGTATGTCAATTATTTCTCAATAAAATTGAGAAAAAATCCATATTCAAACTCTTCCGAATGTCTTCAAGCGATACTGAGTGACACTGTTTTAGACACTGGTTTGTTCTAATCAAGATTCATACTCGGTAAACATATTACATTTAGTTAATGGCTCTCTCCCCAACATTTTTTTGTACTGATGATTTTTGAAGTAACATATTTGTCCTGTAGAAAGTGCCTCAGTCTAAATTTGACTGATTGCTTCTTTACAACATTGTTTAATTTGTTCTCCTAGTCTCCATATTTTCAATAACCTGGTAGTCAGCTCTTGGATACACTCAGGTTCAATTCAAGAAGACAGGTGGTTCTATGTGTCCTACTTGTTACTCTTAATAATGTTAAAACGGATGTGGCTCAGACTATACCCTCCATTAATGAAGTTTTCATCAACTTTCACTTACAGCTTTTAGCAGATGTTTATGAAGTTGCAAAACAGGAATTTTTAAAATCATATTATTCCTTGTGTACAAATTATTTAGGATTTTTCCATAAATATTTTCCCTCATGATTATTTGGTTACTTTGAAATATAGTTAATAGAAAAAAGGCAAAACAAATAGTCAACTTCTTTTTTCATTAATTTTAAGAATACTGGGTTGGTGTTCTCCCAAATTATTTAAGTATCATTATGAATTCATGTCTTTATATATAGTCAATAATGTACAGCTATTATTATTTATTATTATTAAATTTTGAAATTATATCACCTTAGGCCAAGCTACTCAAATTGGTCTTGTGTTTTTTTTGACATATCCCTATTAGCCTCTGATAGCTTTCTTACTTTCAGCACGAAAAGTTGTCCCATAATCATCTTACGCATTTTCTACCCTAGATCTTGAATTGGTCATTTCTTCCAGGTGCTTTGATTCCGTTACTGAGAAATGATAATTACAGATCATACACTGAGTGTGCTATGGGTGCTCATTTCTCCTGAGTTATACAGATTCTAGATTTTTCAGGAGACAGAGATATACACATTATTTAAAAATAAAACTATATGAGCTCATATTGATATTTCACATATAATTAAAAATGGGTTTTACTTAAATTACTTGTTATACTTTTTCACTTTTCTGTTATGATGAAAATATTGATTCCTAATGATAACAATATCTCATTTGCTTAATCTTAAAATATACAATAGTTTCAACATAAAGATGCCAAAGTTAATAAGATATAACATGTAGTGAAACTATAAGGATTTGGTAATAACACTATCTTTTTAAGTCACTTAAAGATTTTTCTTGTATGTTTATGCCACTTATACGATATACAGCTAGTTTAAATTTGGTTTAAGAATTTCTTTGTTCTTTTAACTTAATTTTAAAAAATTATATAAAACCTCACATGATTTTACATTAAAAGTTATATAATAGTTATATTTACAGCTTTATTTCCATTCTATCCTCTATTTCTTCTTTTCTTTCTTTTCTAACAGGTAATGTTTTTTTTTTTAGAAAAAAGTTTTTAGTTTACACTTCCATTGTTTCTGTTTTTAAATAAGAACAAATACCTTTGGTTGTGTATATAATATTTCTATTTTTCCATACTTACACCAAATGCATCATACTATAAACACCACTCTACATTTTGCTTCTCTTTGCTTTAATAGCATATTCTAGAGATAATTTGGTATTAGGGACTGAATTGTGTCCCTCCAAAATTTTATACATTGAAGCCCTAACTCCCAGTGTGACTGCATGTGGATACAGAGTCATTAAAGACATGATTAAGGTTAAATAAAGTAATAAGGGTGAGGCCCTAATCAAATAGGACCAGTATCCTTATAAGAAAGGAAGAAACAGCAGAGATCTCGGTATCTCATACTCCACATGTACACATAGAAAAGGCCAAGTGTAGGGGATGCGGGGCACAGTGAGAAGATGTCCATCAAAAAGCCAGACACCAAGCTGGTCATCACATTGATCTTCATCTTCTCAGTCTTCAGAAGTATGAAAAAATTACTTTCTGTCATGTGAGCCTCCCAGTGCATGATGTTCTGTTATGGCAGCTAGAGCTGACCAATTAATTTGGTAACCCTAGAGAGAGATTTTTCCCTATTCATCCTTATAGCTGCTTAGTATTTCATTGTATGAGTTTACTATAGTTTATTCATCCAGTCTCATACTGATGGACATTTAGAGTGTTTCCAGTCTTTTGCTATTATAAATAATGCCACAGTGATTGATATCCATAAGATTAGAATTTCATACTTTCATACTTTCACTTGCGAATTTTTGGCATCAATTTCTAGAAGTAGGGTGCCTAGGTCAGAAGATAAATCTATATGTAATTTTGTTAGTTTTTGCTAGATATCCCTCCCCAGAAATAGTATCATTTTCCCAATAGCAATGTAAAAGCACATCTATTTTTTCATATACTGCAAACAATATTTGGTAATTTGCCAATCTGATAAGTAAGAATCAGTATGTCAGTGTAGTTTTAGTTTGTACTTTTATTATAAGAGAATTTGACCATCTTTTTATACATGAAGAGGTGTTTACATTTATTTTTCCATGAAATGATTGTCTATACTTTTACATATTTTTCTATTTATTATTGGTATTTTTATTCTCAATACTTAGTATCTCTCTATATAATATGGATATTAGCATTTGTCTATCATAAAAATTGCAAAAAATTTTTCCCAGTTTATATTTACCTTTTTTTGATATTTGATTTATGATATTTACTGTTAGCCTTATAATATTTTTACCATTTTTAAGTAGAGTTTTATTTTATGGAATCAATTTTATAAATCATTTTTTTTACTCAAAAATTTTTTCACATTGTAGGTTTACATTTGTATTGACAGAGGGAGGTAGGTATAGAGACCAGTTCTAGCCAGGGGCATACTTCAGGCTCGGTAATCTGACATTTTTCTAGATAACCTCATTTTTATATTATAGAATTATAATTCTGTAAAAAAGCTGGCCATGATGGCATAAATTTATATTTTTGTTGTTTCCCCAGTTTTATCAGGGTCATGTTATATTTTCCTATGTACCTATTTATATCAAGATCTTTGTAAACCAATTTTATTTTCAGATTTTTTAAAAGTTAAGAGTTTCTTTTTTTACCCTGGTAGTTCTTTTCTGTTAAATTACAAAGGAACATTTATAATTATTTTATTTTATTCTTCAGAATATCAACTTTTTAAGGAATAGAAACCTTATGTGACTCATTCACTCTATTTCATATGGCTTTTAATTAAGACATATTGAAAAATCTGGTAGTCAGAAAAAGCATTCCAATTATAGTTTTAAAAACCATCTACCCAAATTCATACTTTTTTGATTGTTTAAATGATCTGACTTTTCTACCAAAATGAGATATTAGACCATTGAGAGTAGCTCAAAAGAATTTCTTTTATTTTAATAATTGAAAAATTATTTAGGTTTCAGCCTTTTCAAACTATTCTTTATTTTCTCTTTCCTTTCAGAGGGCTCTCCCATAATAGCAATGGATTTTTTGACAATAGGCCAATGCTGGAAGAGACAAGATTGTTAAACAATAAACATTGTTACTCTCACAAAATTACTGTATTATGACATGAATACAGTATTAGCTCTCAAAAAATATTTCTGGAATAAAAGAAGGAAGAAGTCAGGAAAGAAGGGAGGGGAAGAGGAAATGAAGGAAAGAAGAAAATAAAAATAATAGAGACCTAATCACCTACATCATTTAGTTATACATAATAACTCTGAAAAATATTTAGGGAAGTATTTAAAATACACTTGTGATGGCTACCACACTTAAAACATAGATTATACTTACCAAGAACTCTTATTGCTAATGTATAGATACCCAGGGCAAAAGACTTAAGTTGTGGCTTAATGCATCTGAAAACAACAAAAGCACTGTTATACACACACTCATATATAGTATTTATATATATATATTTTTTCCATTAAAGCAAATAGTAATGTTAGAGATAATCCACTTAATACATGTGGATGTTAGAATTCAGGTAGCATTTATGAAGAACCCACTCATGTCCTTACTGTGGGAAGGCAAATTATGTAAAATTAAATACAATGAATGCATCATGGAGTTTACACTTAATATTTCTAGAAGATAAATCACCCCTACATGACATCATATTCAAATAGTATTGGGTAAAGTAAAATTATAAGTTTAACCAGCAAAATAACAAAATCTCACAGGAAAAAAACCCCAAATTTCTAAGAAATTGCAAGAATTTGAGGCAACAATAAAGATTAATAACCTATAACTAGTTTTTATGATTTTTGTCTGAAGGCACAGGACCACATTGACCTGAGTTGATAAAATCACAGTCACTGTGGCATACTAAGTGTTTTTTGCTAAACAATGAAGACCTGAATTTTCCAGCCAAGTGCAGGAATACCTAACAAGAGCATCCTTAATATGACTGTATAGCTTTAATTCATTGGCCTACAGATTTTAACAGTAACGATAATAATGATATATGATAACTGTTGAGTATTAACCATGATACTAAATTCATAGGTATAACATCATTTATCTCCACTTTAAAAGAGGTATAATATTTATCTCGACTTTAAAAGAGGCAAAAATCACAATTTTTTTCTTTATTCCAAGGACATCCTATGACATCAAAATACAGCAAGCATGGTTCATTGGAGGGACTGGTGGTGAGGAAAATTCTTTCTCTAGTAGCCTGTTTATTCATTTGGCCCAGGTAACCACATGACACTTATGACACTTTATAACGAGATGTTGAAGAAATAGCCACTCATAAAGAACAGCCCTGGTCTGAGAACTCTGGGGCAGTGTTTTTCCATCTTTTCAAACCTATACTCGCACTTGAAAATACAAATATCTTATGTTCTCCTTAAACCCCCCGCCCTTTTTTTTTTTAAAAAAAGTACATTTCTGGATGTTAGGTACTATTTTTTGTTTATCTTTCCTAATTAATTTCCATAATTTAAACTGCAGGATATTAAGGATGTATATAATACTTTTGATTAACTTCAACGTAGAAAAACTTAATATTCATTCTTCAATATATTAATTTAAAAGTCACCTAATCCAGCTCATAAAAGATTAATTTCCAATAAAATTTGATTTTTATGTCTAATAATTTTATCAAAATGTATAATATTTTAGGTTATTCTTATTAATTTTATAATAGTAATTGCAAGACTAATTCAATTAGGAAAAACATTTTATTACTGAGAATACTGGTTATAAAACTAATATTTTAAAATTTGAATTTATATATTGTTTTATAGAGATCTATGATAGGTGAGTCAATAAAAATGTTCAGGCACAAATTATATTGTAATAGAAGAAAAACTAATAGGGAAGTTAAATAAGTTCAGGGGAAGAAAGAAATATGTAACATTTTTTGACTATTAAAGTTCTTTTTATATAATTTTACATTTAAAAGTGTCCAGCATTTAAAATTATTATATTTTTTAATGTAAATATTTACAATATACTGGAAATCAATGCTTAGTTACTATTTACATTGATGATAACAAATTTTTAGATGTCTACTTAATTTGCAAAGGGGTACACAGTATTAAAAATTCTTTGAGGATTTTATAGGCAAAAATGTCTGGAGCCATTAACACCATACTTAAGGATTAGGATCCTCAACTGATTTGAAAGCCATTAATACCCATATACACACATATGCAGATAATTCCAGTCCAAGCAAGAATATTTGAAAAGAGTAATAACCTACATATCAAAATAGTAAATGCTGATCATTGTGGCATTAGATGAGATTTAAAGGGCCTTATAAGTGTCATCTAAGTTCAGTGAAATCATGTTTAATTCTAAAACACATTTAGTCTATACTGGTTAATATCATCACCAGCATTAGAAATAGCACCTTGTATTTTTTAAGTGGCTATAGTGATGTAGGCACTAACATTTCTTTCTAGACCAATTTTCTGCAAATATTTTTAACTAGAAAAACTCCAACCACATTTTTGTATTAAAAACTAAAGTGAAAAAAGTATAAAAGTGGAACAAGGATGTAGGACAAGTGTCCTGAGAGAGTCATAAGAAATTGTGATGATTCTGTAGAAAAGAATTTGAAATCACTGCTCTAAATGATTATTGTGTATCTTATCTTAAAATTGAGATGGGAGTATCAGTGTTTACCTCAGAAGTAATATATATCCAGGTATGCCACCTAGGGATAAAGTATAGGATGTGATGACTGATATTACAAGGAAATACAGAAACATTTTGGAACATCCATTGTCTTTTTGGCATCTGCCCACCATGCCTGAGAAATTTCCTGATATAGAGGTAGCAGTTCCCACACAGGTGCAGTTATAAAATATCTGTAAGGAAAAAATCAATTACTGAAGTAAACTTTACATAAAATTAAGATAAATATTTATTTAAAAAGACTTTGCAGTATAGTTTATATTTATTATATAAATAGTAAGGAAATATTATTTTATTTTTCTGTTAGAATATATCAAACAAAGCAAAATATAGAGAGAACATTTTATTATCCAAACAGCAGATGGCTAGTCTACAAATAGATCCTACAGAATAGTCTCCCAGTAAATAATACCAAATCCACTTGTACCTTATCTGGTCTGCTGCTTCCAAGCCTTGATTACTATTTCTTGCCTTGATTATGCTATGTCTTTATGCTCAACTTAATTTCTACTCTTATCCAGTTATCGTATTTCTCATACAGTAATCAAAGTGAGCCTTGAGAAATGCAGTCACATTGCATCACTATTCTCAACCTTCCAATTGTTTCTTGTATAAAGTCCCAAATCCTTAAAGTGGCTTACACACTATCCATGAGGTAGCTTTTGGATTCTGCTCAGTGATTTTTTTCCTGTTCCCTCTGCTTCAGCCACACATATGGGTTCCCATTGTGCCCTTGCTGTTTTCTTTGCTGGGCTGTTCTTCTAGACAGCTACATGGCTGCCACACATACTTCAGGTCTTTGCTCAGGTATTTCATTAAAGAGAGTTTCCATGGCTACTCATTCAAAATAATACCTCCATCTCTCAACTCTTTCATCTTCACTTCTATTTCCCTCACAGTGCTTGTTGCTACCTAGTGGAATATTATTTAATTATTTATGTTTAAACATATCTCCACTATAATGTAACCTCTGTTGAAAATTTTCTGCTTTGTTATCATTGTATAGTCTCTCATTTTAGGTCCTCGATAACAATTTGTTAAATAGATGGGCACAATTTAAGGATATGACAGAATTTATAGTGGTTATTAGAAAAAATATACTGATAAATGAAACAATTAAATCTTGGACAGAGAGGCAACTTTTAATAATCTCTCATAGTTTAGTTTTACAAATTTCATGTATGAATGTGTATATATAATGAGTTATCATTTTCATCACAAAAGAGTTGTGAAGTTTTAGACAAATAATGAACTAAAACTGGCATTTCCTTTTCAAGGAAGAGTAGTAATATAGGATTTTTTTTATGTGTGTGCTTTTATGTTTAATGTCAGGTAAAGAGCTTTTGAATCTTGACCCTGCCTCTCTCTGCATATGTGAGTTTAGGCAAGTCTCTTGTATTTTGGTGCCTCAGTTCTCACATGAGAAAAATAAGTTAAATAATACTCATTTACTTGAGGACCATAATGTTTAAATACAATTTTGTTGTTTTTAAAGCACCTCTTTTAGTCCCTGGCATGCAATGTATTCAATCAATGAATAAATAAGGCTCTAGTTAAGAAAAACTTCAAGCAGTTTAGGCAAAAGGGTAGTGGTGAAAAGCTAAAAAGAAAAAAAGAAAAGAAAAAGAAACAAAAAAAAGAGAGAGAGAAAGGAAAGAAGGATAAAAAGGGAGGGAGGGTGAAAACTCAGATTTCAGATGGGCGAGGAATCTTATTCACTGTTGCTAGAGATCAATCTTTTCTGTTCTGAATAAAATGTCAAAACAACAATAAATAAAATCAAGTGTTACTCTGTGTCTGCAGAAATGTTTGTCTAATCATTCTTATATTGTTGAGAAGCGTGTGTAAATATATGTGTGGTTTCATTTTCTGCCTTCTACCACTGTAAAATACAGACAGATCTCATTAGCTATAAGTACAAAGCAGTCTGACCACTGCTATATACACAGAGAATATGAGGAAGAATCTATGTTTAGAACAAGAACGTAAATGTGTGATTAGAGGAATGAGTTTGTTAATAATTTATGTACATTGTATCTTTTACAATTAGTTTTCTACTTATATTTCTAACCTCACCTCCCACTTCCACCCTGCAGAAACTCTTCATTCCAGCTACCTACTCTTTATTACTCAAATTGGCTTGATTTCTCAGGCAGAACTGTCCTAGAACCATCAAACTCCTTATCATCAGATAGATTCCTGACCCTCGGTCTAGACCTTTTGGGCTAGTCTTCCTAACATTGGCCTTTATTTTTCCTATCTCTTATACCATCAAGGACTACTGGTCTTGCTTGGAGTCAGAAAACATCAATCTCAATATAGATCTTATATGATCTTATGATGAAGACTCTTTCATTCCTTAAAAGCAAAATGAGAGAACTAGACTACGTAACTACAAAGCTCCTCCAGCCTGTTCCATGATTCTAATTCTCAGCCTAATTCTTTCAAAAACTCTAATGCCTCTAGTGATGGTTGTATTTCCTGTCTTCACACAAAAGAACAAGGACAGAGTAAGAGCCAGGGCTCCTACCAGTGTCGTCTGCTTCTGGGTTGGTCCCTGAACCCACACTGAGTTGTGGAGTTACATATTACAGCAGGCCCAGGGGCACACACTTTAGAGATTTCTTACAATAGTCTTTCCACTCCTGGTGGAGTTTTGACAACCAGCAAGACAAGCCGATGCATACGTGATTCCATTTTCACCACACATAGGTTCCCATTTTGTCTCTGAACATTTGCATCTTGAGTTGCAATCTGAAAAGAGAGCTCGTTCATGATAAGAGACAGGTTTGGTTCTGAAAAGAAATGTAACAGTATAAAATATTACCTCTTAGCAGGCAGCACCCTAATATTTTCAAAAATCAATGTTCTTGAGTGATATAAATGACACTGCCAACAAAGTTTTTTTCCTTTTGGAAACACAATTGTCATAGAAATGTCAGCTTCTGATCATTAAATGTGAATTTACTAATAAATAACTTTCTCTTGAAAATTATCTTTAGAGGTTTATGACTTCACATAATGTCCTATTCTTGGCTTAAGGGCTTTTACTAATGTCTATTTCTAGAATCTCAATATATTTCTATGTAAAGATATATAATAATGAACAACAAGGCAGAAAAATAAACTTTTAGAGCTATTTATGGCATTACTTTTAAAGCATTGCAGTGTGTGTGTTTAAATTTCCTTCAAAATTGTCTGAGCCATCAGTGGAATGGGCATTATTGATGGTGTGGTGAAAGAAAAACATTGCCAAGTAGTCAACATTATTTCAATAAATTTTCAATGCCTGTGGGAGCTATTTATCTTATTTGTGTATGTCTTACCAATAAATGCATTGCCAGTTCATTTAACTTTTCTCTTTCCCACATATTCCCCCACTGTATGGAGCCCTTCCATACTTATATCATCCTCTTTGACTCTATTGCACATGCTTTTTAAAATGATTTATCCATTCATTTGTTCAAACACAAAAATGTATTGGAAACCTAAGTGCTTGTTTTGGGAGGAGAGAAGATGGTTACAAACATGGAGGAAAAATATCTGCCCTCAAAAAGCTGACTTTTTTTTTAGAACAATTAATTTTACCTAATTTTGGTTGTCTTCTTTTTTCCCCTCCCTCTTTTGTTCCATCTCATTTCTCTTATCTTCCTCCGTCATCTCTCCCAGAATTTTTTTCTCACTTCTGTTTCTTCCTGTCATCTGAATTGCCTCATCTTTCTATTTATATTCTCCTTGCACTATCCATATTTTGCTTTTATTTTAAAGGTTACTTAGTGATATACAATGGTCTATATATTCTATCTGCTCTTTGCCATCCACTGGCCATTC
Source organism: Macroglossus sobrinus (assembly GCA_004027375.1). Taxonomy (NCBI): domain Eukaryota; kingdom Metazoa; phylum Chordata; class Mammalia; order Chiroptera; family Pteropodidae; genus Macroglossus; species Macroglossus sobrinus. The sequence continues at coordinate 204,747 of PVKZ01000514.1, forward strand.
ATAATTCATTTCTTTCTCTTCCATTTTGAACTTAATTTTTATTCCCCATTCTCATTTTTTACAAAGGTATTTGAGAGACCTACAGTAATGACAACAACAACAAAATACTTTGTTATGTACACTCAGTGAGGGCAGAAACTATTTGTTTTATTCACTTTTGTATCCCCAGCACCAAGAATAATTGAAGGAATGTAACAGCTTTAGAGATAAGATTTCTTGTAAATCAAGCAACTGAAGAAAAATGGTATTCTATTTTGGTGAAAGAATCACTCATTTTGGCCCCTCCCTCTGAGAGGTATTTCCTATGAAAGTTGCAATAATAATTTCTTAATTGATGTAATATTTCATTTAGTAGAACTGCTAAGGATTTGGCTACCGCAGAAGTAAAAACAAAAGACCACTGAGGTGTCTTCAAATAGAATAAAAGGGTATTTAACTAGATCACCTGGGAAGTCACATAGAAATATTCTCTTCCACAAGGCATTAATTGTTAACTGAGACTGTTTGTTAGTATCTGAAAGTGTATAAATATGCCTTTGAAAGTCTAGAACCAGGTGACTATGAATACTGTAGGCTGAGATAATAAAAGAGTAAAGCTGAAAGAAATTTTGGAGATGATCCTGAGCAATTACTCATTTAGCAGATCAGGGTAATCAGGTCCAAAGTGGACAGATAATTTGCTCAAATTCACAATGTTAATCAATGACAAATAACAGCCCTTCTAAGTCTCTGGATTCTAAATTTGTGACTCTCATATCAGACTTATTTTCATTATTGCAGAAGAAAGGTTTCTTCTACTACCATATGTAAGGCTTCTCTACAATGTTCCTATTGAACACTCAGAATCAAAACAACCTTGTGGAAAAAAGCAACTCAGTATAATTCTTCAGGAACATGTTGTATTTTGTAAAGCCAACCGTTTTGTATTATTGAGGTAAGTTAAATTTATCACCTATGGCAATCTCAAAGCAGAAATTAATTGTATACTTATTTTATGAAGGATGTGTTGACAGTGGAGTTGTTGCTTAAATTTTTAATTATAAGATGAGTTTTATCAAATATGCCAGAATATTTATACACAATGCAGTCAGACTGAGAGAGAAGAGGTTTTCCGAGTGCTGCTGTCATTTTTTTTAGCTGTTTCCAGTAGCAAAGCTATTTTTAGGGGCTAAAGAAGAGTTTTAGAATGATTTAAACAATGTTAGCATTATGGCAATGCAGTCATAATGTTTCAAGGTGAGTGCTTTCAAGAGCTACTATTCACTCAATGAATATACTATCTTTTATTCCTTTAAAAATATTTAATTTTTTATTATGTGAGCATATTTTCAATGTGAACCTCAAAAGTTTGCTTCTGCTGCCTGTTTATGTGTTCACTTTTGACTTAGCAATAGCATGATGTTATAGAAAGAATGTTATACTTTAGGAAGCTAACTGACCTTTCTAAACTCAGTTTCCTTTTAAAAAGGGTAACAAAACTTACCTCATAAAGGTGCTCTACAGATACAGGTGAGATAATGAAATTTAAGGTGTTATATAAGTTGCAAAATACAAAGTACTACTATCCATCTACCATAAGGATAATAAGGACAGTTAAAGATAATACAATGCTTCTACTCTCTCTAGAAATGTCTTTCTATTTCTGTTTATAATTAATGTTTTTTTTTAAAAAATCTACATTGCTGTTACCAAGGCAATGCTACACTAAGCCAACAGTGCTGTGATAACATCCAGAAGTAATAGTACAGAAACTCTGTATTTATTAATTTTCCTGGATATTTTAGATAACAAAAGTCTAACTGATATTCACTTAACAGCAGAAGAAACCCAGTTAATGAAGGTGATGAAGACTAGAATATGGAGACAAGACAGATAGATAAGCTTGGAAGAAAGCGTAGGAAGGGAGCTGGAAAGCAAGCAGTAAGCAAGAGCAGCTGAACTGGCAGAAAACAGAATGTAATGTCAGTAGTGTTGGCCTTTGAGCCACAGGCAGTTTCAATCAGTAAGACAGATGCAATCAGGGAAGTCATCCTGGCATAAAATAGTGGCTCAATACTTTTTTTTTTTTTTAACCAGTAATGTAGTTAGGTAGATGGATAAAGAGAGCTGCCTCTGGGAACTCATGTTCAGAGATGCAGTGATGGCAAGAACTCTTGAAGGGAAGGAGCAAAGTAGTTTCTTCAAGATCTAACCTTGTATTAAGAGTCATAGATTCCACTTTTTGGTATTTCTCTGAAGAAAATAAAAACACTTATGTGAAAAGATATATGTACCCCTATATATATGGCAGCATTATTTACAATAGCCAAGATATGGCAGCAATCTAGGTGCCCATTGATTGACAAATGAAGAATAATGGTGTCTCTATATATATGTACACACACACACACACACACACACACACACATACATACATTCTAGGGAATATTACTAAGTAATAAAAAAAAAGAAACTTGCCATTTACAACAACATGGATAGACCTAGAGGGTATTATGCTAAGTGAAATAAGTCAGATAGAGAAAGACAAATACCTTATGTTTTTACTTACATGAGGAATCTAAAAAAAAAATAATGAACAAAAAAAACAAAACAAAAAGAGACTCATAAATACAGATAACAAATTAATGATTGTCAGAGGGTGGGGGTAAGGGATAGGTGAAAAAGATATAGGGTTATAAAAGGTACAAAATTCCAGTTATAAAATAAATTAGTGATGAGGATGTAATGTATAGCACAGGAAATATAGTCAATAACATTGTAATAACTTTGCCAGGTGACAGGTGGTTACTAGATTTATATTGATCATTTCTTAAGGTATATGTGTCAAATTACTATATTATACAGTTAAAACTAATGTAATATTGTATGCCAACTACTCCTTAATTAAAAAAAATAGAGCATTAGTCTCTGAAAACTAAGAAACTTATCCCACCTCGTATGGGATGGCATTGGTCTGAGAGCATCAATACATATTCTCTTGAACAAGTGCAAAAACCTAAAAAGAGCTGTCATGTGGGTCATGGGCTGGAAGAATATTATTCTCTCCTGAAACTTCACATGATTTGTGTATAACAGAGACTATGAAGGGTAGCATAGAGACCATTTGGTTATGGAGGTGTTCAAAGAAAAAAAATACAATTGTTTCCATGAATGGAATATCTATTTTGTGCCAGGCAAGTATTAATCACTTTTATGTATATTATCTTGCTTAAATGTTACAAAACTTAAAAAAAGATAGTTATTATTTCTATTTTGAAATGGTAAAATTGAGCCTGGATTAGATTAAATAACCATACAATGCCTGTTCACTAAAAATGAACAAAAGCAAGATTCAAGGTCTATATTTTCTACCATCAAATTGCTTCCCTAAAGTAAGATGTGGGTTTAGCATATTTATATTTATTTAAGACATTCAAATTCAAAAGAGATGGATGACAGATTTTGGTGACAATAACAGGTTCCATGTCATAAATATGGTCAGCTATTTCACAACAGACAATAACTCCCTTTCCATAGTTATGATGCTTAAAAATCAAATTATTTTATTTTGAAGCTCTATCAAAAATTAATTTGACTAAGCAAGTCAGTCTCTTCAGATTATTTAATGAGTAAACATACCCTTGGTAGGAGATAGTTAACCCTGCCACATCAGAATTTTCACATCCCAATGCAAACAGGGAAAGGAATAGGAGGTACCCAAGGACAGATGATCCCAAGTAGATTTTTGCAGCTCCACATACACCGATTCTGAATTTTTTCATAGCTATACCCCCAGAGAATATTCCAAGAGCCACTGCAGGTATGTTGATGAGCCCTGAGAAACAAGAAAAATATATCATTTTTTAAATCTCTGAAAGAATTTTGAGTGCACTCAAACATTCTAAGGGATTATACAAAGCTATGCAATAGTTCCTGACATATTATTAGACTACTTGGTCATTTTAAGTTACAGAAATATACATTTGCTATCATCTATTGATGTATATCAAAAGATTTTAATAGATGTTTAGGTTAATTACAGCACAACTGACAGTCTCAGAGTTCTGCCTACACAATGTCTGTCGGTTTGATTATCTCTTTCAAATTCCCTAGGATCTATAAGTTGACCATGTTGGCCCAAGTCAATGGCAAATTTCCTAAATATCAGATGAGATGTACTTCTTGCCTCCTAAAGCTTCTTTTTTTTCATTTTAAGTATTTTTAAGTAATTTAATGAGACAAATTTCACTCTGATTTCTTTATTATATACCTTTTTCACTCACACCAGAAACTGTTGATCTTAAAATGTTTACTGTCTATATATTCCAAATGAAAATATTATTTGTAATTTATACTGCAATTTGATTCAATTTATTTTACGTATTTTCTTTTGATTTTAACATATTTATCCAAACATTAGGAAAGCTAAGAGAAATTTTAGTTAGTTTCCTATTATAATTCCAGCACACCCATTCAGATTAAAGACCTTATTCTTTGTTACCATCCTAAACAAGAATAATGACAGATGTATTAAATGTTTTGAGATGGTCAGCACAATTACAATATAAATTGGAAACTTTTGATTCCCATGCAGATGCATGATAGCCTTAGCCATTAAGATGAAGTAGTAATGAATATAATTAACAGTACTTTGGGATTTTTTAGAGCTTTCCCAGTGAAGCAAAATTTCATATTTTATAATAAACCTTATAATATTACTTTAATGTTATAAGAAATAAGTAGTAAGATCTAAATGCAAGGAAAATTTATGGGACTTTTCACACTCATATAGCCAATTGTGGATAAAGAAGTAAAATTAGCCATCTTTCTGGGGCAAAATAAAAGTTTTTTTTTTCACAAATGAAGATTATTTTTATCATCTCACAGTTTTTAATATATCTTTAACTAATTCTAGAACACATTATAACACAATTACTAAATTTATTATGCTACATTAGTCACAAAATTAATACTTTTTATTATAAGCAGCTTTTCCCCAAATAATTGTTCATTTTTCTTGATTTGTCAGTGTGATACCACCAGGAACTGAGAATGATAATTAGTGTTACCATTGATAGTAAATGTTGCTGTATTGTATCTACTAGAAACTGTCTTATCAATTAAAAAATTCAAAGAAGTTAAGTAAAAATAAATAAATAAATACTATCTGTGTATTAAGAAAAGATAAGATAATTTGCATGTAACTTAATAGTGACAGAAAAAGCTTAACTGGAAAATTCAACTGCCTATTCGAACTTCTTCAATAGAAATTGCAATAAAAATTAAAAAAAAACCACTTAAAAAAAGCAAAAACATTTTACCATATATTCTCTAGTCCCTGAATTTGAAACATTTTGGCTTTTTTATTTTTCTTCAATTTTCTTTGCAAAATTAAAGTAGTTAACATGAGAAAATGCCAAATGTATAGAGAAGGGTCCTGGATTAAAAAAAATCAATCATCTATAATTTAAAAGATAATTTCAAAGAGCATTATCTTAAGAGAGCATAAGGTTAAATTCTTCTTGTCAGTTTTCCAAAAAATAATTATGTCTAGTGAAGAAATACACTTAGAAACCTAGGAGAAATAATTTATTCCTGGCTATATCATAATATATGTATATCACATATGCATGACATTGAGCGGGCTATTGAATCTCCCAGAATTTCAAATTCTTTCCTCTGTGCTAATTCTCCTTAAAAATAATTTTATAGGCAAAGTATTTCATTTATTATCTACCCAATAAAGGAATGTGATTACATATAGTCTCATTTTCTATACCCCAAGCTATGCTTAATTTTCCTTTATAAAATAAACTTTTAAATTTGAAATAAAAAACTTAGTCATCACTCTAGTGAGAGCAAAATCAATGATTCCCAAATCTTTAAGTGTTATGTACACAATAAATAATGAAAAATAAACATATACTTAAAGATGTATCCCTTTAGTATAATTTATGCAGAAAAATGATCTTTTCATTTTGATAAATGAACCTTGACCTCCTCCTTTACATTATATCAAAAACATTTGAAATGGATTATAACCTAAAAGTAAAAATTAAAATGAGCTACTAGTGGAAATATTAAGAAAACATGTTCATGTCCTTGGGGTTTGAAAAATATTTCTTAAAACAGGTTTAAAATTACACTAATAAAAAAAGAGTGAAGATTGGACTTAAAATTAAGATGCTCACCATTAGAAGAGTAATAAGGCAAATTGAAGTCTATGAGAAAATATTTACAATGTATATATTTAATAAAGAATTTATATAGAGAAAAACGTATAGTACCAAATACAAATACAAACTTTGTTTTGTAATAAACCCCCTTTACCTACCTAAGTGCTCCCTTTTTATATTTTAGCTATACTTGAAAGACAAATATCTAAAATTAACAAACTCCTAATAAAATGCATGCTTGGTCTATGTGATGTTCTCATGGTCACTCACACATAGTTGTGAAAAACTCTTGCTAGAAAACTGTACCACAGGTGATGTAAATATTTCACTCTGCTGGATTATTTTCACTTACTTTTTGACTTCATATCTAAAATGCCATAAATTACCTTCAGTGTAAACATTGGAACAATGTCTCTAAAAGTACTAAGAGTTAATGAGATGCAGCTGATAGTACCTACTGGAAAGCATGAAGGACAGATGAGCATACCGATAACAAAGTTGGCCCTAGAGGACGACTGCCCATACTGCTGCTCAATGTATTTTGGTTTATATGTCACCATGCCAAATAAAGAATTGAACTGAACAGTGCTTGCACACAAATATAAGAAGTACACTGGATTTCCAAAAAGATTCTTCAGAGATGGAAGAAAATCTGTAAGACAAAATAACATGGGGTAATTAAATACAGTGTTACACTTGGCAGAAGATACAGCCTTGGCAGCAGGGCTTAGATGGCTAAGTCTCACTGTTACAGTTAACAGGAGCATTTTTAGTGTCTCACACACACACACTTACACACACACGCACACACACACAATGTATATTAAGCCATTGGCACAAATCAAGGCTGAGATCTGGCCAGGTTCAAATTTAAACATAGGCACTTGCTTTTTCAGGCATGAAATCTAGATTATAGATAGAGGTATAAGTCAGACAGAAACAGATTCTTCTAACTGATATGTGTAAAAGGCAAGAGAAATGAGACCCCTCCTTTACCATCGAGTTGGGAGTCATAGGCATGACATCAAGAACTTCAGTTTCATGGTCTCTGTCCTTCAAACTTAGGCCATGGTCACAAGAAAAGGAATATGAATGTTATCTCCATTGAATTAATGAATTTTAGTGTAAGAAATGAGCTTTGGCTTTTTCCCTTCTTCCATTTATGCAGCCAAACAATTAGAAATGTGAAAATATTCTATAAATGTAAATATTGCTTGCTGGGGTCTTCTCAAAGGAATATTGTCAGACTAATTGAGAGGAAGCAAACTTTCTCATGGCAACCCATTACCATGGGGAGGGTATTTACTAGAACATATCTGGCCTTTTGCCTTACCCCACATTCACTCCTTCCATAATTGGTGGGAGACATACCCTGGTACACATTTATCAAATGGTGGATCTCATCTGTAAAAAGGCCATAAGCCCTAAAGATTTATTCTTTTCTTTCCTGTCCATCCAGACTGATATGAAGCAACAATCCTGGTTAGGGGCAGGAGCAAGGCCTAAAATGAGAAAGTTTGAGGGTAGGGATGTCGTCAAGAAAGGTTACCAAAACTTTCGGTCATGTTTTTAAATCATTTTCCAGTAATAAAGCTAATTTTTAAATCTTCATTTCTGCTTTCTGTATAGTTTCTCAATATTTTTTTTTCTGAACACATGAAGGGGAGAGAATGGTGTCATTATTAGATTACTTAGAAAGTTCGCACAGGAAAACAAAGTATTTCAGAATCAAGGAGAATGTAGCTCACCTCTTGCCATTTCCATTAGTTTTGCTTTTTCTCCATGGGGTGTTTGGTAGTCTGTATGACCATCCACAATAAACTTGGATTTCTCTGAGGAAGAATTGGAATCCTCTCTACTTTGGGGACTTGGAAGACTCTTTGGTAAACACCAGAAAGGTACAGCTGCAAGGAGACTTATTATTCCTGCTATTAGATAACCAAGCCACCAGGCACCTACCCACTGGGGATCCTTTGGGGTAATGGTTATGTGATCTGAAGAAAAAAAAAACCTGGCTTTATTCTACTACATCATAAAAATACCTAATAATTCTTACATAATTTTTTCTAATTTGAACATTATTAACTTGCTGTTTGAAGCAAAGAGGGTGTGTCTGGAGCATGACGCTTTCTTCTTTTGTTCCTTAGATGAAAAGTATTGAGTCTAAATACTAGAAGGGGACACATGGATTTAAAACTTTGCTTTGAGGTTCTGCAGAGGGACCCTGGGACCCATAGCAGGAGAAAAGCAACATGTGAGGAAGAATTATAAGGGTTCGACACCTTCTGACAGCTATGCCACATCATGCCAATTCAACTGATTTACATGTTGTCTAAGATTTTATTCAAAGAAAGAGTCATGTCCTGCACCCTGTTCCCTAAGTATAGTCTGAATCACTCCAAATACTATTTATTAAATGATGTTTAATAATACTTCAGAACAATTTTAGGTCTAAAGCAAAATTTTTATATGCAAATAAAACATCAATATCTTATTCATCACAAAAACTATTTTTGGCACTATTTCTCATTTGACTAAAAGGTAAGCATTGACCAAGGTTTTTGAACCAAATCAATCATTATATATGTATATGTATATATAATATGTTATATATTTAAGTATTTACATTATATATTATATATATATAAGAACCTATAAAACATATTATTATACTCCACCTCACCACACTATGTGAGAGCAACAAAAAAAAGCACATTTTTTTGACAACTACTCTCAATTGCTATTACTTTATATTTGGTAAAACATTTAAACTAGTTTATCGCTGCATCACCATTGCTTCCCTGTAATCATTTTTTCTCTGTACCACTCATCACATTGACACTTTCTTAACTATATCAGTCTCCATGACTAGATTTTAAAATTTAAGGAGTCAAGGAATTTAGCTATTTTATTCACTGTGGTGAAACAGTACCTGGAATAGAGTAGAAGTAAAATTTTGTAGGTTAATAAATTAATAAATGAATGAATAAATAAAAATTTTGGAGTATGTTCTGCAGTTTATCTGATTAAATAAGAACAACTAGTGTAAGAGTTTTGCATTGCATGTTAACAATGATTTCAAAATGCAATCCTAGGACTTTTAAAAAATAAAACATTTTCTAGTTTCTAACTGTTTTCTGGGACTTCTTTAAAAAAAACAGAAAACTACTATTTATTTTTAGGGGGTATATTCACAAGGACAGAAACAAATTAATAAGTATGGAAAGATGAGATCTCTCATTTATTCCCTTCACAAACACTCTCCCAAAAGGAAAGCTAGTCTCACTATAACATGTCTCCACCTAAAAAAGATTTGTGAAATAAAAAAAGGGATTTTGGTTGCCAGAAAATTTTTGATCCTTGGTCTTTCTGGCATGTTTATAAATACTTTATCAGTTGATGTGACTATAATTACTGTTGATACACCTGAAACCAATAAGAGCCAAGAAGTAGCCACAGCTTTTAGTTTTAACTATGCTGGAATGTGTTTGAACTGGCAAACCAGAAGTAAAAAAGAATACATTTGAATAATAAACCCTGGGTTATCCAGTTCTAATCACCACCTATTTTTTCTATTCCATTTTATCAATAATAACTTTTTTATGAATTATTTTCCTTTTATGAACGATTATCATCCTGTCATTTTATAAAAAGGCATTATGATATTTTCTACACTTTTCCATTAAAAAATTACAGTAACTAAAATAAATGAATAAAAATAAGTTCCCTTACCTAGGTTTACAAAGCCAATGTCAACATACAGTTTGGCACATAATGAACCTAATAGGAAGCCAAAGATCGGTCCTATAATTGCAACCGTCTGCACACACCCTGTACCAAAAAAATTTCAATTAAATTAAAAATTAAATAAATAAATAAGCAAGGTACTATTTCTTTGCATTTGTAAATTAATAAACTTTTAAGGAAGAAATGTAAATGAGATCTAGTTAGTAGCTGAAAATATTTCATCAACTCTTTACTTAAGTGTACTTAATTTGTCAGTTTTTCAACTTTATTGAATTAGGAAATAAGTCCTTCTCAGCTGTGGAAGAATGAACACTTTCAAGGCATTAATCACCTCTGAGCAAGAAAATAATGTCAGGACTGTGAAGAAGTTAATTTCCCAAAATGGAGTAATTTTACTTCCTAGTATTAGATTCCTCCACTGATAAAAATTAGAATTATACTATTTGATAGTCTTTCAAAAAACTTTTATGGTTGGTTAAGCTTAAGACATGTTTTGATATTAAAACTGATTTCTTACACCTTAGTGAAAAAGTATATGTATTCAGAGCTTCTGTGGACCCATTTGTGAGAGCAATAACTATGGAGATAACTATATATCACCTCATGCCTCTGTGGTACAGTTAGTCCAATAAAAATAACTTATGACATCTGAAGTCCATGATGATAAATTGTCATCATTGTCATCATTGTAGCTGAGGTCACAGTTATTTTCTTTTAATCTGATGTTCTTTCCCTAATGCAACAGGTCCTTCTAATTGACGTTTCTTTATTATTCAAATCCTCAGTGTGAACTTCAGAAATGTGTGAAATATTTAAAAGAGCTCTCTATGAAGTATAAAGCCTTCCACACTTTATTTATTTTCAGAACAAAGTTGATATAACCAGGTAGCCTGCTTCACAAGAAGATGAAGGAGGTGAGCATTACCAATATAGAAAGCTGCATTGTCTTCACTGGCAAAATCATCAAGGTAAGCAATGCCTAGAGGCTGAATGGGAGTTTCTCCAATTCCACGAAGAAGGTTCCCCAGGAAAACATAAACCCACATGGAGGAGCTGGCATCAATTTCACATTCTTGAAAGGGAAGCAAACATGATTGAAATTAGATCACTATCAAAGTTAAATATTTATTCTGCATTTCTATAAGTTGTCCTCAAATTGGATTAGAATGCAGAAGTGAAATGTTGCAATAGACGTAATTTGATAGGAGTTTGAGCAAGACTGGGAAAAGTTTTGTAACTTCAATATTTTAGGTAGTATAAATTCCCAAGAGACTTTGACCAAAGAACGCTATTCCTTCATGTTCCTGTTCCCTTACTTCCTATTTTCTCTCTTCTTTTTATTTCATAGTTACACTAAGTTCTTGGAATTCCTACATTCCGATAACATTCAATAATCCCATCTGGGAGAAAACATAAAATTTTAAACAAAGGTTTTTCTAGCCATAATCTTTAAACTTTTCTATCTTTTCTAATTTTATTGCTGACCAAGTCTTATGTGGAATTCAAAATTTTATACATGGGTGATACTTCACCTTTGGGTAGCACTGCCTATAATTACAACCATTTGATAGTGAATAATCATATTTAGGGCTTGTATTTAGGAAACAAATTCATATAAAAATTTAGAATCCTATATGCTTCAGTAGTTTAACTCTTCCAACAAAAAAACCTTGACATTATTTTTAGAACGAAATTCAAAGCTAACATTTTAAAAATGCTTTTATATAAGCCATGTCTTAATATGATCAGGTGAAGTCAAATAATTATTCCCATATCATCAACGACATATGCTTTGAAGAGTTTAGTCACTTGAGAAAAAGGAATAGTATTAACAATCCCCAACAATCACTACTTATGAATATTCCCTTTCTTCCAGGCACTGGGCTAAATGGTTTGTAGGCATTTTTAAATTGAATTCTCCTAATAATCCTATGAAATAGGAATTATTTTCACCTATTAGTGAGCCTTAAGGTAATTTATAAAGGAGAAGTTTGGGTTATGAAGAACTGGGTGAATGCTTTCATGTGGACGTGGAATAGAAAAGACCACTGTGCAATCATGTTGCTTCTCATTTTGATCCTGCCTTTTCTAGAAGTGTAGCCAAGTGACCGTGAGTTTTTCACTTATCTTCTCTGATTTCTATTCTAGTTCCCAAAATATAATGTGAATTCCTTTTCTAAAAACTGATTCTAATGTCAATTCTAGCTCTAACATTTGTGTGACTCTAGAACCTTGTCTGTAAAGAAGTCATAGGTAAGTGTAGACACCTTAGATTTGTGCTTTCCAATATAGTAGCCACAAGCCACACATGTCTATTAAAATTTAAATTAATTACAATTACATAAAATTAAAACTTTAGTTTCTCAATCACACTAGCTATATTTCAAATACTTGATATGTAGCTAATAGCTACTGCTACTATATTGAATAGGATTTCCATCAGCACAGAAAGTTCTGTTGGGCAGCTCTGTTCCAGGGTGTTTTGGGAAAAATGAGGATATGCGGGGAGTAATTTAAAAAAGGTCCTATATTTACCCCACTATCATCTTTCAAATGAGTTTTGCGTTCACTATGTCTAATGTCCACATATTTCTATTACTTTAAAGGAAAGAAAAAGATTGAGTTGTGGGCCTTACACTATGTACCTACCTAATAACATGTCTCTTAACATTAAAAAGACCTTTAGTTTCTGTCTCTAAACCCATATTTTGTTTAACATTAAAGGTTTAAATATTTTCTAATTAGTTGTATTGTTATTTATATCATTCTCTTCCCAGATTTTCAAAAACAAAAAACAAAATACATGGCTAAATTATAAGCAAAAATAATTTTATTCTCCCCTCATATTTCTACATTTCTTTTAATCCTTTGGCACTTATCTTTATTCAAATAGCCAGACCTCTTATGTTTATTACCCATAAAAAAGATATCTCAAAAAAAATTATTAATGAGGATGGATATCAGAGGAGTGAAAAGGTTTTATGGTATAAATAAAAGATTTGTATGGATAGCAAGTACATAAAAGAAAGTCTTCCATACTTCCTTTATAGAAATTGATTCTCAGGCTAAAAGTAGGGAGTAAGATGGGGGTGGCAGGGAGGAAGTGTTGAGTATATAGATGCTGAAGGGCTGTGGAGAGAGGGGGTTCGAGGTGCTGCCTGTGCATCTCAGAGATGTGGCAAACACCTGTGGGTAGATCTACAGACTCCATGAGAGAAAAGAACCTGGTAGCCAGGTAGAGCCCAGAGAGGTAGCAAGACCCCAAACATGAGATGGTTGTACAGTAGAGCTAAGTATTCCTGCCTTTGGCTACTCACAGGCTTTCCAATATCTAGTGTAACATAGAAGAGGTGACTCCCATGTTCCCAGGGGTGGCTCATACATATAATTGCTGTGTCATTTGCATCAGCCACGCAGAACACTGCTATTCTAACAAAATTCTGTGACTCCGAGCTTGTGTGGAAAGTAGAATTATTTCCATGTTTTGTCACTTCTATATCAGAGAGAGTTGTCGTGCTAAAAAGGCCATGGACATATGTATGACCAACACTGTGGCCAAAAACATTAGATTAGATATCTAAACTGACATGGCACCAATAACAACTCCTCCCTTTATTGTTATGTAAACTCCTTAGAATACAAGTAGCCTCTGGGAAAAAGGTGAAGGTTTGAGAGAAGGTAACTGAGATTAAGTTTTTGCCATTCTGATGAAAAAGGGCTGAACACAGAAATTAAATTGACTTGGTAGAAAAAATCTATTTCTTTCATATCTGAGCAATGAACTGAGATTTGTATGTGCTAAACTAGTTTTACCCTAATTTCACAGCTCACCTTATTTGCAACCACTGGAAGTTTTCTTCAGTCACCAGCAATTAATGCTCCTGTCACTCCTGTCTATATATTTTTGTAGGATCTCATCATATATTGTTTTATATTCTAAAAATTTTTATGGCACTATAATATCTCAGTTAAAGTAGATAAGATTTTGACAGCAAAAATTATATAGATACTTTGTCCATAAAAAACAAAAGCTTGCCTAGTCAATAGTGTAAAAACAAAATTATCTTACCATTATTTATTTTGGACTGTGATTTTTCCATAACTGAGATCGGTAATTGATTGTTTGACTCCAGGGGACATGGAGAGATGCTAAGAGTGGAATTGGAGAAAGAAGAATACCTTTCATATCTGTACCTGTATAAAAAGAACATTTTCTTCACTGTAGACTCATTCAGCATCATGCTAAAAGCATCTCATTAGGGTACTTAGTTTGGGTTCTCAGCTATCCCTGAATCTAAATCACCAAGCCAAGCCATCATTTAATAACAGAGTTTTCTGAAGACATAGCCAGAAGATCTGGTTCATAAGTATTATACCATATCTGAACCAATTACACACTGTAGTGTAAGAAAATGAAAGATTTTTTCATAGAAGAATGACCATAAATCACTCCCTTGGTGAAAAAATATCTAACATTTGAGAAAATCATGATTATATCTGGGTCAGAGGAAAAGCAATAATTTAACAACTATGGTCCTTGGCACACTGTATTTAGTTGTAAATTTATTAGAATAATTGCAATGCTGATTCTAAAGAACTGACAATGATGCATGGGTTTTTTGAACCATTTATCCAAAAGGCATCCTTCTTCTTTAGAGTTTATTAATCTGGCTCTAAATGATTTCTAATTCCCCCCTTCTTTCGTTTTATAAGGTTTCAATGGCAATGGGATTGAAGAGCCAATGCTGAATGGTAGGGCTGTGATAATCCTTCCTGCAATTCCCTAGCACCACATCCCCTCTCATGTTGTCCTTCATGAGCCAATTTCTCTGCCCCACTTGCACCCTTCAGAGAAAAGTTACCTGATAAGAGGACATCACAACATCATCTTGAGTCTCATTTTATTCAGGCACTATATGACAAAGAGGCTAGTAATCATAGTAATGTATTTGAAATGTTAATAGTAAAAACCTATTCATCATGGTAAGGAAAAGATGTATTCAGTTATGAAAATATTCAGGTTAAAAAGTGGGTTACTTTTTATCAGTTTTTCACTTTGGTGGGTCCATGAATCACATAACCTCATAAAAAAGGAAGAACATTTTTTGTATATATATGAGAATTTAAGGGAAGAGGTTCATAGTTTTTGTCACTTATATTAATGGTCCCCCTGACCAAAGTAGGTTAAGAATCACTTGATGAGGACAACTGTTTTTTTTAAATTCTTAGCTATATAAAAGAACATTTAGCATTAAAATCATGCTAAATATAATTTTCTTTCTTTAATAATTTCCATAACTGTACAAAGCTGAGAGGTTCTTGAAAGGAGTGTTGAGAGTAATTATGCAATTTTTTGAAAATTGTTAATTAAGTGAGCATTCTCAATTCAATATATTGAAAAATAACTATTGCAAGCATAATAATTTTTTAGATTTTGAGTAAGTGGAATTTTATATAAGTGCCACTTTTGCCATTAATTTTTATATATAACATTCTAGAAAAATCAATTACCATCTTCAAATTTCAATTTTCTTAGTTGTAAATGTGGGCTATAGAGGTGTCTATTTAGGCTTTGTTGGATAAGGAAACAAAGAAATGATTGAATAGGGAGCCAGTGGTATAATGTCTTTAAGTCAGGGATTTTAGTTCTAACCCAGATTCAAACCCTGGCTAACACAATCTTGATTCAGGTACATGAAATTCTATAGTAGTTACGGAGAGCTATATTTCTATAGACACCGTTCTAAATATTCTCTCTGATTTCAAGTTTGCCCCATCAGAGTTATTTTTCAAGTAGTAGTCAGCATGACCCTTTAAAAAAATGTCAGATCATGCCAGTCTTCTCAAAACTGTCCACTGGCTTCCTATTTCATTTCAAGCAGAACCTAAAATCCTAGTAATTATTTGCAACCTTAGTCCACAAGGTGTGGTGTGCAGACCATCAGTATCAACTGAATTTCAAACCCTACCTCAGAGCTACAGAATCAGAATCTATATTTTACTAAGTGCCTCGGGCAATTCAAATGTGCAACAAAGTTTAAGAAACAATTTTGACATCTCCCATTTCCCTTTACACTGCAGTTCACCCACACACCTGACTACCTTCTGTGGCAGGAACTTTGCATCACTATTCATTTAGCATAGAATCTTTTCCCATAGACATCTGCATGGCTTTCCCCATCAACTCTCAGTTATTCCCGAATGCAACCATGTCAGTGAACCACTCCCTGACAACCCTACTTTAAATTGCAACCTAAACACACATACCTCTTATATGTCTTCACTGGGTTTTTTCTATGGTACTTGACATTATCTGGTAAACTATGTCATTATTTATTTGTTAATTGTCTCCTCATAAGACCCATAAAAAAAGATATTTGTCTCTATTATTATTACCTCTAAAAATAATCAACATATATTAGTTAAATTCATGAATTAGATAAGCTAACACACATAAAGCTAAACACAGCCTGCTTGGGGCAGGCCCTAAATAACTGATATCTAAAATTAATATTTGTTGGACATCAAGAGTGTTTCTACTAAGCAGACAGAGCATAAGTAGTGTTTTAGAGAAGCAAAATTACATTTTGGACAAGTACACAATTAGTGATTAACCCTATGAAAGACTGAAAACAAGTTAGTAGACAGTAAATTTAATGAGGGAAAAAATTCTGTGTGTATTTTTGTTTTATTTCATTTTTTTTCACTGAAATAACCCCATTACCTGACACAGTGTCAGACAATGACAGACCCTAAATAATGAATGAACAAATATATCTTTCAGCATGTAAAAGGTAGTAGATAAGAATCTGTCTTTGTTCCTTTGGCATCTTTTGTCAGCACTAGCCTGGCTGCCTAGCTGACCTTCTCTTAGATATACCTCTCTTTCGGATTTTGTTGTACTAGTATTTTGTCTCTCATTAATTTAAAGTAACAAAAATTATTAATTTAAATGCAATACCTTCACAACAAACCATTTCTTATCTCTGGTTAAAACCATGTGGTTTAATTATCTAAGAAAGATACATGTACAAAATTGGGGTGTGACTACTGGCTATGTCAGAAAACTTTGGTAAGCATTTTACCTATGTCATCTCATTTAATATTTGCAACATTAATAGCTAGATATTATTTTTGTAACTACAATATTTATTTTTACATGTATAAACCAAGACCTGTAAGATTATGTAATTTGCCCAAGGTTATATAGGAGAGCTACTGAATAAATTAAGTCAAGGGTCAAGGATTTATCTATCCTCTTCAATTACTTTCAAACTTTGAACTTCTTTAGTATTGGAACTCTCTTTCCCCCTGAGAAAACTGCTGCATTAAGGCTCAGTGACTAGAACAAAGTAGTGGCACAACTATAGATGGAGCAAGAGTTAGCAGAATTGCAGGCCCACTTCCTCAGGCTTCTTTTGCCTCCTCCCATTGGTGTTGACCACATATAACACCTTTGTAGAACCTCAGTGATCAAAGCAAACTTCTGCCCTGTGGAAAGGAGCCTCGGTAGGTGTACAAAGAGCAGGTAGAGGTTCCAAAGCCACAGATTCTTCTCTAAGTAAAAATGGGAAAGGGAACCATCTAAATAGGTAGGAGAGATCTCACATAGAGGATTCTGTGTGCTACCTTTACAGACTGGCCACAGAGATCAAAATATGACTATCTTTATATAAATGACCTGAGATTCCTTGGCCAGATCAATTCAAAGTTTCTTCATCTCCAACTCTAAAAAGTCATGATATAATGACCTAGAGTGGGCAATAATTAAAGCATTTTTTGATATATAATTTCAAAAAATATTCTCTTACTTCAAAACCTCTTGGTAGTCACTTCTTAGAGTCGGCAATAGGTAACCACAGAGAAGGGAAGCAACATGGATACACGTGAAGTAATCAGAATACCTGTTTTAAGATTCCAGTTCTAAAATTATAAGACATTTAACCTTAAGAAGTTACCAGGCTTTCTAGTCATAGTTCTTAGCTCTAAACTAAAAAAAAAAAAAAAAACAACAACAACAAAAAACTATGTTCTCCTACCCTACAGGTTACTGTAAGGGTGAAATGATATAAAGGTGAAAATCTCTGGAACTAACTAAAGTATTAACAAAAGTACTAATAAAAGTACCAAAAGTAGACTCAGGGTTAAAGGATACTGTTATCCAACTTTTACTGAGGAAGTTCTATGAAACAGTTTTTTAACACTGAATATTTATTTGAGTTGATATATCCCTAAGTCAGTGATCTGCCAGTCAAGTGTACCTTGATCCAGCGTTTTGTCTATAGCATTTATTAATTACACATTTGATACCCATTTGATATTTACTATGTACTATATTAATTTATTTTTGCTTATATATTTTGCCTCCATAGCTAAATTAAAGCATTTGAATGAAGACTTATTAGTTAAAACATTTCTTTAATTTTTTAAGTGTTCTGAAATTTTGCCCAAAGAAGATGTAATAAAAATAAGATATAAACCATGAGCTATTTCCTTAAGTTTAAATAATTAACTGTAATCATAAAGAAGAGAGAAATGCAGTTGGTTAAAATGAGAAAAAGATGACTGCTTTGGACTTACTGTTTCATGAAGAACTGAGGCATCGCAATGAGCAATGTTCCCACACCCATGATGAGGCACCCTGCTCCAATTATTTTTGGCCTGTGAAGTCTGGCTCCAAAGTAGCTAACAAGTGTTATAACTAAGAGATTCCCTTTGGGGGAAAAAAATAAAATGTTTATAAGTTAGAGTACTTAGAAAAAGATAGCAGCATCCCCAAATGAATATAACTGAATGCATGAATGTCTATAGCAAGTCTGGCCATATTTCGTTTTTATAAAATGTTTCCCACCATTATTCCCATCATTTGACTTTTTTTTTTTGTTAATCTGAGATGACTATTGAAAATGTCTTCATACTAATTAATTCAATCATCTCATTCCATTGTCAAAATACCTTAATTACCAACACGTTTACCTCATTCTCATCTACTCTAATTATTTGTCCTTTTAAAGTGTTTTATCAGTAAATCAAATGGTAGAAGACTTCCTTTAGTTGCTTTCTTAAATTATGTTTACTGATTCTGAAGAAAATTTTATTATTGTTTCTATATTCCCTATAGAAAAAATAAAAAAATATAACTGTATCTCACTTTAAATGAAATCAAATTATGAAACTCATATTTGTATAAATGATATTTTAAAATTTGTTTATATACTTTTTAGAAAAATATATGCCTCAAAATAAAAATAAAATTTATTTTACATAAACACATCAATTATATAACCTTAATGTGTACTTATAATACAAATTTTATGAAATACAAAATCTCCATAAATATACACATCTGTCTCTCTAAAAAAAGGAACATTTTTGAAGGTGGAAATTATGCTTTTCTAAAATGTCTCTAAAGAAGCATGTGATAAATTACTTTTAATTAATACTAATAAATTACTTTTAATAAATTACTGATAATGGTGATAACTGACTAAACATGCTTTAAGAAAGATGTTCTCATGCTTTCCTGTGCACAAAAATTCCTGGAGGGGGGTAGTGAGGAAAACCAAAACATTAAAAATGCAGAATCTTGGCAGCTCCCAACAGTTTCTGATACTATAGATCTGGGCAGGCCAAGAAATCTGCATTTTTAATAGTAGGTCAAATATGTTGATGGAAATGGCTCCTGGAACATACTTTGATAAACATTGTTTAGGGTCTTAAGTTTTAGCTATTTTCATTTAGAATATTTTCATTTAGAATATTTAGTTTTTAAGAGCTGCAGTACTAGGTAGAGCAAGATCTCAGTAATTCCACTGCAATTGATTGTGATGGCTGATGAGTGACCTTGAATTAAAGTTCTCGATGTTTCCAATTTTCTAGCAGGAGCGTGTTTCCTAACATCTGTAAGCAATTATCTAACTTACTACTGTTTATTCACTTTGCCAGCTTTAGTAAAAGAGCAGCAATTTTTATAGCAATTTTTAATTTATTGAGGACAATAATAATAGTAAGAAAAGTAGATTGCATAGTGGCTCTGGGCTTTTTGACTCTAGGAAGAATTAAACTTCTATTAGTTTTTATATTTTAAAAAAATGAGTGTAAGATTTCTCAGTGACATTTAAATATTTAGAAAAAATGTTGTATGACATTATATTAATAATTACATGTATATTTTTATTAATGTGTCACAGTAAGTCAACCAAAATAGAATGAAAGTTGACTTTCAGTTTATAAATAACATGTCTCCCTTCCCTTCCTCTCCCCACCTCCCACACCACCACCACCTCACAATAAAGAACTCAATGTTTACAGGCTGTTTCTGTGTTACATTAGTGGGTATGCCAAATACTACATAATACCATTTATGCATCTGTGGTATTTATACAAGTTTTCCTTTACTTAGTATCCTTTCTGAGTTCCCAGAGATACACTTAGAAAATAAATGGTGATAAATGATCTTTAAAAATAGAATAGGATATCAAAATTCTTTCACATCTACTATCACTAGTCTCTCAAAAAGACACCAGTTCTAGAGAGTTTGAAAAATGTTTTACTAAAATGTTACTACACTTGCAAGTAACAGATTTTACCTTTCTCCCTCTCTCTAACTCCACCCCTCCACACACAATATTTCAGATAACAGAAGGAAAACTACCAAACTCATCTCATAATACAAATACGTTTTGCAATCAAAACCAGACAAGGATAATGAAAGAAAAGACCAACTACAGTTTATTCAGGAGTACAAAGTTACCACCAAAAAAACCCTATTAATTAAAACTCTATATTAAATGATGAAAGGAGAATAGTTTCATGATTATCTTAACAGATGTAGAAAAGCACTCAATATAATTAACCACTTATTTATAATAAGAACAAAATCTGATCATTTTCTAAGATATATCTATCAAAAACACACAGCAAACATATTGCTTAGAGGTAAAATTTTAAAGACATTTTTATTAAAGTCAGATATAAGAGAATGAGATGCCCATTGTCACTGTTTCTAAGCACCATATTACTGAAGCCAATGCAATAAGGCAAAAATAAGTATTAATGAATATAAGAATTCAAAAAATAATATAAAATTGACTTATGTTTTATACAACTGACTATCTATTCAGAAAACTCTACAGCAACTATAGACAATCAATTAAAATTACCAGAAGTTCAACAAGGTTGCTATACACAGATAACATTTAGAAATCAATATTGTACTTAGATGGTGTAGCCTATTATACATATAGGCTATATAATATAGCTTATTGCTCCTAGGCTACAAACCTGTACAGTGTATTAGTGTACTGAATATACTAGGCAATTGTAACACAATGGTAAGTATTTGTACCTCTAAACATGTCTAATTATAGGAAAGATACAGTGAAAATACAATGTCAAAGATGGAAATGATATAGGGCACTTACCAGGAATGGATCTTGCAGACTGGAAGTTACTCTGGGTGAGTCAGTAAGTGGGTAGTTAGTGAATGTGGAGGCCCAGAACATCACTGTACACTGCTGTAGGCTTTATAATCACAGTCCCACAAGCCCTCCCCCTGCTTCCTTCTGACAGGATTAGAAATAGATGAAAGTTAAAGTCATGAAGTCAGTGCTTCTTTATGAGCAGGAATGAGGGCAGGACTGATTCGAAATATTGAGGAGAAATTAGCAGGATATAGTGTAGATCCCACAATAGTGACTGTCAGGAGGGGATGAAAGGCGGACTGAGGATCAATAGGAATTAGAAATCAAGATAGAGAGATAAAGAAACATAAAAGACTTTCATGACAATGTAGTTTTAGTATTGCATGTTGGACTAGTGGTCAGATTAAGAAACTTTGTGGTATTCATTAAAAAGAGGGTGTTTAACATGGAGAGGGTATAGAACTGAAGATTCAATTTGTGTTTGGTTCCATTGACCTTCTTTGGCACAAAGGGCTCACTCTGGTATTGTATTAATGGAAAAAATTAAAGTCATTTATGCTTTATATCATTACAACCTGCAGATGTTTCCAAAGTAAAGAAAGGGACAGATTGACTCCATACTACCACAGAAAGCTTTTACTAAAGTGGAATTGACATTTAATACTTGTTAATGTAGCTCTTGTGGACTTGTGTCCTTATACAGGATTTAGGTCCTCAACCACAATTTATGGCAAAGTACTCTGAAGACCATCAGGCTAGATTGGGAAGGCTGAATATGTAGTGCTGAGGAGACAAGCTCTTCAGTATTGAAACAAGTCAATGGCTGAGTGATTGAGATGTAATCTCAAAGTTGAAGAACTATGAATAAGAGGGAATTTATTGCCAAGTCTCATGGATATTGCTTCAGTCAGAAAAGAAAATTCCTCATGAATGACATATCCTTCCATTTAACACAAGAAATACAAGTCCATTAAAATTTATGGAAACATTGTCATATATGTGGTCTGTGATTGACTGAAATGACATTATATACTACACGACTGTAAATAAATGAAAAAACATGCCACGTTTATGAATAGGAAGGCTCAATGTTGTCAAAATGTCAGTTCTTCACAACTTGGGCTCTACTGTCAATACAATCAAAATCCAAGCAAGTTATTTTATGGGTATCAACAAACTGACTCCAAAGTTAACATGGAGAAACAAAAGATCCAGAACAGCCAACACAATACTGAAGAACAAAGTTGAAGGACCCAACTTCAAGGTATACTATAAAGCTACAGTAACCAAGATTGTAATATTGACGAAAGAATAGACAAATAGATCAATGGAACAGAATAGAGAGCCCAGAAACAGATCTATCTAAATATAGTCACTTATTTTTGACAAAAGAGCAAAGTACTATACAGCAAAGATAATCTTTTTAACAAGTGGTACTGGAACAAGTGGACATTCATTTGCACAAAAATGAATCTAGATGCAGACCTTATACTTTTCACACAAATAAACACAAAATGGATTACAGACCTAAATGCAAAATACAGAACTATAAAACTACTAGATAATCTAGAGAATAATCTAGACTTCCATTAAAATTAAAAATTTCTGCTCTGTGAAGAACAACGCCAAGGAAATGAAAAGACAAGCCCAAGAGAAAATATTTGTAAAAGTCATATCAGATAAAGGACTTTTATCCAAAGTATACAAAGAACTTTTAAAAGTCAGTGAAGTTACAAACAATCTGATTGTAAATGGGCCAAATACTTTAACAGACGTGC
This sequence comes from Macroglossus sobrinus, assembly GCA_004027375.1. NCBI lineage: Eukaryota > Metazoa > Chordata > Mammalia > Chiroptera > Pteropodidae > Macroglossus > Macroglossus sobrinus. The sequence continues at coordinate 227,850 of PVKZ01000514.1, forward strand.
CATCAAAAAGATACACAGATGAAAAATAGCATATGAAAAGGTGTACAACATTATGTGTTCTCAGAGAACTAACTGCAAATTAAAATGACAACAAGATATCGCTACAGACCTATTAGAATGGCCAAAATTCAGAATGCTAAAGCCTGGTGAGGGTGTAGACTATTGCTTGTGGGTATGCAAAATAGCACTTTAAGAAATACTTTGGTGATTTCTTATAAAGCTAAATATATTTTTCTCACATGATCCAGCAATTGTGCTCTTCAATGTTTATCAAATAGAGCTGCAAACTTGCATTCATAGAAAAAATCTGCATATGGATACTTATAGTATCTTTACTTATAATTTCCAAAACTTAGAATCAAGATTTCCTTCCGTAGATGAATGAATACACTGTGGTCCATCCAGAAAATGGACTGTTATTTAGCACTAAAAAGTAATGAGTCATGACAAGACCTAGAGAAAACTTAAGTGCATATTACTGGGTGAAACAAGTCAATCTGAAAAGGCTACATATTATATGATTCCAATTATTTGACATTCTGGAAAAGACAAAACTATGGAGACAATACAAAGATCACTGTTTATCAGGGGTCAGGGAGGAGGGATAGATGAATAGGCAAAGCACAAGATCTGGGGGGCAGTGGTACTCTGTGTGATACTGTAATAGTGGATACATATCATTGTATATTTATTTAATCCCATAGAATGTACAACACTGAGAGTGAACCTAGTGTAAACTATGCAGTCTGAATGACAATGATGTGTCACTGTAGGTTTATTGAATGTTGTAACAAATGTACCACCATTCCAGTGAGAGATGTTGATAATGAGAAAGGCTATGCATGTGTGGGGGCAGAGTGTATATACTTTTGTTCAATTTTTCTGTGAACTTAAAACTGCTCTAAAAAACCAGTATATTAAAAAAAAATCGATATCCAGCTGATTATATACTAAAATGTAAAAAGTAAAACTTTTAAATATGTAAAAGATAATACATGAAATAATATTCAAGACAAATAATTAATATCTGAAAATATTAGGAGGTCATGATATTGAAAACATTTTATTTTCTTGGCAACTGATTTTTGGGAAACAAATCTTTGCTATAAAAAAATACGTAGAAAAAAATTGAATGTCTAGCATACATTAGATAATAACACAAATTGATGTGGATGGATAAATAAAATTGTTATGAAAAAAAGAATTGAGAGCTGGAGATGGAGGAAAGAAATAGGTCCAGAATTCTGGAAGGAAGAAATGTAGAGAGAGGCAAGAAAGTAAATTAAGATTATGGTCAGAAAACCCACTTTTCTAAAAAGCTATAAATTGCAGACAACTACAGCAAACTTATAATGCTTGGGATAAAGTTTTGCAGAGAGAATAAGGAAACTTTAAACCACTTTATTGTATTGAATCCAATAAATAATTTCTATTCTTAGAATGACCTGGAAAAATTGATATAAATTTGGACTCAGAGGCATTTGTCACTTCTTGTCATACATTAGTTCGCTCTAGCAAATATAGACTCTCTCAAGTTGCATTGGGATCTAGGAATCCAAGAAAAAGTTTGGACCAGATTCTTTCTAAGTTTCTTCAGCTTTAAACTGTTACGAGGCAAATGTGATAACCACTAAACTACAGAAAAAAAGGCGGGCAACCATATACCAAAATTAACTCGAAATGGATCAAAGACCTGAATATAAGACCTAAAATAATAAATTGCATAGAAGAAAACATAGATACTAAAGTCTTGGATCTTAGATATTGAGAGGATTTTATGAATTTGACCTCAAAGGCAATAGAAGTTAACACACACAAAAAAGAATGGGATTATATCAAACTAAAAAGTTTCTGCACAGCAAAAGAACCCATCAATAAAACAAAAAGGCAACTAACTGAATAGGAAAAGATATTTGCAAACAACACTTCTGATAACAGACTAATATCCAAAATATACAAAGAACTTATACATCTCAACAATAAGAAAACAATCCAATTGAAAAATGGGGAAGGACCTGAACAGACACTTCTAAGAAGACATAAAAATGGCCAACAGACATTTGAAAGGATTCTCAATTTCACTAGCTATTACAGAAATGCAAATCAAAATCACAATGAGATACCACTTCCTGAACATTAGAATGGCTATCATCAATAGGATAAGTAATAACAAGCATTGAAGAGGTTGTGGGGAAAAAGAAACCCTTATACACTGCTGGTGGGACTGCAAATTGGTACAGCCACTATGGAAAATATTATGGAGGTTCCTCAAAAAATTAAGACTGGAATTACCCCATATGACCCAGCAATCCCTCTCCTGGGTATTTACCCCCCAAAATTGAAAACACTGTAAAGATATATGCACCCTGATATTCATTGTGCATTATTCACATTATTCACTAGTTCTTTTCAAATTTTAATAGAGAGTCTACATTCAATTTTTAACCAGACTGAAAGTAGAATTTTCATTACCTGCTTTGCTCTAGTGTTCTGTTAACAGAATCTCTTTCTATTTGTTGTAGGTGACTGGACAGAAACCTCCTTTATGGTTTAACTTTTTCTGAAATCATTACAATAATTTTTCATTTGGATTCTTCCAAATTTTGAATCATGGGGCTCCCAAGATATATGGCTCTCCTGTAAAACCTCTTCCCACATACTTTTAAACTCAAAATATTGGTAGCATCTTACCCTCCTCCAGAAAAGGTTTTCACTCTGATTCGAAACTCTGAAATATGTGATTCCTATAATAGTGAACATGTAGAACTATAATGGCGATTTCTTGGGGAGAACGAATTGTGATGAGGCTATCCTTTAGTCATGCCTAGAAAACCTGGTACTTACAAGCAAAGTCAAGCATCCTTAGTACCTACCAATTTCAAAACTACCATCGATAACTCCCACCAGCGAAGAAGGGATTTCAAACCTTCTCTCTATTTGAGTGATGGTGCTCTTCAGATAGCCTTCTGCCAGTGCTTTGGCAAAGTAAACAAAAGACAAGGCACCTAAGAACATCTGGAAAATATGGCAAGTCACACTTAGTCTGACTTCAACTTGACACAACTGGAAACTTACTAAACAAACAAATAACAATAACAAAACTCCAAATCAAAAACAATGAAACAAGCTTGTTATCAAAGGTAAGAAATTATACTAAGAAATTAAAAACCATAAACCAAGAATTTAACATCTTATCACCGTTTCACAGTGATGATGCATGCAACAGCAAACTAAAAAAGCAGAAGTACTAGTCTTTGTGTTTAAGTTTATATTCTAGTTAAATTCATAGTCAAATTCTTATTTAGTAAAACCTTTTTATTTTTTTTTGCATCTGGCTTATATATTTTTCCTAGACTTGGTTCTGTGATAGTGTATCCACTGGATAGGTTAGCATTTATATGAAAAAAGACAAATATTTGTTGAGTGAATATTTGGTATTAAGAAAGAACAGAAACTTGAAGTCACAAGGAGCACCATTTAAAAAGCTACCCCCCCATCTCTTACTATGTAACAATGAAAGTCAAATTTTTTCTTTTATAAAATGAGAATAGTGTGGATGTTTCATAAATTAAACACTGTAACTGTGCTTAGTATAATATTTGGTACATGGCAGATATTCAATAAATATTAGTTTCTTCTTTTGATTTAGAAAGGGAATTCAAGTAAGCCAGAAAGGTAGTATTTAGTAATTTAACCTATATAGTCAGGCAGAGATTGCTTTCATTGCCTAGAAAGTGTGGTTTTAATAAACTGCATCTAGATCACTTTTTAAAAAGAAAAAAAAATCTTGCTTCTAGCTATATTGTATAGAAAATATATGGATAGGTAGCCAGGACCAATGACTCAACGTAATTCTTTGTCATTCTTTAGTTCACTACTTGCAGTTTTGTACCCTTTAATTGTTAGTTACCTTTAGTTCACCACAGCATGGCTGTTTCCCCTCTGAGGAGGAATATTCTGTTTTAAAGGAAGGCCTCCTAATAGGTTGCATTGAATTTTTGTGGAATAACTGGATATTTTCTTTGGATGAAGTGTCCATTATGAAAATGTTTCTTGACTATGATCTGTCAAAGTTGATTTTAAAAAGAAAAAACAAAAAACATTTCATTTAAAATCACACAATTTATTAAATAGACATAATTTGATGTGAAGGTAGCTTATTGTACCACAGTAAGTTGGCAAAGTTTTTCAATTAAAATTGACCAAGATGTTTGATTAACTAATCCTGCTATCAGGACTCTGTTGCCAGCATTCTTTCTCAGTCTCTTCAGTTTAAGCCTCATTATGGCAAAAGAATAAATAAATGTTGCCTTTGGAATAAATAACGAAGCAGAATTTTGCTAACTTTGTGATCTTGCCAGCTTAAAATAGGAGCATGCAGGAAAGGAAGAAAAGGAATTCAATCATTTGAATATTGCCTCATTAGAAGTAAGTCTTTCAAGCCTTTAGATCTATCTTCTTAGCAGAACTGATAGAAAAGATTGATGCTCGCTTTAGATTCCCATAGCACATTATAATTCCTATAGGTCTGTAACATCCAAGGGCTTAAAATATGGGGGAAAAAAAAAGAGGGTCAGTTGTGTATCATTTTAGTTTGACAAATGAGGAAGCAACAAAATTTATGCCTCAGGCTTAGATTTAATTTAGGCAAAAGTAGTCTTTGGCCTGCCTTAAAGTATCAAGGTCGGCATCCCTTTTCTGTGTCTGATTTCCCCACCTCCCTGTCCTTACCAAGTCCTGGACAGTTTTGCATACTCTGAATCTATTTTATCCCTGTTCACATCAATATTTACACTTATGCCCCAATTTCTTTAGGATTCCACATGACTCTGTGCATGCCTGAGAAAGTAATCTAAGTGAAAAAATTAAAAAATAAGATAATTTCTGAATCACTATAATGTTTATAAGATGATGCATTTTTATGTTAATAGAGATCTATGTTTTTATCATACTGACTAAAGAAATAATGTTAGAAGTAAAATTTCAAATACTGTGGTAGAAGTTTAGGTTTATTCTGTCAATGTGTATGTTACTGAGTTAAATATCAGAAGAAAGACCTAACCAATTGAAAAGTAGAGGAGATTTCTTCAGGGAGCAGGAAATAAGTCAAGAAGGGTGTGATAAGGGCCTGATTTAAAAAGAATTATTATTAGACTTTTAGATTATTTGATTGCATAAACATATATAACTTTAACTTTTAAAATATAGAAAAATAAAAGTGGGTGGAACAGAAAAAATTTAAAACTCAAAAACTAAAGTAGATGAATAGCTGATAATGCTAAACAAGCTCAAAAGACAAAAACACAAGAATACAATATTAATGAAATACAAATATAGATACTTCATAGTATAAAACAAAATAGTGTACAATCTAGAGTAATAACTTTAAAATTTTGAAAAAATGAATAACTTTCTGGCAAATATTAATTACATGTATTGACACAAACTGGAAGAGAAAAAAAGCCATGAAAGACATTAACAAAAATTCTCTGAAACTAGATCCTAAACAAAAATACTAAGGACAGATGACAAAATAGGAGCACTTTACCAAGAGCTATCCTTCAAAGAAAGATAGTAGATAAAGAAAACATGATAATAGTCTTCATTCATTAGACAAATCTAGAATTACCTTGATAACAAAAAGGAAAACTTCAGGCCAAATCTAGACATTCTAAAATCCTATATAAAATTCTAGTAATTTCAAATTCATTAATTTTTTTATAATTAAGATTCAGTTTTAAAATGTAACAATATTAGAAACTATATTTACCAAAATCACCACATTAAGAATTCAAAGTCTTATATATGTATATCAAAACATCACAATGTACACCTTAAATACATACGTTTTTTGTCAATCATGCATTTTATTATGTAGAAAAAATAATTAAAAATTAAAAATAATAAAATCTCAGTAGACGTAAAACAATAGGTGATAAAATTTAACATCCATTCCTGATTTTAAAAAGACAAATTCTAAGCTAAGAATACGAGATTCTTTTTTGCCATCTATCTGATACCAACAGACAACTTGGTCACTAAAACTACTTTTCCAGAGAAATATTTTGGCAGAACAATAAAAAGAGATTTGGAGAAATATTGGGTTAGACAATGTTAAATAGATTTCTTTAGTACAAAATTACTTAGTACCTTTAATTAAACTCCTGGAGAAATCCACTGCTTATAATTTTAAAAAAATCAAAATAATTAAATGTTCAACAAATAATATCTTCATAAGATGAAATATTTTGAAGCTCTTAGAAATTAGTGTAAAGAAGTAAATATAGTTATATAAAGCTATTTCTAGCACAGAATTAATTTTAAAAATACATGCTACTAAACAGTATAAATAACATTCTATTTTATAAAAGAAACACACGTATTCACATATGTATATACATAGAAAAAAGCTTAAGAAATCTATCAACAAAATGTTAACACTCATTATTTCTAGTTGGTGACATTGCAGATGATTTTTTAAAAAGGTTTTGTGTGTCTATATTTTCTAAGTTTTTTAAAACAAACATCAATTTTTATATAATAATATTTAAAAATATTAAAGATATAAAAAATCATTAAGCAAGAAATGTATAAACCTGAAAATATTTTAAATACAAAATGAGTAAAATTAAATTCACAGTTTAAAATGGAACACTCTTCCATGAACTAAACTGTATAATTCAAATTGACCTACTGTTTTATAAATTTGGATATATTATTTCCCATCAATCATAATACAGCCAGTGACAAGAAAATATAGCTTTATAATAAAATTACTGTCACTTAACACTAAACATACTTTTAAAAGATTAAAAGTGTTATATTTAGAATGCTAACACTATAGAGAAAAAAATCATGTTAAACTCTATATTAAAAACTTAAGATATTAAAACACATTTTCTTCTTATAGTTGAAGATGTTGACACAAAAATCACTCCAACTAGAATCCAGAAAAAATAAAAAAACAAGAGAACTATAGTCATCCTAGTTGATATTGTGTTAGATGAACATCTTGATGGCTAATTTGCATATCACCTCAAGTATAATAAGTTTCAAGGAAGCTACAGTTTACGAGCACTGAGCTTTTCATTCCTCTGTGAAAAGAGGGGGAAAGAATTCAATGACTTGAATGGAAATATTCTTAGGGCCTGCAAGTGTTCTTTTTTTCCCCTCTATGCAATAGCAGAATAGAGCAAGAGCACACAGTTATTTAGAAAGATTTACATCTGGGTAGATCCTTAATTGTTCTACCACTTGAACAGATTACTCCAGAAAAAGAATCCTGGCAAAGATTTTATCTAACACCCTGGATTGGAATCTAACTGGTGGCCATAGAAAATAAGCAAGCAGTTTTTCTTTATTTTAGTTAAAAAAAATTAATTCTCTGTTCATATGGGTTTGAAAAATCTATTTTCTCGTCTTTAAAGAGTTCAGGTGGCCTAGGAATGTTGTAGATGGAGCACACAGATGCACTAAATCCTCTGTGCCCTGATCCTGTGACAGACCACCCAGCAGAGAGCCTCCAAAGACTGCCATAAACTGAGGAAGGCAGCCACTTCCCATCATCCTCTTCTCTGAGTCATCTCACATGAGGAAAACTTCTCTACTAGTTTATCTTCTGGACACTAGATTCCTTCACTTCAAGAGGGAAAATAACCCATGGGATTTGCTAAGAAGGAATGTGTATTCTGTAGAAAGCTGATCCCCCAATGTGAGTAACTGTGTCAGAGTCAGATTTAGTACTATTTTTTTGTGCCAGGTGATTTATATACCTTTGGCTAATCTTAAAGACGACCTAACAAGGTTAGCCTTATAATTTCCATTTTAAAGAAAATGATATGGCTCACGGCAGTTAAGAAACTTGTCAAAACTACCCAACTAATAAGCATCTGAGTCAAAATTTGAACCTGGATCTGAACCTAGATCTGAGTATATTTAGCTGTTTAACCAGTTTCTTCTTTCATATCCACCAATCTAACAAGGGGCCCAGCAATTTCCATGGAGAAGTATTATGGCAAAGACAAGTGCTGAACTCAAGGGTTTATTTACCTCTTTTCTGTGAGAATCTGACATGATCGTCACAAAACATTAAAGCAGAGAACTAAATCTTACCTGGAGGTGGAGATCAAAGACTGCCAATTCCTCTCAGAGGCTGGACCACACTCCACAGACTGAAAGAGGAAACTGGGGTGAATGCTACAGCAACTCTGAGCAGTTCTATCAGGTGGGGACAGCCTGGATGGACACAGACAGAGCAGATTAGGGGAAAGAAAAGATGAAGGGCATGGTCTCACCCTTGGGCAATCTCTTTTCTTTCTGCTTCCCTCCTGGCCTCTTTTCTCTGGCAATCAACAGAGAACAGGCCACGCTGACAAAGGCACTGACGTGCATCTCAGTTCCCAGGGCATTGAAAGAGCTGAAGCCTTTGAGCCATTTCTTTGCAATTTGCTGCAAGTTTAAGGCCACACGTGATAAAGCTTTCTTTATTGGAGAGAGTGAAAAAAGAAAAGACTACTTGTGATCTTACTTGCTGATTCCCAGAAAACACAACTCTGCAGGGGGCAGAGGGTAAGGGAACAGAAGCAGGAGGAGGGACGGAAGTTTGTAACAAAGATCCCTCCTTCTCCTTCCAAGAAGTTTTTAAGCCAGAGCTCCTTGAAGACATCGCTGGGATTCTTCTGTTAAAAAGAAAAAAAAAAAAAAGGGCTCCTGGGCTAAATCTCTGTGTGGTTTCTTTTCCCATTGGGATTCTAGAATCCAGAAATATGGAGACAATGTTTCAGGTCAGGATCAAGACTCTACAGATCTCTCTCCAGAAAGAGTTGATTCTCAGACATGATCTGTTGCTCACATCCTGAAGATTTCTGAGCCTTAAAAATAGAAAAGCAGAAAAGAAAAACGTTGAATGTTTGGTATTTAATTGTTTGTTCTATCTCAAATCCAAGGAAAGATAACTCCTTGCAGTATGAAATTCTACAATTCTAATCAATTGTTTTTCGAAGAGTATATTTTTTGAGGATTTTGAGCAGTATTAGCTTGCATTCTTATATGAATATTCAAGATCCACCACATTCTTAAATGAGTCTCAACTTCTGCCTTGTAAAGCATAATTTTCATTAGAGAGAGTTACAAGATTGTTTTAAGGATTAAATTATATCATGTATTCAAAAGTACATTCCAAGTAACAAAGCACTAAATAACAAAAAAGATATCATTACATATATATTTTCAGTTCATTAATCAGGATCATTAATCAATAATAAAATATCATATGCACATTTTACTATGAAAGAAAAATAAAAGGATGCAAGAAAAATAAAATAATAAGCCTTATAATGAAGCAATGGTGTGTACCCAGACTCTGAAAGATCAAATATTTTATTTTAGCAATCAAACCAGCCTTTGCCATAGGAATAGTGAGCAACAACATCTTAATAGGTCTTACACATTCAATATATACAACAGCTGGTCATTGATGGATTAAAGGGAAGACAGTATTTACCAGACAAAAGTGCAAAGGGCCTACTTTTCCTCCCTCAAAATGCTATTTTCCCCTGAGAGTGTAATCTTGCTCAAATTCACTCTCTAAACATGATGCCTTTTTGATCTCTACTATCTACAGTTAATATTACTATTTCAAATAACATTATACTTATTTTACATGATATTTAGAGCTTCTTATGTGCAGCCTTATATTGGATGTATCCTACTTTCATACACTAGACCAGGGGTCAGCAAACTTTTTCTGTAAAGGGTCAAATAGTAAATACTTTAGATTTTGCAGACCATGTAATCTCTATTCCAACCACTCTGCCACTGTGTTATAAAATTAATCATAAATTAATTAACTATAAATGAATGAGTTTTCTAGAGCTGCTATAACAAAGTATGACAAATTGAATGGCTTAAAACAATAAAACTATTATCTCACAGTTCTGGAGACTAGGAGTCTAAAATCAAGTTTGGCAAAGCTATGATCCCTTGGAAACATTTAGGGGAGAATTCTTCCTTGCCTCTTCTACTTTGTGATATACAATTATTGTGGGGTACGAATCTCTGTTATCTCATCTAGTCTCATGGCTCAAAATATCATCTATAAGATGAATGAGTTTAAGAAAAACTTTGTAGTCTCTAATTGAATTGAGAGTTTTCTGTATGAATGATATATATCTTAGCTCTTTGCACTGAAAAGATTTAGAAACAAGCACCAGCCAAGTACCAATAAGTGCAACTAGCACCAAAATACGATAAAAAAGGAACCATGTTGTCTTCATATTTGACTGTTACCAGATCCAGGAATACAAGATAGGCCTGGAATACCTTGTCATATCAAGAAGCAAGGAGACCTTGAAGACTAGATTATGCTAAAAACACTCAGGGGGCAACTTGAATAGACTCTTGCTAGTCAACTACATGAAATTTTGAGTATCAATATGAATAACTATAATACTTGAAATATGTAGAATGTATAAATTTGTGAATTTATGTAATTACATTATTAAAAAACATCACATGGTCCACTTTGTATGTTTCTAAGGTACCACTTAAGGGGAAAATTGTATTTTTCCTGTTTTTCCTATTCATTATGCTCACTAGAATTTTTGAAGCATGAAGCCAAATTTCTCTCTGTGGAAGTATTCAAATTAATAAGCAAAAAAAGATAACTATAATATCATAATTTTCAAACCTCTATTGAAGTAATTCATTAGTGAATTAATGAATAAAAATAATGGTCATCAATGATCAACAATTTCATAAAAAAGAAACAGCCATCTTGATGGAAGTTTGAAACTTAAAATACCACTTTTGAAATAGCTCTTCTCTCTACTTAAAAAAACAAACAAACTAATCTTATCAAGCCTTGGTTTAGAATGAAACAATAGATCATAAGAAATACAGGGAAGAGAAGAACATGTCAACTGACAATACAGATGCAATCAGCAAAGCTCAAAACGGAGAATCTCAATAAGACAAAAAAATCAGTCTTTTCCCCTGACCAAAAAATGCAAGGGAAAAAGGAGATGGGCCTGATTAGTACATGGACCAAAAACCTTAATAGACATACCAACAAAGATATACAGATGAAAAATAAGCATATTAAATATGCTCCACTTTACCTTGTCATGAGGAAAATGCAAGTTAAAACAACAATAATATACCTAAATACCCAATAGAATGGCCAAAATCCAGAACATTAATGACATCAAATGCTAGTGAGGATGTGGAGAAATAGCTGGAGGAAATGCAAAATGGTACAGCCACTTTGGAAAACAGTTTGGCTATTTTTTATAACCCTAAGCATACTCTTACCATATAATTGAGGAATCATATTTACCCAAAGGAGTTGAAAATTTACAACCACAGAAAAACTTGCACACAGATATTTATAGCAGCTTTATTCATAATTGTCAAAACTTGGAAGCAATCAAGATGTCCTTCAGGAGATGATGGGATAAACTGTAGTCTACTCAGACAATACAATATTCAGCACTAAAATGTATTCAACCATGAAGAGATATGGAGAAATTTTAAATGCATATTACAAATATAAGAAGTCAATCTAAAAAGGCTACATACTGTTTGATTTTAAATATATGACATTTTGGAAAAGGCAAAACTATGGAGACAATAAAAAGTTCAGTCATTGCCAGAGGTTGGTGATGGGAGCAGGAATGAATGGATGGAGAAAAAAAGATTTTTAGGGCAGTGAAAATACTCTATATAATACCAAAAATGATGAATACATATTATTACATATTTGTCCAAATCTATAGAATGTACAATATGAAGATTGATTATAATGTAGATTGTGAACTTTGGTTAATTATGATGTGTCATTGTAGGTTCATCAATTGCAACAAATGTACCACTCTGATGGGAATGTTGATAATTAAGGAGGCTGTGTGTGTGCTTGGGGATGGGAGGGAAGCAGGAGGTATCTGGGAAATCTCTTTATCTTCCTTTCAGTTGTTCTGTGAACCTAAAACTGCTCTAACAAAATTCTTAATAAAAGAAAAAAAAGAAATAGGAGAGAAATTATATATATATAAAAAATTAGACATTGAATTGATATTGTATAAATTGACAGTGTATAAACTTTATTTGTGCCCCTATTTAAAAAGAAATAACTGATAACAAGATTTTATAATCTTATTGAAAAATTTATAACCCGAGAAATGTGAACATTGGGTGGGTATTTGTTGTATTGAGAAATTTGTGTTAGATTTTTGAGATGATAAAGGTATTATTGTTTAAGGCACATATCTTTTAGAGGTCAATATTAAATCATTCACAAACAAAATGATATTATGTCTTAGATATTTTAAAAATAATTTTGGTGTTAAATATTTGGAAGTATAGATGGAATAAGATTGGCCATGTTAATTGTGTGATCTGGGTGATGGGTACATAGTATGCAGTGTACCATGTCTCTGACTTGAATATGTTTAAAAATTTTCATAATTGAGGTTTAAATAAATAATAGATATGTATAGATAAATAAACTATTAGTGGACGAATTTTAAATTTATTTCTTTAATTGATGACCATAAGGCCATAATTGTTATATATACATAACTTTTGTTTTCTACTATCCATTCCATGTTTTCTTTGACCTCAGGCAATACTTCATCTGGTTTATGGTTTTTACTGATGAAATTACCCCAAACTTCATTACTAAAAAGACAAGTCCCTTAGTGGTCTTGCCTTCATGGGGTTGCTCTAGTTTCCCACTATATTTACTATTTGACATGGCAGTACTAAAAGGCTCCACAGACAAACTTCTGGTTTCTAAATACAATCTTTCCTGCCATTATTTTGTAATAGAATCCAATTTCAGCTTAATAAATTGGGATCAATTACTTCCTCTCCTGATGGTTCAGTGACATGAAAGAACAAAGTGGCAGGTGGTAGCCTCAATTCTAGGGTTATGGAAACACCATGTCCTTTGATGAAAATATCTCTCATTTGTAAACTACTTCCTCTAAACAAACAAAACCAAAAGTTTAAGAGGTAGGAAACAAACTAAATTGGTTATTAGGTATAATAGTGAGGGGAATAATTCCTACTTCTACTCTTTAGTTCCAATATGTATACTCTCTGAAGGACAAACAACATATAATGGTAGATGGTTAAGACTATATGTTGCCTTGCAACTAACCAAATCCCAATCATACTGGGGTTCAACTGGCACTCTGACTCAGTTTTTAGTAGGGTGTTCCAACATTCTCAAAACTGTGTCTTTCCTGCTTTTCTCATTACTCTTGCTGGCTTTTATAATTGAATACCCAATTCCATTATGCATATGAGTTTCCATTATGTGAAACAACTGTGTGGCCCACATACCTTCATTATCTTCACTGTATCTCTCATTCTTTTCTTGATTTGTAGAAAGAAGAATTATAGTCCCCAAGGATGTCCACCCCATAATTTCTGGAAAACTATAAATACATTAAGTTACATGGCAAATGAGACTTTTCAGATATAATTAAAGCCCTTGGATTAGGGAGATTATCTTGGATTATTTGGGCCAAAAGTAATTACATGGGACTTTAAAAGTAGAAGACTTTCTCTTTCTGAAGAAAGGGATGCATCAGAAAGTCAGAAAGTCTCCAAATGAAAGAAGGAATTCTGTGCTGTTGATGGTTTAAACAGGTGGTTGAGAAGAGCAATGCCAGGAGGCAGGTAGGTGACCTTAAGAAGAAGAAAGAGAGGCTCCCAGAGGACAACAGGAAGGAAATGGGGACCTCAACCGTATAAATACAAGGAACTGTATTCTGCCACCTAAATGAGCTTTGAAGTAGATTCTATGGACTTCAGAGATAATCCCAGGTAAACATTTGACTTTAGTCTTGTGAAAGACCCAAAGCAGAGAGTACAGCCAAACCCATCTGGACTTCTGACCAACAGAGCTGTGAGCTAATAAACTGTTTTAAGTCACCAAATTTGTGGTAATTTATCATGGCTGAAACAGAGAACCAATACATCATCTCTAGCTACTTCGAAGTCCCAGGCCTTCAGTAAATTCACCTTTGGTATCTGGCAGAAAAAAAAAGTCAGATCAACAATAAAGCAAAGAGCTTTTCCCTACTCCCCACCCACACATCCCACAAGCGCTAACTACAAAGTATGAAGCAATCCCTTCCCACTCCCCCATCCAGCTCTGTCTGGACCCTTTAGCCCAAGGGATCACAGACAGTATGGGCAGCTTGACAATACTTCAAATCTGACAGATTTCAGCAGAGTGGACACAGGGCTCCTTTCTTAAGCCAGCAATGATTTCAGAAATGATCAGGATACAAAGTAGCTCCAGAACTAAAATAAGTCAAGACTTATTTCTTAAATCTAATAAGTAAAAATTTTATAATTATTTAAGAACAATTTCATTTGTTTTTTTATTTTCATTGGTTAGAGTGTGCTCCAAGCTCTACCTCATGTGTTCAGCAGGTGTAGGGGTGATGTGCAGAGCTGGAAACACCACTCTGATCTCTAAGGTCTTCTATTTCAGGCAGTGGCTGTGGCCGTCCCTTGCCTCTGGCCTGGGTCTCAGGCTCTATTAGAACTTACCCATGTGACTCCTCTTACCCTACCATGTAAATTAACTCTTCTTCACCTGAGACCAGTTTTGATAGAACATAACTGCACAAAGAGATGGAGTTTTAGACAGTATTATCCAGCTAACAGAGCATCACCATAAGAGGAAAACCCTGGGACATAGTCTTGCCCTGTCATTCTATCTATAGTTGGAAGAATGTGTGTGCATATGTATGTGTGTGTGTGCATATGTGTGTGTGTGTGTGTATGCATGCAAAGGGAGAAGTAACATGTATGTATGCAGAGTGTATAAATACTCCACTAATATAATATGCCCAAGATATAAAAAATATAAGTGATAAATGGCTGGTTCCTATTATGGAGGAATAGTTTGGGGCCAGAGCAAAGGGATCTTTGATCATGCCAGGCTTAGGAGTTGGGGTTTTGTCCTGTAGGTAATGGGAAAAGCAAAATAAGGAACAATTAATTCCTTAGAAACTTCGAGTAGAAATCATATTTTGCTTTTGTTTGTTTCTGAGGACTATATTTGAATTAAATACTATGTGTTTTGAATCATTCAAAGTTTTCTAAAGCTCTTCAAACATGCAGAACAAACATAATTCTGTCTGTACAACCAAATATTCCATGTGCATAGGGATCCCGTGTACCTATGGCATCCACAAAAAATCTTTATAAGATAAACTGCAGCATTTACAGGATAAATAGCAAACCTGTCTTTTAACAGGACTCTAAAACTGAATGTCAGAAATTTGAGTATCTTGCTTTTGGTACTAACTATTTAATTATAGAAAGAATACAGCTTAGCTACAGAAAGTTAGGTAAAGGTTAACATGGCTAAGAATTTATCAGTAGTAGGGAGGGGAAATGACCATGAAAATAGAAGCCCTCAGGAGTCCTTGGAAATTATAAGAAGGCCAAAGTTTTCATACTACGGCATAGGCTGGGTACAACTACTAAATTTAAAAATGAGAGGAAAGGATGCCTTCAAAAGGCTGGGTGGAGGACCTGGGTGGTACAAATAACTACATCAAACATGCTACCAGAATTATATTTATATTATACATTATTTTCACATTGCAATATCCATATTCATTATCTGTGACATGAGTTTAATAATCTTGAGTATATCTTTACTATAATATTAATATATATAAAACCAAGAGGCACTTCCAGTAAATCTGGGAAAAAAGGAGCATTATTATAATGTCTAAGCTAAAAAACAACAAAAAATAAATACAATTTATATAATTTTTTTCTGTACAGATTCTACTTTTTACAAAACATTTACCAGCCTTTAACTACTTCATTTAACAAATACATGTGATAGGACGATACACAGTATTGCTACATATATTAAGTGCAAGACACAGGTGAGAGGACAGATTTATTTTCAATTGCAAAGTGATCATTTAAGTCCAATGCCTCATTCTTGGGCTTCTAAGAGTTCATAAATTTGGAAAGTTATTAATAAACAGATTCAGTTGTTGAAATTGGTGAGAATTACACTGTCATGTATACATGACATACCCTACACTGTTACTTTGGTTGGCAGTTATTTGAAAATATTGCTTTTTTTTAGGAATACTAAATTAAGTTAATCCAATACTCTCTGGTTTACACATATTCTACAAAGTCAAATATTTGAAACATGCTAATTTTAACTTTCCAGTGACTGTTTTATGTCAGAAAGAGGTAACAACTGATCAGAACAACTTGCTCCATCAGGAATCAACGCATTTTAACACCAAAAACCTAATCAGATTAACCAAAGCAAACAAAACAAAACTCTCTGGATTCCAATTAAATTACTTTTAGTTGTATATTCTAATATCATTATAGAAAGCTAGAGAGAATCTCATTTTAACTATTTTGCATTGAGTTTTAAAATATTTATAAAAGCACCAATTTTATTTTGTGACTTGCATTATAAAAATCTCTAGGTGGGTTCAATGATATTTATTTCCAGAGCTTGTCAACTAACAAATCGTTGTTGTTGGAAAAAAAATGGTGTAAGTTCTTCTGTGAGACTATACTAAGAGATGAACTACACACAAAAATGAAAAACAAACAAATACCAGTTAAACAAACAAAATATGGTAAAAATTCCATGCATATATTGTATAGAGTATTAAAAATATTGATTTTCAAACTAATGAACAAATGTATACTAAAGCTCAAGCCATTTAAATCCCACTAACAGGTAATATATAGATATGTTAGGGTTATTATTTAAAGATAGCAACACCATTGTACAGGATTATGCTTATAAATAGCTAAAACAAAGTATCTGATGTAATATGGGGTTTTTGTCACAAAAATAATCAGTTAATTTTTAAAAGGTGATGATAAATTCTATCAGCCAACAAATTATATATATACAGACAAAAAATCTTTAAACATTTATTTTAATTTCACATTGAACCATCTAAATAGTTTGCTATTATATAGGGAGTAAAATTACTAGAATTAAAAACAAAAACCTTCCCTTCAAAAGGTATTTAAGCAGCTCCATGGGTGAATTCATGTGTAAGTGCTGATTGTAATAAACAAAATCAGGGTTGAAATATAAATTTATTATGTCTCTTTACTCCAGAGTAACTGAAAACTAAATTGGTTTGTTGTAAAATGGAGATGTGTCCTGGGATGAGCCTAGAACTTTTATGTAGTGTTCACTTCCAATCCACAGCTGTCTTTTATTTTTTTGCTTTTTAGTATAGTGGGCTCTACAATGAAAATAGATGTGCCAAGTTAAAACTTGAGGGAAAGGCAGTCTTCTTATCACAACAGATGAGAATTTCTGATTATTTTTTCTTTACTAACGTTGAGTTGGAGAAGTAAAATTGAAGAGAAGCCATATTTTTCTCCTATGTGTTTAATTTTTTTTTTTAGAGACTAGAAAGAATTCCCTGCTGTAGTTTATTTCATTTGGAATAGATATTTCTACACAAAATTTACTTAAAGCATTAAGTCTTTAAAAATATTTTTTATTACTTTTCTATTTATAAATTTCAGATTCCAACCTAACATTTGATCACTGTTGCAGTTGGATGTAGTTCTTCATCTGTGGAAGTCAAGATTAATAAGATTTAATTTTCTTAGTAAAGAAGGTAAGTATTTAGGCTTTTAATTGTTAGAATTTAGTTAAATATAACCTATATTAATAGATCATTTTTTAAAAAACAACCTAAAACATAAAAAACTGATGGATAGCACATACCTTTTCCTTGGAATAACTCAGAAGAACTCAGACTATAATTTGTACAATTATTCTAATTAAATTATTGGACTAACTTTATCTCATGTATTTATTGGACACTTCACAAAACATTTTCCTTGAGACATAAAAGACATTAATTTTAAAAAGAAGTAAATAGTCTTCTTTCCAGTTTTGTTACATAATACTAGTTCTATCAAAATATTTAACATCTTTGTACCATGGAATGTTATGTCGTGGGTTTAGTTTTAATTGAATAAAAAAAATTTAACAGCTTCACTAAAAAAAATCATAATTAAGTATTTGCAATACTACTTACATATGTAGACTAAATTACTATCTTTCAACAATTTTTGATTAAATTATTTGTACAATTAAAAAACATCTTGATATCAAGCAATATAGAAATCTGTCTGATTCAGTATTTCTGATCAATAAGGAGAATTCTTGCCTTTTTTTTTTCTGTATTTCACAACTCTTCAGAGAAGCAGAAATCCACGGATACCAACATCCGTCAAGGGAATCAAACTTATAAGCATAATATGGAGAATTTGGATTCTTTTTTAGAGCATAAAGCATGTCAAAAGTCAATTTTGTTTTCCTTCTACATATCACTTCATATAGTTTATATTCCGACCTACACCAAAGTAATTTATACTGGATTAGTATTTTGGAATCAGCAGATTGAGTTTCAACAATGAAATGAAGCCTTAATCTTCAGTTTTGTATCCTCCAACATATTTAGTAACAAAATAGTCCATTATTTTTGTCACCATTGTTAACCTGCTGTTAAGATGACCTGATAGTCTGAACATAAACATCAGTTCAGATAAGGTAAAAGCACCCTTAGGTAAGATAAAAGCAGCATCATTTTCACAAATAAAATGTGTTAGGCAAGTTGCCCAACATCCATGGGCATAATATAGACTGAAAAATATTTGTGTCCTTTGACATGGTTCATTAGTGTGAAGCATACAAATGCTTATTGAAACCTCCATTTAAGCTCTTTATCGAATGCATAGTTTGTAGTTTAATTTACTCAGTACTTATAGTTTAATTAATTTGCCCCCAAATTTCCATTAAGAATTTGAATATTTTCTAGAGGAGCATACTGATATGAATATAGGACCTAAAACTGGTATAATTTCCTCTGATTAGAAATTCTATTAATTAAATTTTGAAATGTGCTCTTCTAAAATGGCTAATCTTTCTCCAAATTTAATGTTACATTTTGTTGACCAATTTAGAAAAAATTCACTGACATTATAAAAAAGTTCATAGTTTTACTTCATGGAGGAGTCATGAAAAACAAATGAATGATTTAGAATAATGGTCATAAAATATTTTCCTGCCTGCTAGAAGAATAGGTGAATGAAAGAAGCTCAGTTTGGTTTCAAAGTATATAGATACTTTTGCTCTAAATTATGTGGAGTTGAGCTATTACCACTTGAAATTTTATTAATTCCCCCCCCACACACACACACATTACTGATAATCTCTAGTATAAGGAGAATCTTGATTTACTCTATACTATAAAAGTTTACAGAACTGTTTTACTGGAGCCTTCTGCCAGTTTAAAAGGCAGTTTATTTCCAAAATGGCATATAAGCTAGAAAAGACATTAAGTAGGAATCGGGGTTAGAAGAAAAAAATGATTAAGACCCTCATTATGGTTTTAATTATTATTTTAGAAATATCGAAAATGACTAGGACAGTGGAGATCCTCATACTGACATAGAAGCACCAAAAAGACCTCCCAAAGTGGAATAGAAGTAATTTTTTTGATTACTCTCTTCTCATTAGTCTGGAGTTGCTCATCACACAAATAGTTCACTTTTGTAAAGCAATCATTTCAAAGTTTAGTCTTTATTTACAATAATTTTCATATCTTTATTACTTAGAAAATAATTTATACTTTTCCCATCATTTAAACAAAGTATAGGCCTGAGTCTCATGCCTTTTGCACAGCTTTTACCTTCAAAGAAAGTTCTCTGGGAACGTGATAGGGACGTCAGAAAACGCAAACCAAGAGAGGCAGGGAACATGAGGAAATCGCAATACATACACGTAATATGAACAGTCTACATGACACGCAATCCCTTTTCTTTAGTTTTACTGGGATCGCAATGGCTAGAATTTGTTCTGGAATTCCATCAAAATGGAACAGACAGAATTTTGTACTCTGCTTTTAGAAAGTGGATATTTTCTTAAACATAAAGAAATTCCTTTTCAGATGAAGACCAATATAGCTATATCCCTGTACTGTCTTCATCTTCTAATGAGAGCAAAACCAGGTGTTATATGACAGAAACAAATTTTTATACTTATATAAAAAAAAACCTAAAGTGGTGTTTTCACCAAAGAAACAATATTCTTAAAATTGGCTTAGGTAAGTGGAAAGGCATTGTATCAGCATGCTGGAAATGACATCAATTACACTCATGATATACCTGGTCTTTTCCTTAACAGGGAACAACTGGTAGCATCAAGCTCACCATTTCCAGCTTTTCCTACCATTGATCTTATGGTTTATTATACAATTATCCTTTTCCCTAAACGAGCTAGAAATTCCTTCATCTGAAAGACCTGAGTTTATCTAATGGCACCTATAAATATATAAAAATGTAGTAAATTGCAACAAATACACTTCTAAGGAATTAAGCTCTGGAGTTAGAAGTGGACATAGTAATATTGCTGTCACTAAGGAGAGGGAGACCTTCAGTAGCAGAAAATATCTTTTTATGTTCCTAGGCATCCTCTGGGATGTATTGTGTGTATATAAAAGTCACATACTTGATGACTCTCCATTTCTTTGTTTCAACTGACATCTATCTTTAATATACTGAAAATTTATTTTTAAAGAAAGAATTATCAATCTTCCTAGACTGATGGACACAATTATGGAATGAAGAGGTTCTAATTACTTTGGCCATCATTATTTCATGCACTTTAAAATGAAACAAACAAAACCAGGCAGTTTGCTAAGATCTCTGTTCTGGCAGTCAGGTTGGCCACTACTTGGGGCCTGGAAGCTTGGATGGAGCTGCCAATATCCAGTTATGAACTAGCAACTCCTTCTTCCGACACTCTACTTACTCCACACCTAGATTTTTCCTTAACTTATATTTATTTTACAGATGTATGGCATCTGGAGAAGGGGAAAAAATTAGCTTTGTTAAGAAATTAGATACAAGACATTTGTGAGTATAAAGTCTATTTTTTTCTTCTCTTTGCAAGGGAAGGAGAACAGTTCACTGGAAAAAATGTATCTGACTCGCAGTAAGTTTTGCAAACAGAGAGGAATATAGTCAGTAATACTAAGAAAATGGAAAACAACTCAGTAAGTCTTAAATAATGAAGACCTGGTGTTAACTCAAAAAAATGCAATTATTCTTATTATTTACGTAGAGTCTGCATCAATTTGATCCTTTCTGTATTTTCCTACTTATTGGGAAATTTGCCTTGAAACCACATTTATTTCTGATTGTATTACCTTTGCTTTAATTTAAAAATGCCATAGATTACTGTAAAATCATTGCTTTGGAATGGAAAAATAATCACTAATGAGAAACAAAGGCATTTTTAATGTAAACACTCTTCTATGACTTCAGAGAAAATAAAAAGTAGAAATCGCAATCAAGGTTTGCTTAAAAGCTAAGATTGTTTAGATGATGAGCAGGTTTGTATATAGCACTGAAGGAAGATTTATAACCAAACAGTGTTGGAAAACCAATGATGAGCATTTCATGTTGGTCAGGAAAGTCTTTCACTTGGGAGCCATGGACTCAAAAGTTAGCAAAAGTTACTAGTGAAAAAAACATTCTTTGCAGCATCCTCATTTAATTGGCACAAGATACCTGCATAAGATTATCATTTATACTAGAGTAGGTAGATGTGTGGCTGTCCATAGACCTCCATGAACCATCACTCATTTACTGGGCTTGGAGATAGCTTCAATGTATAAAAATGGTGATTAAAATATAACTTTATAAAAATGTCTCATTTTCCCTTTAAAAAAGTTTATATCTACAGAAACAAAAAAAAATCTTTATATTTACATCAAGATAACTATTCATGACAAATATAATAATATGAAATAAAATATTGAAAGTGAGTATCAACTTTTTAAATAGAGGTTTGGCTCACAGCATAAACAAGTGTAAATAAACAAACAAATCAAAAAAAAAAAAAAGAAAACAACTTTCAATAACAGGCCCAGTTCCCCCAAATCCTTTTATAGTTGTCCCTGCCAAAAGAAGCATGACAATGGGCCAAATTGCAGATAAAAGCTACCCCATCACACAGCATGTGGAATACCACAACAGGGTTGGTCAGTGGGACCTTTGCCACCCCAAAGTCAATCTTCAACAGTTGCCAAGAATCAGGCTTTCACTATGTCAACAAACACCAAAACCAAGATTGAAATTTTCCCCTTTATCTCTCACTATATATCCCAAAGGGAGTCTCTGTTTGCTTTTTTCTATCACACACATTTTGCAGCAAATTGAGACATGGGAGATTACTGTTAAGAGTAATTTCCCAGGTTTTCTCTGGAAAACTTTTAGAGTTCTAACCTGATTAAAGACCTGACTCCAGCTCCTTCCTAGATGTTTAAAGAATGCTATCCCCTTAAATGGTGATTTGATCTTAGGTTGAGTGACAGATGTATTCAGAGTGAAACAGCTCCTATACATTCATTAGGCAAGTAGGTTGAAAAACGCATCAGTCTTCCAGGTTTAAGGCTGGTGATAGAGAGCCCCCTAGTGGTGTTTAGCAGTAGTACCAATCACGTGGCCCTCTCACCCAGCGGATGAATATCCTCCTGCATGGAGATCTTTATTGAAGCTAAATGGAGGAAGGCTTTTGGAATGATTGCCCAAGACACTGCAGAGTGAACTTCCTTCTGCTTGTTCACAATTGCTGAGTCATCTGCTGCTGGAATTCTATGCACTACTAACCACAAAAATCTCTCTTTACATACACAGAAGAACATGCATACACACAAGAACCCTTTCAATCCTCTTTCTCTCTCCCTCTTAATACACACACAGACACACACAGACACACACACACACACACACACACACACACACACACACGATGTTGGCAGGAGAGATAAGAATTCAAATAATTCTCTGGAACTTTCATCCCTCAGTATTAAGAGCAAAAGCTTCTTAATTGTAACCTACATTTGCTGCACTGTTCCCTTGCTAAGCGGCACCATTTCCTTCACTTTCCTTTATTTTTCCTTCATGATTTATAATATCACAGTGACCACTATATATCTTAATATTAATGTTACTAATTCGTGGAGCCAGTAATCCCGGCTTTCAGTGTGTATGTGTTTATGTGTGTTCATGTGTGTGAATATGTTTTACATGTATCTACGTGAGAGCTTATATATACACACACAAATATATTTCTTCCTTAAAAAAATCTTTAGAAGCTGGTGTTGCAATGTGAAAGCTTCTCTGAGCAAGAGTTTTTAACCATGTACCTCACTGTAAAAATAAACACACAGAATGCGAAGAATCCCAAAATGCAATAGCCATTTGCCCATCTTCTTGTATTTCTACAGTGTTGTGTCTAAGTGTTGTGCTGGCTTGAAATGAGTCTGTGACAAGTCACTCGGTTTTGGAACAAAGCTCGTTCTATCCATTGTCACTGGTTTGGCTCTGGGGCTGCCTCTCCTCTTGGCTTCCCTTTTTCTTCTTCTTCTTCCCTGATGGCCTGGATCTGTTCTGAGGAATGCTGCTGGGGAGACTGGTCCAGAGGCTGATTTTCAGTGCCTGCCAACTGTTGTTCCTCTTCAATGACTTTCTTCCACATCTTGTGGTTCTGCAGGAGGTGCTGAGTTATTTGGCAGTAGATTTTCCTCCTTTTGAAAGTTTTCTTTCCTGAGAAGACAACAAATTAGACTACTTATTTATATGCTAAATACATGACAGTTATTTCTTTTCACATTATTAATATGAGTTAAGTACCAAATGAGGACATATATCTATCATTTGATTTGTATACTGTAATAATGTCATTTCCAAGAGTGGAGAAATAAGAGGAAGATGGCAATGATCATTAATATGTCATTGAGACATAACTGTGAACAGTATGTAATATCTGGTAATGTTCAATACAAGGTTCTGTTTATATCTTGATATTACTCCCACTCTTTCAGACTCTCAAAAGTTTTCACCTAGATTATTGGAATAACTTCTTGTTATGTCCTCCTTTACTTTGTCAATGAGTTCAAGAATCTACAAGATTGATTTCTTTAAAGATGGCTTTAATGTTACTGTTCTGCTTCATGTGGACTAAAAAATTAATTTCAAGTTCCTCTCAAAGAATGCTTGTTCTCCCACAAGCTGGCACAAATACACTTTTGCTGTCTTTCTCCCCCTGCAGCCCAGTATCTATCTATACTTCACTTCTCTCTTTTCTGCACATACACTGAACTCTTCTACTTTCAAGTTGGTACTACTTCTCCTTCTGAAATGCTCTTCAGTCACTAAAAGTTCAATGTCCACTTATTTTGAGATCTAGTCAGATGTCACTGAATTCATCCTCTAAAAAATAATCTCTCTCTTCTAAACTCTTTTGTCACTCTATATATGCTTCTCAAGTAGATGCTGTTTCCCATTTCCTCTCCCATTTCTCATTATCATTATGTCTTTTTCTGATAATTACACATCCAAAGTCATTTAAGGGGGACTCTTATTCCTTCTTCAGTTAAGTAGTCCCAGAAAAGGCTTCTGAATTCTACTTCCCTACCTACTTCCTGACAATACAGCTATGTCACAGTGACTGGTGAGTACATACATAACCCAAGTCAAGCCAATCTAGAGTATTTTCCTGATATTTTCCACAGTGGCACAGAATAAATGTATCTGGAATGAAGTAAACATAGAGCTGACAACAGTGCCAGCTTTATGAAAAAAGTGAGGTTGAAAGACCAAGCTATCAGGCTGACGAGTCAGACAAGAACAGGAGTAAGAAGCTCTGATACTAGCCAACATTATTTTTATATGAAGTAATAATTTTCCCTTTTGTATATATTCATTTGATTGGAGTTTTGTCACTTATAACAAAAACAGTGTCCTAAATAATGTACATCTTTTAAGGCACTCATCTTATTCTCATATATTCCAGCTCCTTTACTAGATGATAGCCTCTTTCAGGAAGCTTTGTAAAGACATGTACAGATCTTTTACAGGACAAGCCTCACCAAAAATGCAGTGAATAACAGATTACCTTTTCTTGTGATCAAACAATTTAATGTTTTCAACATAGAAGTGCTAAAGACAATTTTCATAGAAATGCATCTCTTGATTGAGAAAGTGTAATAAAATCAACTTCAAGAAATACTGCCATTTGTGACAACCTGGATGGATCTCGAGATAATCATGCTAAGCGAAATAAGCCAGATTTAAAAAGTTGATAATCACATGGTATCACTTATATGTTGGATATAAACCTAAAAGCAACAAATGAACAGGACAAACAGAGACTCAGGGATATGGGCAATGGACTAGTGGTTACCAGAGGGTAGGGGGTGGGGGAGAAGGGAAGAGGTAGACAGGGTAATGAGGGTCAAATATAAGGGTGTTGGGGGAGGGTGAAGTGGGTAAAGGAAATCAAATATATGGTAGCTGAAGAAAACTAGACTCTGAATGGTAATCGTACAATAGAATATATAGATGTTAAATTATAATATATACCAAAAAATTATATAATTGTATTAACCAATGTTATCCCAATAAACTTAAAAAAATTAAAAATTAAAATAAAAAATAATTAAAAAATTAACTTCAACAGAAGAAATATTAAATGTTTTAGAGAATTTGTACTGATATCATAGTACACTATTTAGGCTCCTAATTTCTTGTCTATTTATTAAGTACATAGTATATAACAAGTGTGCTAGCATCTGGTGATTGTCTGATAGACCAGAAAGATATAATGGTTGTCATCACAGAGTTTTTACTATAGTGGGAAGATAGAGAATAAACAAGTAGCTACAATTATATTGAGTCTTACAAAATCTTTGTAAGGTAGCACACAGAGAGGGAAAGGACACACCAGGGAGGGTACTGTATGATGGCGGCAGCTTAGACTAAGATGAAGATACACAGACAAATGTGAGCTATATTTCTTAGGTTTAATCAACAAGATTTTGACAACTGATTAGATGTAGGAAATGAAGAAGAGAGAGGAATCAAAGACAACTTTGCATTATCTGGACTGAAGAGTCAAGTAGATGGTGGTACTATGAACTGAAAAAGGGAATATTAAGTGAAAAGTAGATTTGAGGTGTATGTTGAACATGAAGTGTCTAGGAGGCTTTCAAGTGAAGGTAAAGCAGGCAGTTGGTCTCGAGCTTAGAAGAGAGGTCCATTCTTTTTTAAGCAACCATAATATAATGTAACTTTCAGTACCTTCATCTGAGTGATCGTTTTAGAGTTAGGCAAAAAATTTAGAAATTAGGCAAAGATCCTCCCCTTAAATTCTAAACTTCCCTATGGACAAAAGGTTTTTTCCCTCTTTTTGTGTCTATATCCACAAAGTCCCAGGCTTTAGTAAGTATTCAGTAAGGGTTTACTCAAATAAATATGTTCCTTCTAGTTTCTGTTTCATAGTCCCAAGTAAATGGTGAAATGTTCATAAGTGATAAAAATGATGATATGAAAAAGTGGTCCACAGGAAATTCTGATTTAATTAAGACAACATTAAAGAGTAATACAGTACAAGCTACCAGATGATCAGCAGGGATAGCTGGGTTTACTCAATGAAACAGTAATAATGTACAATGTATAACCTGAAAGAAAGAGGAAGGAAGAAGAAAAGAAGAAAACAGTAACTATAGCAAATAAACCAAAAAATGTGCCAATTACTATGAGATGTGACAAAGGAATTAGATCTCTTGAAATTTTTGTGGAAGTGCTAGTGATTGCTTCAATGGTTTTATTATAATATACCACAGAAATTTTTTACACTTTATAGGACAAGATCAATTTTTAAAACACAGTTCAGAAAAATAACATGAAATTAAATTATCGTGGATTACTTTTAAGCCATACAGACACATAAAAAATTATTAAATTGATTAAATGCCAGAGGGAATAGCATTTAATAAGCAGTCATAAGCAAGAATTTAAAAAAAATATTTACTGTATTCATTATATATTCATGAAATGAGCCCATTAATTGAACTTATGTTGATCATCTACAAAATGATTGGCTGTTTTTTTGGGTGCTATGGAAACAAAGACCAATTTGTCTCAGAGCATGCTTTAAAGGAGCTTACAATCTATAGGAGAGAAAGCCAAGAAGGCAAAAAATGAAATACACATGCTAGTTTTTACGACATACTCATGTGACCAAGATGGCCTTAATGTTCCCCTAAGCCTGACTAAACTTTTGACCTCCCTTTCTTTAGAGCATTTACTTGATAAAACTTGAAACCACAAATTCTTTCTCTTTTTGTAAAATGTATAAAACTTGTCCCAGCAGCTAGTCAGTTTTATAACTCAAGGACGTGAGAGCCTAACTTAAATAAGCAGCAATTAGCAAACACAAATGGCCTGATCACGTTGACCAATGCCCCTCTAAGGTCCTCCAGTACTTTTCCAGCAGTTCATTCCAGTGCTTGAAAACTCTCCTGCCTTTGTTTCAATAGAGGTAAGTTTATTTTCCTCCCCTACTGCGGTAATCTTGAATAAAGTCTTCCTTGCCATTTTTAGCAAGTGTGTGGTACAATTTCTTTCTGACATATCAAATCAGGGCAACACAAAAGATTCAACCTGTGATGGAAGAGGTAAGATTTTTTCAAAGGCCATGACACATGAGCTGAGATGTAAATCATGAGAATTAAATACCTTATGTAAAGAGGGGGTTGGTAGCAGGCAGAGTGACAGGCACGCCTATAGGCACAGGGCAAGAGGCCCTAGAGCTTGACATTAATTTCTTCATTAAAAAGCTTCTTAACAAGGCTGTGTGTGTGTGTGTGTGTGTGTGTGTGTGTGTGTGTGTTTGTGTGCGCACACACATATATGTGTGTATATGTGTGTATGCTAAAATGTAAAGAAATTTGATTTTTTCTATCAATATTAATAAAATATATTAATACATTAGATTTTTAAAAGCAAATCTCTAAAGTACTCTTCTACCAAAGCCATTTACTTGTCTATTTCTACTTTGTTTTTGATGTAGTTAAGTACAAATGAGTTTCTGTTGAGAAATCTTAAAAGGTTAATATACTTTTAACTTCATCTTTTGAATCAAGAGCGTTAAAGATGACTATTGGCTGAAGGACAGACTTGAATCAAGGTCATAGGAAACATTCTACTTGCTCAAGGTAATTATTTCATCTGAAGGTTAGACGCATTTGTGGCAATGCATTCTTAGGGAAGAAGCTAACAAAAACTCAATTTTACTCCTTTTTCCTTTCAGGGCAGCTCCCATGAGAGCAGCTGTTCTCTTATTAATGCCATTTAACACTAGCAATAAACCTCTCTGGAATTAAACAGAATGAGGTGACGTAGAAGAAAGTTTGTACCAAATAAATTTGCGTAGATTAGAGTCTGCAGGTGGTCTAAAACATGCCTGTATTGGGAGCCAAATTGTTCAGTACTGGAACCTTTTGAAAAGAGAACAAAGAGCCTTTCATTGCTCAACTTCTAAATGCAGCTTAGTACTTCATTAGAAACCTCTTAATTCACTGTAGGAATCTTTCAGATTTAATTATGAGGTAGAGAAAAAGCCTTCTTTTCCTAGGATACCATATTGAAACATTTTATTCTATGTTTCCTGGGAGATCTCCAAGTTTTGCAAATTGCTGAGATTATCAGTGCATATTTATTTTAAATTTTCCAGAAATCTAAGTTTCAGGCTAAATCAAGTTAACCATTGCAATCAATGAGAATTCTGAAATTAAAATTACAAAAGTGAAATAGCAATGTAGTTAAAAATGAGGAGACCTGGGTTTCCTTTCTGGTTCTTCAGAAACCATCTATACCTTAGGATGTTACTTAAGCTTCTGAGCCTCAGTTTAGTCTTTTGTAAAAAGAGGTAGCTGAACCAGATGATCACCAATTCCCTTCCCATTTCTAAAATTCTATTACTCTAAGTGGCCAATTTTTACTGAAAACTAATATTTTCCAACATTTATCATTTTCTTGACCACAAAGAAATACTGTAAAGGTAATTTTTCAAAAGCTACAAGGTATCAAGTCTTTGTTGATGGGTATGTTAAATTTTAATATAAGGTGGCCAGTTGACCTTTAGAAGTCTAATTTAGTAAACAGAATCCATAGAGTTCTCGTGATTGCTTTAGTGAGCTTGATAAAAATGGGCAGATCAGGAGAGTGACACATCAGAATCTGGAAGTCAATATGGTAACCTGACCTTACAGAACAGAAGGAATTGAATATTTGGTTTTCACATTTGGAGTTAAAGTCGACATTGATGATTCGAACTTGTTAAATCATCTGGCCTGGGTTCTTCAGTGCTTGATGCCTGGTTTATGTGTGTGGTTTTGCAATGTATTTGAGTTCAAATAGCAATCGGTTAGGGCCCATGAGAACAAAGTTCTTCCAGAGGCAAAGCCACTGCTTCTATATCAATCACTAGAAAAACGGTCCTGCCCTTAATCAGACAGCAAATTACCTGGCTCTCTGGATGAAAATAAATGAAAAAAAAAAAAATAAAACTAATACAGGCTTATTGGATGAACAAATGAAAAAATAACCCCTAAATCCCCAAATCCTGGTACCTACTTCTGAATCCCAAGATTAGCCCAAAATTTCTAGGAGAAATCTTTTTATAAGCATTAGAGAAATAAGCATCAGAGAAATATTTTTTTTTGCTAATAGAATATCAAAGAAAAACAAATTTGATCCCCACTCCATTCTGAATAAAAGTTAATACATAGGATAGAACTTAAGCAAAAATTTGACCTAAAGCCAAATTTGCAAAACCCTGTCTCATCGGTTTATAGTTAATCATGACCTCTTATTTCTGCTTACGTGAGCTTACAACCAGGTTCCTATATCAGGAAAAAATGGATGAAGGACCATGTTAGAAGGCCCTTATAAGACGGCCAAGTTGAACCAAGTCATGTATTTTCCTGACTGCTAAAAAATAAGAAAACAAATGATCAAAATGTGTTCCTTGGGAATATTTTTGGTAAGGGCTTTGAAAAATATTAAGTTTGTATTTCTTTATGAAGGTAGATAGAAACTATGTACTATGTTCTCATAAATATAGAAACAGTATTTGCACAATGCCACTTAAGGGTTATAGGTTTAATATTATGCTATTAAGTCCTCCTCATTTAAATTAAGTGAGTTAGATTGGCTACATTATGCATTCCAAATCAATAACCAGACATAACCACCTCTCATTGTCACTATTGCCACTACCTCTGTACAAAGCCACAGTCATGTCTCATTTGGATAATTTCAATAGCCTCTTAATTTGTCCCTTTGCTTACACTTTCTTCTACCCCAAACTCAAGAATATTCTCAATACAGCAAGTGAAGCAATCCAGTTAAAATTTAAGTTGAATCACAAACTCTTCTGTTCAAAACTTCTGATGGCTTCTCATTCCACTCAGTAAAAGCGAAATTCCATACTGTGACTTACAGAGCCCTATCTTAAACCCTACATCATCCAGCCCCCCACTCTCTCCTGCCGCTCTATCACCCCCTTTTCTCTGCTTCAGCCTTTTCAGCTCTCCTGCTGCTCCCTGAACACCAGCCAAGCCCACCTCAGGACTTTTACATGGCTTGCTTCTCCCTCTCCTTGGAATGCTCTTTCCATATCTATCTTTCAGATCTTCTTAAAATTAAAAAAGAAAAATCTCTCTTATTTAGAGCTTCTGTGGCTACTTTATCCCTTTAATTTTAATTTCCAAAATTATTATTTTTTTTTTAGATCTAACACTTATCACTACTTAACAGACTAGATTTACTGATTTGTGTTAACTTAGTGTCTGTTGATGTTACTGAAACATAAGTCTAAAAGGGCAAGGATTTATTTACTCTTTTGTCTGATTTGGTCATAGCTCTGTCTTCAGTACCTGGAAGAATGCCTGGCACAGAGTAGGTGTTCATTAAATAGTTCCTGAATAAATGACTGATTACTACCTCTTACTGCTTTTGATAGTCTTCTCCTAAACAAGCTGACAAAAGCCTATAGTTTGGTCTATACGGTACAAATTCCTTACATCTCTAAATCATTAGAATATTCCAAAGAATAAGCTTCAACTATTTAATTTTTTTTTGTTTTTACTTCATGACAAAGAACGTCTTTTTGTATGAAGATTATTGTAGTTTTCATAGTCTGTAATTTCTCTTATTATGATATTGTATAAGGGGTCTCTCCATAATCAAATGTAGCAGATAATATTTGGACTCAAAGTATGCAATTCACAAGAAGCAAAAAATTCACCTGAACCTAGAACTAGATTGTAACTTACTTGGAGATCCATTATTTTCACAGGTTTCCTCTTCATTCGGTGCTTCTTCTTCCTCTTCTTCTTCTGGATCATCAGTATCTCCTGATTCATCACTGTCTTCCACCCATTTCCCTGGCATTAGCCCTGCTGAATCATAGGAGTTGCAAAGAGGACCCACAATATGAGAAATAAAGGATTCCTGAAGATTGGCCAACTGAGGAGCAGAACGGTCCATGAAGGGGCTTATTGGTAATCCAAGGCTGGCCTCTTCATCACCCTAGAAACAGGAATTTAGAAAGATAAATGACAAGGAAAGTTTAAAATATAAGTAAAGTCAACATTCACTTGGCATCTAAAATTTGCAAATATGTAAGAACCCAGATATTCATGTGTGAATTCCCTCTTTACTGCTAAGAGATTCTATTCAAATTACTAAGATTCCTATAGAAATGCTTGGTTGCCATTTGCCACTTTTGTGATCTTGAGGTTTTGGTTTTTGATCAAGGAGAAATACAAGAAATGGTTTAACGCCTCAGTAGATAATATTCTTATTTCAGTAGATAATATTTCTTATCACATTAGTCAGTGTACCTTATAGAAGAGTACAAATGCATCGTAAAACAAATGCTAGGAATAATTACCAAGCAAATACATAATCTATCATATTTTCCTTTTTGGCTGTGGCTACCAGAAATCTTAAAATACTGTATCACTCAAAGTTGCTACCTCATCCTAGTTTTTGGTTGAATTATATCTTCTGTGACTGCTCAGTTTCTGTATTCTTATTTATCTATATGTTTAATAGGACCATTTTACAAGTGTTTTCACTTTGAATAGTTCCAAATCTTTCTGAAAAAAATCAGATTGTTAACCAGAAGTTATTTACCAAAATTAATGAAGAAATATACCAACATATCAACTATGGTTATACCTATATAGTGGAATTATTATAAGTAAATTTTCCTTTTTCTTTATATTTTCTCTGTATTTTAATATTTCAGGATTGACATGAGTTAATCTCATTCCTAGAAAGGCAGTACATTGTTTTCTAGAAGCACAAACCTTTTATTCTATGAAACTTGAATATAATACCCATAAAAGTTCTAACTAACCTCTTTTTAAATACATGCTTTGACATGTAATTTATTACTTATTAAGGCACCCCATCTTATTTCTGAATGCCTGTAGTAATACAAATTTCTTTCTGACATTGATTTGAAATCTATATTCCCATAACTTCTATAAAATGGTTATATTCATACCCTTTTTAGGGAAGCAGAGAGAAACTTAATATTTCTTATAAATCAAATTCTATGTCAACCACTTTATATAATTTATCTTCTTTAATCATTACAATCTTTAAGTATCTAAAGATTGTTATTGTATCACCTCTATTTCCCCCTGGGGTAAATGTCTTCACTTCTTTCATGTTCTGTTATGTCACTGATTTTTCCTTTACCCATGCTCCACTACCTCTAGATTCCTCTTGAGAGCATGGTTCACAGTGTTAAACACAGTTTCAAGTATAATCTAGTCAGTGTAGGGTAGTATAGGGAAAATAGCCCCATGCTTATATTTTGGTGGTAGTTTTTTGGTAGTGTGCTAACCTTTGCATTATCATGTCAGACAAAATGCCTATTTTTCAAAGTTTTTTAATGCACTGCTGTTATTCATATATATATAAATTTAAACTGGCTTCTTTTATATAAATTTATAAAAGAACAATATTTCAGACATTCCTAATGTCTATACTACTTATCTCAGAATTTTTATAATTATAATTTAGCCAAATTTTCTGTCATTTCTTCTCCTCTGATTAAAATTGGCCAGGGCATTTTCTGATGTTAGGGTGAATATAAAATAGATTGATCACACTTTCACATCTCTTAGAAGCTTTGTTGAATTTATAAGCAGCTTAAGTATGGATGAAGATAAACAGTTTAATTACTTACCTGTTCATAAAATTCATTGACAATACCCTCTGTCCACTGAAGATGGAGCTCTTTACATTTAGCTGGCCCATTGATATCAGCCAACTTTATACACATTTGACAAACCAGTAGGCGATCATTTTCATTGGTCCAATCTATTCCAACATCATCATTCGCCTGTTTGATGAAAAAAGTTAAAATGTGTTTTGCTTCAATGAAATCAAAAGTTGAAAAGGAGAATAAATGATAGAATATTGATTGTCTTTCTACTATGTGAAGATCAGAATACCAAGTAATGACGAATTTCTCAGTTACTTAAAATAATGTTGCTGGCTTGAAGAAATTAATAGTAAAATAGTTCATAAAAAAAGTAATTTATTAATTATGGAATTGAAAATAAGTACTATTTAAAATTAGCATATGTTATCAATTTCTATTAAAATAACATAGCTACAAATGATAAAATTTTCTTGAATTAACATTTGAGCATATATGTTTGAAGTATGACATTTTGCTTCAAGGTTTTGACTGTCCTATTGCCAGGTAATTTTGTTAGTATAATACAGAGATGAGAGTAAATTAAATCTAACAAAAACACAATGATAGAATTTTATTATTTCTCTCACAAAATATAGTATTATAAAGATAACACTGCAACTTCTCAAGTTCTCAGATTAGTACCAATACCTATTTATCTGCTTCTGGTTAAATATTTTATTGCATTTCATTTTCACATTTGACATATAAGAGGTGATAGCTATGAGTTTTGTTCAATACTTTAGTACCATGACATCTTTCAATATGGTCATAAAACAAAGACTGGTACAAATCTAGTTACCTTGGCATTAAATTTGGCTACAAAGTCAAAGTGTTTCTTCAAGTCAGTGGCCAAAATTGCTTCGATGACAAGGAAACGGAAATGTTTAAATTCCACATGGTCAAGGTTAACTAAGAAGTTATAATCTGGCCGGGACATGAAAAGATTCCATGCAGCAGCTGCATGATGATTTTCCAAAACCGAGCGATCATTATAAAGCACCGCCTATACAAAAAAGTAAGAGTGAAGAGTTAAATTTTTTAAGTTAAAATGAATCACAAAAACAAAGGAGAATATGCAATGCTTTTGGAACTATATTTTTTTCATGGAACACAGAAATATAATCTTGTGACTGCTGGTTATTAAGAATTACTTACTGCTGCACATTGACTGTTGATTATTTTTCTTAGTTAAATTTCATTTTTTTGTAATATAAAGTTCATATCTTTGAAACTTTATTTCAAACATTTACAACTGAGGGGCTTACAAAAATTTAACAAGTTTTTTGGCGGGGCATAGGAATTTAACCATAAAAAACGTGCAAATATATTAACATCCTTAACAGGTAACTTAGTTACTTCTTAAATCTAGAAAAAGAATGGCCTCCTCTTAAATACACATAACTCATAAAGAGAAATGGAATCCCTGAGAAACCCATCATTTAATACATTCTCACCCCATAATCAGCCATAGGAAATAATATCACCTTTTATCTACTAAGTGAAGGTATATAGTAATTATCTACCTGTTTGACATTCTCTAATAATGCTGAGGGAAGTAGTAGAAGAAGAATTTGACTAAAAAGTGATTGAAAACTGGGGTGATAGAGGGGAAAAAAAGGCAAAAGGACACAAAGAAAAGACTAAGAACATGGAAATTAATATCGAAGTAAGTAAAAATGCAGTCTGTATAGAAAAAAATGGAATAGTATATGCAGTTGGCAAGAGGATTTGCATGATTATCTTTAGAAAAATAATTCCGGTGTATGAAGGACAAACTAAAAAAAGTTAAATTAGGTAGTCAGAAATCTATATATTAGTGTATATAGATTAGAGAAAAATTCTAGACTCAGATAAGAGAGCATGTAGAAATGAATGGGAATGAGATAAAAGACAAAAAGCAAACAAACAAACAAAAAAGCATAGGACCAGATTGGTCTCAGATTCTCTAGAAAGAAAATTAGGATCTTGAGATTTTTTAATAACATGGGTCCAGCTGATTAAATTGAAAAGAATCTTACTGAGTTTAAGTGTATAGATAAAGATACCTAGATACTTAACCATTAATTTTGACTTAAATTTTTAAATATATGTAAAGACGTATTTCTTTAAAGTTACTGTTTTTAGAATACTGTGTTCAGAAAAAATGTTTCTTCAAATGAAATAAATTGATTTTTAATTCCTACTAACCAATATAAATGCCACAAGAATCATAATTGTTATAATGACTATATTTTAAAGGAATGGGATTTACATACAAAGAGACATATTCTTAAAAGCCCAAGAAAGATTTGGTTTTCTAATCCTTTCAGAAAGGGAATTTTGTATAGGCTAGATTTTCTTTGTTGGAAGTTCATTAACATGAATTCGAGTAGTTTTTCTTCCTTAGAAGAACATTGAGAAGGGATCCCCATGGATAATAAAGTCACATACCTGCCATTAATAACTTGGAATAAATCTTGTTACCTTTTCAATGTTAGTGTGGTCTCTAAGAATTTTATCCCAGGGCTAAGTACAGTTTGGTGCAGATTTACTGAGTGCCGAAGTCCAATTTACAAAATTAATTTTCTTCAGAGAAATATCTCAACTGAATTATTTCTCCTAAGAGGAATCAAAGGATTTACCTGAGGAGCACTTGTTGCAACCAGAAATGCATTAGTCCTTCCTGGGTGATCATAGTCATGCATGGCTGCAGCCACATACAGTGCCATTAACTCTAAGGCAGGGATATTACCAGACAGACATCCGTATTTATCATCTGGCACATTATACATTTTCGAGAATACATATCCCATATGTCCATGTGTAAATCCACTGTCAGAATCTGAAAAGAGAAGGTGAAAGTAACAGAATTTTAAAAAAGTATTAAATTAATATTGTTTGTCTCGGCCTACTTTATAAAAAACAAACAAAACAAAACAAAACAAAACTCTTGTTCCCATAGTTCACAAAGGAGCACAGTTGTATGTACTTAGCCTGTACCTGAGTCACTTGCTGACCCATGATCATTAATCACAGTTGAGAGGCCAGGAATAGGTTGCGTAGTAAGATACCAAACAGCATGTAAGACATCAGTGGCATGGATTCTGTTATGATCTGTAACCAATGCAAAGAATAATTATTAGTTTGTGAACTTTGGGGTCCAAGGACTAAGAGTGCCATCTACTGGATAATCAATTAGGTCCTACCATTTTAATACTGCAGTGAAAGCTAGCCAAACATTCTAGGACAAATAGTCTTTAATTACTCTTCCATTACTCCACAATATCCAAGGGGGCGGGGGGAAATATATTCTTTATGTTTGCAGATGTCTGAAGTGAAAAAATCTGTATCTAGAGTCTACCAGAAACCTCAGGCATATAGGAAACTCATTATGTGAAATAACTGTAATGCTTACTCATGTACTTATTTCCATGCTTCTGTATAAGACTACGAAGAGGACCAGAATAAAAGAAAGACTCATGACATATCCACTTAGTCAGACCAATGGTTTGTACCAGTGGTCTTCAACCTTTTAGGCACCAGGGACCAGTGCTCCTATGACATGCCTCGTGATCTGAAGTGAAGCTAAGGCGGTGATGCTAGCACTAGGGAGCGGCTTCAAGCACATATGAAGCTTCCCTCACCGCTCACCTGGTGTGCGGCCCAGTTCTAGAATGGGTCCATGGCCGGGAGTTAGAGACCCCTGGTCTATACCCTTTAATATTTCATCTGTAATAAATGGTACCCAAATATAATCTGTGATTAGAAGATAGTAGTATTCTTTATCGAACTTAAAACACTATAATAAAAGTGAATAATATTTTTACATGTAGATTAAATCTACAAAGCAAAATTCAAAACCAAAATCAATAATGTTCTCTGGTCTAGAAATTCTGATTTGAGAACACAGTTCTAAGAAATACCTAAAAAGAAAAAATAAATACCTCTTTGTACAATAACATAGGGAATTGGGCCATTTTGAAGAGCAAAAATGATGTGGCTACCAAATCCTCTAGTTATAATGTCACTATCATGGGAGGGAGATGTATTCTGTATGTACAGTTTAACTTCTTGAACTGTGACCAAAGGCCTAGTGTGCTCTTGGCTCACCTTCTTTTTCTGGTACAGTTCTAAGTTTTTCTCTTGTTTATCTGTCCCTTCATAATACTTCAATGATTGGTATGCTTTATTCTAAATGTGAGTACTTTATATATTTTTATTTCTACTGACTACCTATGATACAGTTTCCTTCTCAATACAATCATGTGCCACTTAATGATGGAGATATATTCTGAGAAATGCATTGTTAGGCAACTTCATTGAGCGTGAACATCACAAAGTGCACTTACAGAAACCTAGATGGTATGACTTGCTACTCCCTAGTCTATATGGTATACTGCCATCATATATGCAGTCATTGGCTGAAATGTTATGTGATGCATGACTGTATAACAGATTACATCTCTGAATAACACTGAACAGATGAAAAGAAAACAAGAATGTTAATGGGAATTTGACAGAAACATATGTTCTCTGGTCAAGGAAGAAAGAAGAAAGTATGATATCTCCGGTGTTGTAGGCAGAGGGGATATAGGTAAATGTTGCCTACCTGCCTTTTGTTTCCTACAATTCTGGCAACTCTTAGGAGTCACCCTTTGGGTGACAATATGAAGCTAAATCATAGGTAAACACCCCAGGAATTCAGTTGAGGGGCTGGATGAGGGCTTGAGAGGACACCTTCAGAAAAACTTTCAGAAATAGACCTTTTTAGGCTTTCAAAGAGGAAATAGCAAAACCTGTGTACTGTGTCACTGCTAGAGGTGAATACTGATGTTATCTAGTATTTCAAAGAATAATTTTATTAAAACTGGAGTTTGTATCTCTGTATATAGACAATTTCAAGTGATTCAAGACAATTATATTTTAGTCTATGGCCATGCTACCCTGAATTAGCCTAGATCACTGGTTTTCTCTTGATGATTTCTAAGAACAGAATTGAAAAGCTAAAACAAAAGCTAGTGTAAGCCTTTAGGGAGGGAGAGGGCAGTGATAACCTGGTAGGAAGAAAATGGTAGCCTGGACAGAGGGTGTCACTGTTAGGGATATGTTGGGAGAGAGCTTCCGAGAGGTCTTTTCTTTTCTCTTATTGCAAACTGAGAAGATTGCTGTGTCCAAGTAATTACAATTACTATTGCAAGTCAAAGAAATCTGTGCAATGCACCCAGCATTATGAGATGGATGGGGGCAGTACCAGGGTATTGGCAGAGCTTGTTTCGGGTGAGAAATAGACAGTATCAAACACAGGCAAACTTGCAGCTCTTGAGCTGTAGTGCTTCCTGCCATGTTCCCTACCTCAAGGCCCAGGTCCAGAAGGCATTATAGGCAATTTTTCAAACTTTCAATGAACAAACAATTCTATGTAAATAATTAGTGCTGAAAATATAAAAAGAGGAGAAGCTGCCCAACTCATTTTATGAGGCTAGTATAGTCTTGATTAATAGTAGGTAAAGACAATATGTGAAAAAAATATATTTCTTTTGCTTTTGAGTAAAGGTTCAAAAGTACTAAATAAAAAATAGCTAACTTATCCTAACTCCTTAATATATATATGTGTGTGTGTGTGTGTGTGTGTGTGTGTGTGTGTGTGTGTGTGTGTGTGTATAATGTCTAGTGCATGTGTTGATTTAGGAGAATTACGTTGTCAGTATCACTTAAGCAGGATGTAAAATCATCTGCATTGTAAGTAGTCAATAACATTTATTAAACAAATATTTACTTTGCATGTACTATGTCCAAGTATTGTGCCAAGTGCTGGTATTGCTGTTGCTCTCACCATTAACTCTCTGGTGACCAACTCAGGAGCAAAGGCACCTAAGAAAGGAGCTAGCTAGGTCAAAGTGGGGGATTGGCGGGTTTCTGTAGAACACAAAACATGCTCTATCTACCTATCTACCCATCTACCTACCTACCTACCTACCTACCTACCTACTTACCTACTTAACTACTTACCTACTTATCTCTCTCTCTCTCTCTCTCTCTCTCTCTCTCTCTCTCTCTCTCTCTCTCTCTCTCTCTCTTTTAAAATCCAGATTTTTAAAATTTTAGTAAGAGTTCTAGGGACAAATTTAAAAGCATTCATATATTCTCCCTCCTCTTGGAAAATTGTAATAGTATACTTAGAAATACAATAAAATTTAGTTTCTAAAATTTTAGGTTGTTGTTCTATTAAAGTTAATCTAACCCTATTTTGATTATTCTTAGGCTTTTTAAAAATTTTATTATGGGCTTATTTAGCTAGAGACATAAGATATACAGTAGTCTCTAGGAGTAAATATTAAAATAAGTAGATATACAGCAAATTTTTATGTATGCTAATTATAGTTAATAATAAAGTTTTAAGTAATTATCCCTATTAGTATAAATTTACAACCCTATCACATGCAAGATATTATTATTTAAAAGTGATCACCAATCAAGCTAAAGTTTTCTTGTGAGGTGATGTGAATAAATTCCCTTTATGGAAAGTGTGTGGGACTTGTAATAGAACAAGCGGGTTTATTATAACAAATTATTTTCTCATGGAATGAAGAAGCTACTATTTCAGAAAAATTGTTTATTCACTTGTAACACGAAGGGTTAAAGAAGTACAAATTAGTAGCTGATAGATGGTCACAGGGATGGGGAGCATGGCATAGGGAATGCAGTCAGCATTAATGTAATGGCTAGGTGAAGAGCCAGAGGAGAGAAAGAGCAAAAGAGGATTGTTTTATAAACTATGTAACTGTCTAACCAATGTACTGTATACTTGAGACTAATAATAAAAATTTTTAAATGTATTAAGAAAATATAAAAATTAATAATAAAATTTAGAATCTGTAAACTTCTTTTTACACTCAAATACTGGTCAACTTTCCCTCTGTTTAATGATATACTACCTAGAGAAAAGTTAGTCATTATTTATGTCAATTACTTAATAGAACCTGGTTATAGCTGATTATATCACTAAAATATATTTGAAAATATAGCACTAATTTGTAAATTTCATCTGGTGACCAGTTGTTCTTTAGTGTTTTCAGTGGCTTCCTTTCAATAAAAGTTTAGTTATGTAACAGCTTAAATCTTTGAGAAATCACTCACATATGTCAATTACCTGCATCCAACCAAGACAGGCCTTGGAAAAAATGTTATTAAGAAGGCAAGGCTTGAGACCTTTTTCTTATCTCTCTTCCAACTTCCATGGCCCCAGTTGGCTAGACTTTCCCAAGGGGCCCAGTGCTCTTAAGCTCCTCTCCCTTCTAGTTCCACCGTCTTATTTTGCCTGCATTTTGGTTCCATATTCTCCAACAAATCTAATTTGTAGATTTGATTCTTCATTCGTTCTTATCATACACTACCATACACTATTATACATTATCAGCTGCACATTTTCATTCCAATGTAGCATGTACATGGCATTTTAAAAAACAGTGTATTAATAGTGGATCATTAGGTGAAAGCACTATTTTTCTTTCTGGATATATCCTGTGGTTTATCTGTCTCCATATAACTTGTATTTAACTTCAGCTCTTTGCAACTACAAAAAAAGATATATGGTTCTGATGTCTAACGTACATAAAAGCAAATTTAAAACTTAAAAGTTAAACATGATTTAAACAACATGTTCCTAAGGCATGTTCCAACCAATACATTATGTTTGAGTAATTTTTTTCTATGCATTTATTTTCTAAAAGTAACACATAATTTCTACACATTTCCACAACTCACTGATTGGATTTATGGACATTTCCTCTAGTTCCATATATTTTGTAGCATGTCGGAGAATTCTATTTATGTGTCCTGAAATGCCACATATCAAAAATATAATTTAACATCTATTCTATGCTCCTGTTTCTCATGATTATAAATGACAAACTTATTCTCACAGTATTCAAAGTTCAGAAGCGGGAACACTGGTTGTCTGCTTCCCTTGGTCTTTACATTTATCTGATTTTAAAAATGTTTCTAATAATTTCTCCACAACTAATTCCAGATGTTTCTTCTTTTCTATTTTATTACTTAGAACATCATCCTCCTGTTCATCTATCCCCAGCCAGGTTCATGTTATGTTGAAAAATTTTAATAGTTAGTGATTTAATTCTGCAGATCCCAGAACAAAAGTTGAATTTACCCTATAAAAAGAGTACATTTTAAAATAAGCAAGAAATTTAAATTTAGTAATTTATTTAGTACACACTTACATTACACTTACATGTACTTACTACACGTAAGTCACTGTTATAATCCACTTAGAATTATTACCTCATTTTATCCTCATGCTAATTCTATGAAATAGATATTATAATCTCAATTTTATAGACTAAGAAATATAGACATACAGAGATTAAGTAAGACCCCAGCTAACCTACAGCTGATAAGTGAAGGGGCCAGGATACTAACACAGGCTATTATCTCCTGGTCACTACACCATGTGGTTATATGGTAATTCTGTGCTAGCTGCTAATGATTCAATATCCCAACACCCATAGCAAATTCAATAGATTTTTAAAGTATTATTTCATAAATAACATATACTTACAAGGAATTTCCCTGTATCCAATCTCTAAAGCATGAAAGTAATTCATAAATTCTCTAACTGGAATTTTAAAAGCTTCAAAGAGACCCATGTCTTCAAAAAGTCTGTATGATACCTGTAAAAGGAAGGACAAAGCCTTAAAGACATTCCTGAATGTGTATGAGGCATGAAAAAAAGAAAAAGAAGACATTAATTTGTGGCCAGCAGAGACACTGATTGGGAACAATAAATCAAATAGATAATAAAGGCCACCATGTGCCTGACCCTTGTAGTCCCTGACCACAAGGGGTACATAATCTATTTTTAAAGATACAGACATAGAACCAAGAAAAAGTAGCAACAAAAACCAGTATATTCTATAGAATCATATCAAGGCAATAAACTGTGTGTAATAGCAATAACTAGATAATACTTAACTAAATTGATAATTGTATAGTATAGTACATATTATAAGCACTAATAAAAGAATGAGAGACTGTTGAAATTTAAACTAATTTTACATATATATATATATATATATATATATATATATATATATATATACACACACACACACACACAGTTTTCCAGAGGATAAAGAATTTAGAGTTGTTCCTTAATGAAGGATAAGAGGAAAGAATTGTGTATGAGAGAAAAAAGATTTATTCTAATCCAGTATAAATAATAATGTCTACACTATTTTTCCTAGCTTTTCTTCTTTCTTCTCTGAATATCTATTTTATATCTAATTCCTTTCACATCTCTAGTGATTCAAATAAGTGACTACCTTTAGCTATAACTGGCATATTTGACATGTAAATGATAAGAAAAAAAGGATAAAGGTACAGAAGAAGGTAATGAGGAAAGAAATGGTTATTCACATGGCAGAATGAAGTACAGCACCATTTAAAGTGGTCTTACTCAATGATCACAAAGCATAGTGTTGGTTATAATTCAGGTTTTAAGAATAAATTATTTCTCATTTTTATCATCTGCATTCTTTCTTAAAATTATCTTGAAATATATCTTTTAAATCTTCAACATATTGCTTCATAGTTTCATTTCCATCTTTTGTTATTGACTTTAAATCTATTCAAATTTGATAATATCCTTTTAATTATATATTGTTTGTCACATATCTTATGTGTATGCATGTATACACACACACTCATATATAACTAAAAAAGGGGTTTTTTCATTCAGCATATATCTATTGAGTGCCTTCTATGTTCCAATTTTCTATGTGTGAGGCATGTATATATAGGTGTACAAAACAAAGATCTCTCCCTTCATGGAACTTATAGTCTAGTGGGGATATCAGTAAATAACAGGCATAATAATAAGGTATATATTATGGTGGAAGGTCATAAGTCTTATAAAAGAAGAAAAAGAGGAGCAGGGTTAGAGGATTAGGAGTATAGAGAAGGTATAGCATTTGCTTTATAAAGTATGGGGGTTAGGGTAGGCATATTCAGGTGACATTTGAGCAAAAAAAATTAAAAGATATGAAATGAGGTACATGAATGTCTGAGAAAAGAATTTTCCATGTAGAGTAAAAAGCCTATTTGCTTGCTATACTCTAGAAACAGTAAGAAGTACAACTCGGCTAAAACAGAATGAAGACAAGAGTAGAATTTAAAGTGATAACTGCAGCTTGGAATTGGTACAGTTTTGTAGTTTGACAGCCACATTGACCATTATAAAGGCCTTCACTCTGAGTGAGGGAGGGAGCCATTGAAGACTCTGGAGCAGGGAAGTAACTTTATCCAACATATGTCTTAAAAGGAGTGCTGTAGTTGCTGGTTGGAAACAGAGTATATAATATGTATATCAACTTCTATGTGCTTTTATTTTCACTCTCAATGGCACGTATATTTAATTTTTAACCTTT
Source organism: Macroglossus sobrinus (assembly GCA_004027375.1). Classification (NCBI taxonomy): domain Eukaryota; kingdom Metazoa; phylum Chordata; class Mammalia; order Chiroptera; family Pteropodidae; genus Macroglossus; species Macroglossus sobrinus. Next base: position 271,461 of record PVKZ01000514.1, read on the forward strand.
TTCTGTGTAATGTAATATTCCTACCTCCTCTTTATAAAATTCAATAGAAAGCAAAGTTTATAGTTTCTACATTTCAAGTTAGTTCTTTTAGTTTTCTCTTTACTATTATTTTAGATAATATTTGAGTTCTTGTTTACAAATACCTAATAAATTTACCATGCATGTTACTTCAATAATAATACTAACAAAGATAACAGCTGCTGATTATATATGTGTATATATATATATATACATACACATATGTATATATAAATATATTTAGCATTTAATAAGTGAGATGGCTGATCTAAGTAGTTTATGTATGTTATTTACATATAATTAATCCTTATAACACTTTCTGAGGTAGGTATTGTTAATTATTAACATTTGAATGCAGAAGAAACTGAGGCACAGAGAGGTTGAGTGGCTTGTCTAGTATCACTCAGCTGACACATGATCAGAACCAGAATTCAAACCAAGCATTTTGGCTTCAGATTTTATACTCTTAACTGCTTCTAATCCCACCACCAGTATTTGAAAAGCTCTGTTGTTAGAAATGCATATAATTAAAATCTCCTATTATTCTCTTAAATATTTGAAAGATGAATTGAAAAATTAAGAAAACAGGATATTTTACAGTATGATTTCAAAATAGAACAATTTTCACCAAGAAGCTGTTAAAAATCATCTACCAATAATCCAAACTCATAAATAAACGACAGCATGAACCAGGTAAATACTGGTAACTGAAAAAAGGTAAGCATTATTTAAAATCTCACTGATGTTCTTTTAAATTTGTTAAACACAATAATCATCAAAAAGGCAGGCAGAATATTGAAACTGAGAAGTCCTTTCCACTGCCCATGTCTCTTTCAAAGTCTTTTGAAGTAAGACTTTTTCTGTGTAGTTTTAGCCAAAAGGTGATTTGTTGGAATGTTCAAGTTAATTTATTTCAGCTGTCCTAAAGTCTTACTAAGGTGAAAAAATATGCCTTGTACACAGTAAAAATTTTATAATTTTTGTCCTCACTCAGATCAAAGGTAAAAATCCATCAAGTTCTATTTAACTAGGTCAATAATACTGCAGTTTTGAAAAGTTTAATGTATATATTCATTTTATTTTTGAAAGATGAATTTTGTTGACATATAATTGTAATTATCTCTAATCTGTCTAATGTCTACTCACCTTCATAACTCTTAGAAAACATTTTGTGGCAAAAGCTGGACAAGTTTTATCCTCCCACCACTCCAGCTCACAAAACTACCAGGAGAGCTAGTACCTGCTGATATTTGGTATGTTCTCACTTGTGCTGTAAAACCGACTGCTGTAATTACTTTCTACTTGCTCAGACTCTCCATTTGGAGAGTTTACAAATATAATAAGTGAATGTGTTTCATGGGGGGCTGAAAAACAGTTTAAATGAAGGTAAAAAGGCTGGACTTCCAGAATGGTTATATTTGCCTTTAAATCACGAATCCAATATTTAGTATATGACTTTAGATGAATAATGTATCCTGTTTTAAGTCTGAGTTTTCTCTTCTGTAAAGTAGGGATTAAAAAAATATATGTGCATTAAAGTTACTTTAAAGGTTAAATTGTAGAGTTTGGGGAAGTCTGTGATTTGTATAACCAAATACAAAACAATATGACATTTTTTTCTCTATACTGGGGAATACTATCTCTGTTAAAAGAGAAAGATGACTTTCTGGCCCATTGGCACATCTTCCTTTGGCACTATTACAGGTGTATATCCAGGAAAAACCACTCCCCCAGAGTCACATTCTGCAACAGGTTTCATAAAGTGGGATACAAAACCTCCCGGGAGAAGCCCTGATGTGTAAAGCTTAGGTACATTGGATAAGAATGTCCTTAAACCTGTCCTCAAGATAGCTAGCATTAAAAAAAGTGTTGCTTAGCACTGAGTAGAAAGGAAGAGAAGAATGAAACTATTCACCCACAATGAAAAACCAAGGCCTGCAATTTTTGTGTGTTCTCAATCAGAATAGAGTCTAATGGAGGCAATGACTATGTATTATATAGACTATGTAGTTATTTTGAGTTTCACATTTCATCAACCATTTTAGCGTAATTCTTCCATATGTAGCAAGTTAAATTGTCATTATTTTGACATACCTAACTTCCCCTACTAAAACGAGTATTCCTTTAAGGCAGGAACATATTTTTCTTCTTATAGACCAATACTTCATGTTTGTGGAACCAAACAACAGAGAAAAGACCTATTTTCTTTCTTCAAACCTTCATGGACCAGAAACTTTCACCCTTAAGTTCCACACTTATATACTTATTGAGAGGTCCAAACAAAGCCTGTGTGATGTTCAGAGTAGAAATCAGGTAACAAGGGATTTCCCTTCCAGTACGTTGCAGGGAAGTATTAGTTGCCCCAATAAATCTGGGTCCTGAATTCTCACTTAAGTCTCCTATTAACAAGTTATGTAGTCTGCAGTCTCTCCACTGTGATATTTATTCAACCTATAAGAACTCACTAAAAACATTTTTAAATAAGCTAAGTATTATTGTATCATTTTATTAAGTGTATATTTCTTATACATATTCCACAATAGAGTGAATTCATTGTTTTCTTTTGCTTATTGAGAATAAACATTTTCAAAGTCTCAATTTCTGTTTTTTTTTTCCTCCCTCAAGGAAATGAACATTGCTTTATTTGAAAAGTCTTGAAAATAGTCTAGCTTAAGGAAAAAATACCAAAAGTCTTATTATGCAGTAATAGTTCACATTCTATATTTGTGATACTTAAAGATGTTTTTTATATTGAAATACAGAAAACTCTATTTGGTGTCTTTTTCATAGTACTAGGGGAAAATTTTTTTTTGTAAAATACATTAGTTTTGATAAGGCCTAAGCACTGTAATATTCTAAAATTTAGAGAGATAGTCAATAGAAATAATTATAATAGTCTTTATAAATAGGCAATATAAATAGGCACCTTTATTCTTTTGAAGGCCTGGGTCAGTTTTTTTTTTTAATTTTATGAATTTGAGATCATCTCTTCATCTTGCTTGAGTGTCCTTGTCCACCATACATATTTTAATTATAGAATCTAGTATTTTTACTCATTGAAAGTTTAATTACTTTTTTTTTTAACTCACCACCAAGGAATCTACAGAATGTTGGGTACTAAAATCTCCTGTCTCCACCCAAAACTCCTGGTGTCAAGCATGTAACAGAGCTTTAACCAACCAAGGAATGTTTTCTTTCTACATTTAAAGTCATATGTATGAATGCATTTCTTACTTGACTAAGAATACGGCCACATTTTCTTCCTATTTTTTCCACCAAATCAAAAATTGGAAAATTCCAAGTATTTAGCTGCTCCATAAGAGAGTCCAAGTTATCCATGACAAGAGGTTCGGGAGCAAGAATTGGTTTGTCCTGTAATAAAGATGAAAACATTTCAACAAAGTAATTTGTGCCTTGGTAAGCTCAACAACTGAGTTTGCCTGGAAAAAAAAAGACTTAAAATAAGGAGAAAAGATTTTGATGTTGTTTCAGACCATGAATTTTGCATTATCAGGTGCCTGCCTATTGTTGGTACACACATGCTATAGTAAAAAAAAAAAAAAAAAAAAAAAAAGAAGAAGAAGAAAGTTACCAAAGGTAAGTTAATATATCTGTTTTTTAGTCCTTGTGGTGTTCCTAAATAAAAGTTCAAGGGCTTCAGAACACTACAAAATAGTACATAAATTTATCTCTTGATATGTTTATGTAATTTTTTCTGGGATGAGGGTCTCTGGCTTACACTGGACTCTCAAAAGAAACCCATAAGTGGAGAGGGGGAGTAAATCAGCCCTATTGTAATTGGTCAAATTTCTATTACTGCTTTCAAATCCAGCACTAATCCTGTGGGATGATAGCAGCCATAGTTTTTCAGAGATTTTAATTTAATTCATGTGATATACAGTTCTCAAATAAACAAACATGTACCATATCAATGTGTAGACATTTTACAGTTTGTATCATGTGATGACATTCTTAAGAGTACCTTTACCAAACACACACACCACACACACACACACACACCACACACACACACACACACACACACAAACATATATATATATAAATAATGCAGATAAGAAAACACTAATTATTTTACCTGAAAAATCTCTTTGATTTAAAAATATAAATGGTAAATCAGGTAAAATAGTAGTAATAGTAGTAATAATTAGTAGTAATAATAGTAGTAATTGATAATCACATGACAGTCAATTATTTTCTACCATTTACTGCCTACCCAAAATTAACCTGATTCAAATATATGTTTATCCTCTTTAAATGGATCTCTTTAAACACAAAAAATAATTCTTTATTAAAGGATATTTTAATGAGTAGCAGGTGTCAATTTAACCCTGATTTAATATAAGGAAAATAAATGTTGTCTCACTTTCTGAATCAAAGAGGTTCTAGAGAAAAACCAAAAAACAGCAGAAGCCCTACGACAGCTACCATATTTCACTTTATTGATTGATATTTATAAAATATTATTTGAGTGAATGAAATTTAATTTTCCTATGCATATATACATTTTTAGATTGGCATAAGAAATATCTGTACTCATCTATAAAAATGAAGAACATTTATGTTTTTAACCACTAAGTAATAGAATCATTAAGAGATCAGCAAGACTTAGATAGGAAAAAATTGATACATATGGGTAGGGATATAATACACATGTAAACCAAACAAGATATATCTATAAATCTAATGATTTAGGGATCTATTTCTAAGCCAATCTAAGCCAGTTTCTCAAGTAAATAAGTGCGTTAAGTGATATGGGGCTACCAGGAATATCATGGGCTCTGGTGGGTAGGTGCTACAAGCTGACGCTTTCCTCAGCGGCTCTTTTGGGCATTCGGTCTCATCTTCATTCTGTAGAATGTCACTGCTATCACTGTTGTTATTGGTTTCATAATCAGAAGTAACTTGAGCAACGTCATCTGAAGTTAAAAGAGAACAGCTTATTAAGAAACTTGCAACAAAAAAGGGATCCTATTTAAGCTAGTATTCCTAAAATATATATGTAAATACAGTGCTTCAGGAACTATTGCTTTCATGAGCCTACAAACCAAGAATTTAGGATCATAGGGTAGGAAAAATCACACATTTTTTAACTCAACAGACAGAATTATGACAATTTATATGACACTCAATAAGTCCACAATAATAATGCTTAGATCAGTAGTTCAAACCTTTTAAAAATCCTGTGGCTTTATATTTATTTTTACATTATGCAGCCGCCAACACGCTAAACCACTGAGTGGCTGACTAAAGCACTAACTCTAGAATGGACACGTGGGTGGGAGGAATTGAGTTGACACTCAATAACAAATTAGAACATGGAACAATAGCATGTGCTTAATAGCATGGTTGATCCTACGTATCCATCCTTGATCTACAGGAATCTGTGGCTTCTTTCCTTAGCTGCTTCTCTCCACTGTCTCCCATTTCAGTCAGCACTAACCTGTGCTAACTACAGGACTAATCAGCTAATATCAAGTGTGTAAAGAATCTATTCCCAGAGCAAAAATCTCAGAAAGCTTCTCATAGCTGAATAAGGTGACTGAATTAAGTCTATGTGCCAGATACCGTCAAAAATACTTTCTTTGTATTAACTCATTTAAACCTCTCAACAATCCTAAGAGGTAGCTTTATTGCATTACCATATTACTATTATCCTCACTTTGTAGATAGGAAATTGAGGCACAGAAAAAATAAGTAAATTGCTTAAGGCACACAGATGGTAAATTTTGCCACCCAAATTTGAACTCATGAAGTCTGAGTTTAGTTCTTACTCAGGTTTTTCTTTTATGTTTATTGCCTATGAAATCATTGCCTTCCCCTAAGTCACAAGATAACTTCCTGTGTTTTCTTTCAGAAGCTTTATTGTTTTAGCTTTTATATTTAGATTTATACTCCATCTTGGTAATGTTTCATATGATGTAATATAGAGAGTGAAATTTACTTTTTCCCAACCCTATGGGATTGCCCTGGCATCTTTGTTAAAAATTCAATGACACTGTAGGCTTGGATCTAATTTGGGGCTTTCTACTCTATTCTACTTGACCTATTTGCTGTTCCTTTTGCTAGCACCATGCTATCTCGATTACTGTAGTTTAAGTCTTGAAGTCAGGTAATATAATCCTTCTAACTTTGTTCTCTTTTTTTCAGGATAGCTTTGAATATTCTAGGTTTGTTATGTGTCCTCATTCATTTACTAACTGATTATTCCTAGTGAATAATGGCTTCTGTTACATAGTTTATTCTAATTAGAAGTATCTTGTAGGACTTTCCCAAGGACCCATCTTTCATTCAGCTTTCTCATACAACTGCTTTTATGTTAGACTCAAACACAGTATGAAAATGTAATTGGCAAGTTTCAATCCCAGACTTAGTAGAAAAAATGAAGTACATTCAAAGGCAACAGCTCTACATGAGACACCAAGAATGATAATATTCCCCCTATTCTATCAGCCTCAGTAGAGTCAGAGAAGATGAGGGACACAGAGAAAGAAATATTCTGTATCAATATCAGTAATGGCCACACAGAGAATTCTCCTTTTGATTTTTTTCTATGTTCCTGACCTTTATACATCACACTACACCACTATTATAGGCAAATAATAAAAATTATATATATATATATATATATATATATATATATATATATATAAAGAAATGCTGAATAAAATAATCCAGAATCATTCTTAGGTAGTAACTCATAGAAGCCATTTTTTTTTCTACCTTGTGAACTTTCAGCACTAACAAAAGCAAGTCCCTAGGATTACATCAATAAAAATAAAAATCATCATAGTAATGGCAGCAAACACCAACTACTTACACTGCCCTGGATACGATTGTAAGTGGTTTACATGCTTTAAGTAACATAATTCTTACAATAATCCTGTTGGGTAGGTTCTATTATTATCCTCACTTTACAGATGAAGGAACTGAGGCACAGAGATAAGAAACTTTTAAGTTGCCAAATCAGGATATAAACCTGGCTCCAATGTCTGTGTTCTTAACATTTCCATGATACTGCCTCAAGAAAAAAAACTGTTTTATACAGGCGTACAGTGATCATGGTGGGGTCATTTCTTAGGGTCTACAATGGAGATCTCCATAAAGTACCCTAACAAGGATGACCTTCCAATATCCAAGATAAAATAAAATTTCTATATAGTTCTATACATTGTATAAAATGGCCTCTTACTTCTAAAAAAAATATATGTTTGTCTATAGATATACAGAAACATTTTGGGCAGTTTGGCACCGCAGTTTTACCCATGATTAATTCTAGGGAGTAGAATTATGAATGATTTTGATTTCTTTCACTGTCTTTTTAAATTTCTAATCTAAGAAAATCAAAAACATATGCTATCTTTTTGATCAGAAAAAAAGAAAGTGATTTTCATTCTGAGGAACAGAATTCAAAGAATTACCTGTTCTTCTTGGTGTTCGAATGGCTGCACTGCTTCTCTCCAGGGGCCCATCAGCAGGAACCCCTTGGGAATAGGGTCTGCCACAGCTGAGAAACATTGGAACAGCTGTTAAGTATATGCTCTTTTCAAAAAATCATATGCATATACCACCTATGTGTACATCAGGATAGAAAACAATAATCAAATATTCATACCTTTTACTTATTTGTTTGAGGGAAAAAACTCACGTTGTTTCTTACGTAGATGCTGATACGCGGCATATTGCTTTCTTTTTGTGAGAGTGATACAAAAGATCGGAAACTTCACTGGACTCTCAACCTTCTCCATAATTAGACCCCATTGGAGGTGAAACTACCAGCAAAATTTTGTGGCATTATTCAGAGAATCTGGGGACAGACAGTTTGCTATCTACTAATAGCAGTGACTTTGGAGGTGCTGATGTGTATTTGGTCAAAAATATTTTCCCCAATGAATCCCTTTGTATCTTTAAAAAAGCTTCATTATTTTTATTTCTATGGCTTAAGGAATTTTATGTCCAAAGAGCCCTTTAAGATTGCATGTGTGAAAACAGAATAATAGTATATATATTTTTTGCCTCAAAAATTGATTCCCCTTCCCCAGATGATAAGTTACCTGTTAAGGCCTGTTAAGGAAATGAACAAAGTAGTACACCTTGATGAAGGGTGAATGTGGCTTAGAGAAATGAAGGCACCTGAAAAGTAGACAGGGTTCTTCAACAGAGGAGGTTGGAGGATGTAGAATACTTTTGCTTTCTCAACAGTTTTGATTGTATTATAAATAAAAAAAAAACTCCACAAATGGCCTGGCAAGTTCCCCTTTCACTTATCTTGTTTAGAGAATTCATGATTAGTTTTTAATTCCACATTTTGCTTCTGGGTACCTTCTTTCTGCTTAATATCATGAAGGGTTTCAGAGGGTTTCTGTTTATTTGCTATTTAATCACAGAATACTCACTCTAAAAGGAAGAGAAACGAGTGATAGTTTATAATTTAATATATTAAATGTCACATCACTCTTTTCTATGAACTGTGTTTACATGTACATTAGAGAAAAGCACTTTCTAGTTAGAGAGTATTTTCATCCTAATTATTTTTCAAGCCCTGAAGGTAAGTAGAAAAGCATCACATGAAAAATGTTTCTAATTGTGAAATCCTATTAATTTGATTTTGGAAATCAAAAAAAAAAATAAACAAAGGACCAAAATAAAAAGAAAGTATATGCAAATGATGTGCTTATATTCTCAGATGAAACTTGGTAGAAGTAGCATTTATTAGTTTTGAGATTTTTTCATTGCAAGATAATACTTAAAAGGAACATTTGAATCAGTAGTTCAAATATATTACCACTTATGCCAATAAAACAGCTTGTTGCATAGAAATTACAACAGCCAAGAGGCTGGGATTCAACGCCAAACCCTTCAAGTTCAGCAGGGGAAACCACAATAATTAGTCGTGTGTTTCTGGAGCTCTCTGTGCCTACATGGGTGGCTGCCTTGAAGGCAATAATAAAACATGGTTTGAATTATAGATTTATAAAGCCCAAACAAATAAAACACACACTACTGGATTTATAAACATTACTGAACAAGTAGGCAGTGAAATGGCCTTGTTTTTCTCCAAAACCTTTTTTTTTTTTTAAATAAAAATCCCATTACATTTTCCCCAAGAATACAAAAAGTAGACTGTGATGAGAAAAGCTATGTGAGCTGTAGATCTTTTCTAAACATCTCTCTCCTTTTTCTAGGTGACTTGTTTCAAAAAATTCAATGCCCTCAGTGGGTGAGTCTCCCTGGAAACGCTGGAAGCAGATGTCCTTGATGCTTATTACTCCACTGGGTTTCATCTTGGCTCAGGATGTATACTCCCAAAAATGTTCAAGGGTGTTCCCCCAAACACCATTTGATGGGCAATTGTTGGGTGTTAAACTAAAAAAATTGGTTCTGTGGTCAAATAAATTTAAAAAATGCTAGATGAAAAAAAAAATGAAGAGGTTTTCTTTTTTACAGGACTTCAGAGCATTTAATAAAGTGATGTGTGCTGTGAATCACTAAAAGGCAAATATGTTTGTTTTATCACAGATCATGCTTTGTGTGTGTGTGTGGGGGGGATGAGATTAATACCCTAGAGAAATTATTTTATTAAAAAGGCTGTCATAGAGAGGGCAGCAGAATAACTTTAGGATGGTAGAATAACTTTTTACTTTGGCCCTGACCAAAACAAACAAACAAGCTAAAATAATTTTCTCTTTAAAAATATTTATAAAGAGAAATGAAGTAAAAATAAAGATTATAAAAAGAAACAACATACATTTAACTTACAGAGTTTATAAACAAAGAATCGGAAAATGAAATCTGTGACGCTTAAAACTAAATATATTGATCAAATCTGAGTCTGTGAAACAACATGAGATATTAGAAGACCAATATGCAACTAATTTATTCAATAACTACACTCATTAACCTTAGCAAAGAAATAGCATTTTATTTGAGGCACTCTCATGATTATACTTAGTTTAAAAACACTCAACTTTTTTCTATTTACAGAAATATTGTAATGCTTTAAAATCAATTATTCAAGATGAAGCTATAGTAAAGAACAACACTATATTAATCCGTAAGAGGAGGTATTTTTTCTTAGTGACAATGTTGGCAAAATAACTATTCTTGCCCTGCTGGGCCCTTTTTCTAAACCTCCATGAAAAGACAATGCTTTGTAGTTTTATTTCAACGTGATAGAGCAGTACAAGCAATTACTTAATTGCATTCTGAATCTCATTTTAGTCCAGCTATAATGTGCCATGTGTTATTTGCACATTTATAAAGTATTAAAATGGGAATTCCAAACCTAAGATAAAATGCCTTTAAAATCAATATAAAATCCTCTCTGAAGAACAACTAAAAATATTCAAACAAAATCAAATTATATTAAATTACTTCATATAATTTTTAAATGTTTTATGTATTTCCCATCAGTAAGCAGACAAAATATACAACTGATTATTTTATGTCATCTCCAAAGTTTAGCTGCATGGGCCATATGAACTCTAAAAATACCATTAATAGAAATCCACTGAAAAATTATTTTTATTATAGCCTATTCAATACAAATCATATTATCCTGTACTTTCTTGTCAACTACTCTGGCAAACATACACACAGCTATGTAAACTGCTGGTAAGTATTCCTAAGAGGAAAAATAGTATTGGTTTTATTATTAAATTCCAACACAAAATCCTTACCTGCTACATATAACAGGTGGAGTCTGTGTCTGAGGAGACAGGTCAGGGGCACTCTGAGTATAAGTTAGGGCCCTGTGAGAACCTAGGTCTTGTTTGGCAGTTGTATCAGCAGACTCTGGAAACTGCACTGCAGAAATTTTGCTGACTGGACTGTTGGCTGGAGTCCCTTGGAGAGGTGAGGAACAGGGGGATGAAAGAGGTGAAATTTTAGCGAGGGAACCTGAGAAAGAAAGAGAGTTACTATGTTAATTTTTTTTTTTTTAATTCAAAATTGCAACTCTTAAATCTCACTTAGGACTCCTTTTAACTCAAGAAGGACCATATGGGTACTCAGGCCATGGGGTGGCCTGCTCTACACGCCACCATCTGGACACAGGGTGAACAGTGGTGGTGTTTCCACAGCATGGAATACAAGGAATGAATCATCATGAAAAAAAAAAATGGTGGCAATGTTGGCAAATCCAGTTACAGCCTTGGTGTCCTGAAGTAACTTCAGGACAGAAGGATGTTATTTTCGTTTCTTCTTGTCATTCTAACATGATGATATTGGTCAGAATTTTCTCATGTGTTTGCCTTCTCTTAGATTGTAAAGTTTTCCGCAGCAATGGGATCGGCTATTGTTTTAAATATTAAAGTATCTATTGTTTTAAATATTAAAGTATCTGGAGCAGAGTTTGGCAGGCATCCAATGCTCAAAATTTGTAAATAAAAAAGACAGATTTTTGAGAGATGTTAACTTTATTAACCATCCACTTTTTCAATGAAACCACTGTGTGTGTGTGTGTGTGTGTGTGTGTGTGTGTAACCATACTTTGGTCAGAGTAATTTCTGAAGAAAACATTAAAAATGTAATACAATCCTTTTCAGATCTAATAATAGGCCTCAAGCTTAAGTGTGTATATTTGTGCCAAACTGTGTTTACTTTCGATTGTCAGAATTGGACAGAACACTGGATTAGATTTCAAAGTGCGATGTTGAAGTACAGGGATGAGGTCTTTTGAAGTTACTCTCTCCCAAACACAGAGAAGGTAGACTGTTCTGAAAATGGGAGAAAATTGAGAAATAATTCTGAAAAACTACCTGCTTACTGTTTTTCATGTTTGTATGGCTGAACAACTTAGTTTAAGGCAAACAAAATCATTAAAAATTGATTTATATTTCTCACCACTCGGGAAAATGTAGAGCCTGTAGCTCTCACACCAGCAAATAATATGTGTAGTAAACTGGCAGCTGGCTTAGTCTGCTTCCAATGTCCAGTTTTATTTGTCACACCCAAAGTTTTCCTGGTCCACTGGAAAGAATATTAAGCTTACTGAAAGGCTTTGGTAATTTTTGCTTCTTGTTGGCACCATTATTTCTTTTGTTTTGTGTTAAAAGATGAGAAATTGTACTCTTTGATTCAGTGTAGAGGCCAGCAACCTCTCCTGGTCCTTTTCTCAATATTTCTATTGCTGATTCCTGATCAACAGGTCAATCTCCTCCTTTTCTAATTAACTGAAACTACTTAGATGTAGAGAGGTCAAATAACCTTCCCAGGGTCACAGTGCTATGAAGCAGGGGAATATTGAGTGAGCCCAGCTACTCTTAGTGGAGTGTGGTTTATTGGCCCATACGTCTCCCAGAGACTGCCAAGGGAAGAAAAAAAAAATCCATTATCTACTAGGCAGCACTTTTTTGCTCTTTACAACTATGTCTTATGGTTTTAATTTTGATTTCTATTTCTATTGAAAAGATTTAGCTATTCTACCAAAGATACTGTCAAACCCTCATGTTATATAATCTCTTAGGCCAAAAGAAAATTAAGTTCATTAAATTTTTAGCTCAGAGTTTCCCAACCAACCTATTATTGCATGCAGTACTCTGTGAAGTACTAATGACTATAATTTTTTTTTTATGATTGTATTTGGAAGCCCCAGAATATATTTAATTATAATACTGTTTCTAATATTAAATTTTATATTGTCATAAATCATAATTAAAAATCTAATTATAATTTTATAAAATAAAGAAAATAAAAATTTCAACAAGCTCTCAATCCCTTTCCCTTTCTCCACTGCTATGTAACATTATTGTATTCACAAATATTATTATACACATGTGTGTGCTCTGATGTACAAAAAGGTTAAAAAGGGCAGTTCAATTTATGGTTGACTGAATCTCCAGTTATCTGAGGAAAGCAGTATAACCAGTAAGGAGCTGAATGTGTATATGGGATGGTGTAAAGGTCACCAAAGTATTTGCACAGAGTAAGTATCTAAAAGATTCAATTTGTTCATTTAACAAATGTTGATTGTATGCCTTGTTCTAGGGACTAAGGAGGCAGTAGTGAACCAAAAAAGTCCCTGCCCTCATGAAGCTTTCATTCTTTTAGAGGGAGACAGAAATAGAAGAAGAAGGGGAAAAAATGAAGGAAGAAGGAGAAGGAGGTGGAAGAGGAGAAGGAAGAAAGTTAGATAGTTATAAGTAATAATAAGAAAATAATGCAGAGGGTAGAGGACAGAAGAGGACAGAAATGCTCTAGGGGTAAAATTTAAACAGATGTCTGTTGAAATAAGAAAGACATTTAGACAAGTATTGGAGAAAGCACATCCCAGAAAGAGGAACCCACCTGGGAGGATAAGAGGATCAATCAGGAGGTCAGTGTCCTTCAACTTAGCAAAGAAGAAGAGGAGGGGCAGGGAACATGGTTGGAGAGGGCAAGACTGTATATATAGGGCTGACTGACGGCCAACACAAGGTTTTAATTGTATCTTAAAAAGAAACCCCTGATAGGCATTGCTTGAGGCAGTTTCTTAAATATTTTGATATCTGTGAGGTTTTTTGACAATTTTCTTCCACTATTCTACAAACCTCATGGGAACATTGCCCATATCTGTCTTGACAACATATTTTCTGAAGGCAATTTACGAGAAGAGTGATTTTTCTCATTGCAAAATTTTAGGAGCTGCCAGTTGATGTTCTCAGAGAAACACAATTCTGTCTTAAATTTAAAAATCCACTCAACAATTAGAGTTCTTAGAACTCATGGATTAACTAAAACTTAAATGAATAAGCAGACTTTAAGACTCCAAATTTACTGCCTGGGATGAAATTTAAAATAAACCTTGCAACAGAGAAAAAGCACTTTGTTTCTACAGTACTGTCAGTCTACATAATTTGAACACTTCTAACAAGCACGAGTCTTGGCAACAGCTACAAAAAGCAGGGATATTTTTATTCTGGAGGTGAAAAGATTAAAGGTATATACACATGAACTCCTTTTTTTCCAAATGAAACTACTATTTTTCACTGTGTGAATTATCATTGTTTACTTAAAATTTTAAAAACAGAAAGGGTGAGAAATGCCATAGGAAATGGGCACAAGTTTGTATATAATAGTCTTCAAATAGATGGAGAGATATAAGTTCAGATAATAACAAAATACTCTTTTCCTAGAAATAGACTATGAACAAAATTATTTCAGACACAAGAACAGGACATTCCAAGGAAATGGGAGCAATATTCATCTTGCAAGTCTTCAAGAACAGATTATTTTCTAAGATACTTTAAGTGTAATCATGCCTAAAGTTACAGAACTTGATGACCTTTGACGTTTTATCTAACATTATGTTACACACTCATACATTTACACAATACACACATAAGTGCAGGGATTCAGATAAATATGTATTTTCTTACATCTAATTTGTCTTCATTTTATATCTGAGTAATTTTAAGAGATTCCAGGAAAAAGACATAGCTCATGTAACACAAATCTTGAGTAACTGAAACTACTCTAATGTAAAAAAGAGAAAACTAAAGCATTTAAAAATTGAAAATGTAACTTTAAAAATGCTAAAATGCAAGTTTTTTCAGTAATTCAGTCTTTAATTTCTTGCTCCTGATGGCATGAAAAAAATGTGTGTCAGGACACAGGAACTTTGGGCAATCAAAGGGAAATGATAAACAATACTGAGGGAAATTATTTAAATGAATCCATCTGTTTTGTACTATGAAGCTCTCTCAGTTTAATTTTAATTGAACAACAACAAAAAAAACCCCGGTATTTCTGAAAAATGCATGCCTCTTTTTCATGCCCACAGGCAAATGGACAGTCCTAATATTTCTTTAAATAGAAAATATATCTAAAGATAGAGAATAAAAAAATCATGTCATAATTAAAGTTCTCTCTCATTTTAAATTTTCATAGGAAAACCTGAATGTAACTTTTAGGTGCAGAGAGATCTGTAATCACTGTAACAGGACTACAAAAATCTTATAAGAATTATCAGAATCCATCAAGGGACTACTGCAAATACAATAAATATGAATTAGAAGAATTTTGAAAGCAGAATGACATAATGGCAGCTCTACACTTTCAGTGAGTCATAATAAAAACACAAGATTCAAAATACAAATTATATTTAAATCTCCTACTTTATACTTTAATTCAAGGACTCCCACGTGAATTCATCCATTTACTTTATATTAGTAACTGCATAATGATTGGTTGTCATTCAACTATTTAAATTGTGATTGATCAAGCTAGAGGACATAAGGTTGACTGGATTTGTGCAGAGAACAGATTTCATTAGTCCCCTCTAAAGATAGGTAATTTATTTTCAGTGTTTCTATTCACTACTTTATGCTTGCATCTCCCTACCTCTTTTGCCTACTGCTTCTTTCTTTTCTCCGCAGACTCTATTCATACTTTGATTTCATTTCCTTATACACTTTGGCACAGAAAGGGGCTTTACCTGGTCTCTTTCCACACAGTTTACTGAAAATCAGCTGGCATCACAGTCAGTTACATCAAACATAGCACACCTAGTTAGCTCAATCAGCCCCAAAATGCCATCAATGAAAGGAACTAAGGGTTTCAAAAGAGAAGGGCCCATCTGATCAGGGAAAACTGTAATTGAATTTCAGCTCTCTGATTCCTGATGGATTTTTTTTTTGGCAGTCTTTCAGGGATGTGCTTACTTGAATTCAGCATGTGTAGGAAATAGGTTGTTTTATAAATATTTAACTCTGTTGTAACAGCAGTCTAAAGATGCCACTATGCAAAATCCTCTCTAAAGTAATCATGATGGAGATACCTTATGTACTTCATGCCAAGAATGGAGAGAGGCTCTTGCCATGCTTGTGGCCCTAATTTCTACCATCTGCCTTTGTGGTATCTCACATGGACATTCCTTTCCTTTGACACTTTGCCCTTTTTTCTTGAGTGCAGTCATATGAATTGGGGAGCAGGGCACTGGAAGATGAGGCTGTTCCTCATGTCTTTTCCATCATTTGTTCTATTATTTCCAGTGAATTCACTAACCATAATTTTTAGCTTCCTTTTCTTTTTATTGAGGTAAAATTGACATATAACATTACATTAGTTTCAAGAATAGAACATGATTCTGTATTTGCATACAAATTTTAGTGTATGTGCTACTGAACTGAGTACATTTTCAGCTTTATGACTTTACCATGCTGGTTATTGTAATAATTTTAATTTTAATACCTAAATGAAGAAACAGAGACAGAAGATGAAATTCTTTCATATCCTGTATTCACTAAAGGACAGTACAAAAAATTTATAATTTTAAATTACCTCAATTTGTTGTCTTCATTTTTTTTCTAATAGGGTCATTAGGACAAAAGACAGGATTTAGTACTAATTGTATAAACTTGGGCTTGTTATTTAACATTTCTGTGTTTCAGTTTCCTCATCTATATCTGTTTCCTGAGCTACAAGAATATAAAACACTTAAATTAATATTTCAACTCTTGAGTTACTTGTTATTATTGTCCTATATTTTAATTCTGTCCTTAAAAAATCTTTAAAAAAATGCACAAATCTTGAAGTACTATTATTTATGCATATAATGTTTGTTTGGTGGACTCATGGTTTTCAATTTTATTTATTCAGCATTTTTAATATATCTCAGACTTCTCTAAAACATATTTATCATAAATTCCTGTGTTAAGGTTGGGTAGTTAGTAAAGTTTAAACTTATCTTAAAATATCTTTAGTTCATTCCTATTCTTGTGAGATAGATTTGCTAAAATACACAATTTTAGGGAGACTATCATATTCTCTCAGAATTCTGAATACTTCACTTTTCCTCAAAGAGTTTACGTCCCCTATCCTCTACTACAACTATGATTATGTATGTTAGGCTTCCTAATTCCTTTTCTTGTATTTCTTCAAATCTTTGACACTTTCTGGTTTCTCATCTGTGTTGCATTCTGGGTAATTTCTTCAACTTATCTGTCTCCCAATTCACTAATTCTCTCTCCAATAGTCTATTATGTCACTTAACCTATCATATTTCCTTGATTACATTTCTACAAGTTATATTTAGCTGCTCTGCAATTATGTCTTCTCTCATTGCTGTTATGATCTCATATTTTCTTTAAATATTTTAAAATTAAATGAAATACTTTAGCATTTAATATCTCAACACTTTTAGAAAGCTGTGAAGTTTTTTGCCCCACTGTTTTCTCTAACTCACGGTGTTTCTTCTTTGTTTAATGATCTTGATTGTAAGTTCTAATTTGTTTAAACTTGATGTTGAAATCACATGGCCCTTAACTCGTAATGCTTTCCTTTAAAAATTATTTGCATACATTTTTGTAGGGAGCCTCCTGATGTCTGACCACTTTAATGTCCCTTTAATGTGAAATGCTCAAATTCAGTTCCTCCATCTTGCTGGAGTCCCACATAAGTCTCCACATTTGCTCTCAGGGCAACTCAATTTAAGTATTTGCTCACACTGTCTTGTTCTTAACCCTGGCAAAAACTCCGTTCTATTTCTTAGGTCATTAATAACTTTGAAATTGCAAAATTTAATGAACATTCCCAAAGAACAGAGAGGACCAGATTAGTTTTTGGAAAACAAGTTCTTTCAGTGATGGAATTCCTAAAAAGTGTACTTTCTGGTGAAAGTGTCTTTTTACATGAAATGGCAGAGATTTAAGCAAAGTTGGTCCTTAAATGGTTTTAAGGAATAGTCACCAGTATAAAGTGGGTGTCCAAAGGAAAAAGAAATCACTAAATTTTCTATTCTAGATATAAAACAAAATGCTTCTTTAAGTTGTGACTCTTAAAAGAATATTTCAAGAAGGTCTCTTGAAATAGTAGTGGAATGTGAGTACTATTTCTCTAACACTCATAGAAACAGTGCTATTTTGAGGACTTCTGCTTCTGGCTCTTATTGTGTAGTTTGTAATAAATCCATGATTCTTTGACAACAAATAGAAAAGCTGAGTTTAAAAAAAAGTTATCAAGGCAAAGCAATCCTGTGAACTATTTTCCTTTCAGATCATTATTTATTACCTATTAGCATGGAGTGTAAGGCTAAGAATCCAGGCAGAAGATGCAACAATTAGGGAATCAAGCCAGCAGAGCTTTTAGCAATGTCATGAGGCTGATGACACAAAAATTGGGGTTTGGCATCACCGCAGTAGCCAGAACTTAAATGTCCAACAGCCCAGTGAGAAGGGAGCACATTTCCCCTTGAACAATTTTGTGAATTCCTAAGCTGCTATAAAGGCAGAAGAGTAAGTATAGCCAAATAGGAAGGTACTGAGAATCTCATCAGTTTTCTACAGAACTGACAGGTGAAAACTTGGAATTTGAACATTCCAGGAAGGAGCAGTCACAGTAAATATCCCAGACTCTCATTTGGAATTCTAGGAGGGGGACAATCTGGATACAGACTCTGATAAAAACAGTTTTTAGTTAGCATAGATTGTGATTAAGTGAGGTAATCTTTACCAAAAGCATTTTACTTTCCTGCCTGAAACTTTATTGTCCTTAATTTTGGTATCTAAATACCTTCCCATAGCTCCTCAGGTCCTGTACCTTCTGGCCTTTGCTACATATCTATTTTCATCTCTTTTTCTGTGCTCTCAATACTCTCTCTTTCTGCTTGCTAGCTTTATCAGTCATTTAAAATCTTAAATTCCTCAAGCTTTTCCTTAATGCATTGGGTTGTGTATCTCTTTTCTTCTCTTTCATTACTTGAAAGACTTTGCCCACTTCCTCATAGCTTTTAACACACTATCTAGTAATAGCTGACTACCTGTCATACTCCCCACTACAATGTCAGTAAGAATTCTGTGAAAGGAGGAACTGGGCCTAGCTTAATCACTGCCATATTCTTAAAGCTAGTTTAATGTCTGAAATAGTGAACACAAATCTTTGTTAAGTAAACGGAGCTTGAGGGAAGGGAGAAGCTGATGCTTAGAAGTATATGGGGCGCACTGACACCAACATATAAAACTCCGTGTAGTTAGTTGATGCCAGATCCTAGATGAAAGAAATCACACTGAATTTCATTTTGTACCTGTCTGAAAGAGAAGGAAAACTTCCCCTATGATAGTGCTGTTGGGCTTTTTGGTTGCTAATTTGTGGAATTTTTCAAAGGGCTCTAAAAGGTTCTGAATTATATTTTCTCCAAATTTAAATACCTCTTCCTTTCAGTATTTATATGTTTGGGGGTGGTGGGTGGAAATTGATGTAAAATAAAAATTTCTTTGAAAAATATTATAGTATGTATAGTAAATCAAGCATTTCTTTGAATTTGTAAAAATATCATACTCCTAAAAAAGTTTTACTTTAACAGCCTCTAAAAATAAAATTGAAATTTGATAAGAACATCATTTGGTTTTATATTATAAGATGATGCTTCCAGAGATTATCCTCAATGGTGACAATGATTTCCTATTTATCTGATAAGCTTAAGATAGGATACTTGGTACAACAAACTTAAAAAAATATTTTTATCACATACAGTGGAAGTTTAAGTATTTATTGGTTATTAAGGCTTTTTCTTTTTCAAACAGTCAAACTAGATACACCCAAGAATGGGCATCCTCTGACTTTTATCTCAACCCTGAAGGCTTAGTTCATTCCATGACTACACACTCAGTGAGTACAAACTCTGCTCCCAGTAAGTTACTTACCTGGTCGATTTGGCTTTTTAGCCTTTACATAGTTAGTTGCAGAAACAGCATAGGATGAAGTGAAGGATCTGCTTTTGGTGAGGGTCATCATCACTGGGTTATTCCAAGAATCAGGACAAACAGCACTATAGAGACAGAGAATAATGAAGAAATTATTCATTTAGATTGAGGCAGGTCTCACCAGAACCTAACCATAACAGACTTGCCAGTCTGAGTCATGATCCAGGTTCAGTGACAGAACCACTTGACTTCCAAATGACAGATTGTTATTTAAGTTCAGTCTCTGCTACAGGGATATTGAAGTCACTCACCAAGCATACTGTGTTAACAAAAAAGCAGAGATAACTTTTCTATTTATCTAATTAATAGGAATCAAACACCTTTCATTCTATTTCTATAATCATGTTTCTCACAGATTTTCAAAAACTTGGAAATTAACTGCTTAAGATACAAGTTAACTTACATTAGTTAGAACTACCATGACGTTTCCTTATATGCTCTTAATTATTATTTTTGGTGTATCTAAATTTAAAAATTTAATGCTTATAAAATCATTCAATAATAATATTCTTTGCAGTATTTACTTGTGAAGGAAAGGTTAATAATGGGTCTTTTGCCTACAATTTCTTTTACTAGTGATACCTTGAAAGAAAGGGATGTTGAGCCCATGTAAGCATACCAGTGATGGACCTGCTACGAAATACACTAATGCTATTTACTAGGAAAAAGGTAATGGACAGTGAATCTTCATCTAGCAAATACTTTTGGCAGGAAAGCCTTGTCTGTCTAGGTCACTATTGTAAATAAACCTGAATTAATAGATCTATGGACTCCTGAGATAGAGAATGTTACACAGAAATGTAATTAATGCAATATAAATTTTGGCAGTGTTCCAAACCAAAATTTATCTTCATGCATCGCTCAAAACCTTACATGTTAAGTCTGAAACAGAACCCATTGTAATTTAGGATAGAAAAAAAATTTAGGAAGTTGTATTAATAATCTTGGACTTGTTCTGTGTTTTGCTAACACCTGTGTGCTTTCAAGTATTAGTAAGTCTGGTACTGGATAATTAGACACTCTGACAATTTTAGATTGGTGCAGTAAGCAGGATGTACCTGGTCTGTATGAGTGGCTTATTGTAAATAAACCTGAAATTGATGGAATTATGGGTGGAGATTGTCATGAAAGCTGTATAATTAATGAGGTATAATTTGGAGGTATTCCATAACCAAAAAGGCTTCCTCTGTGTAAGCAACATTATGTATTGCTTAGAGTCCTTCATGTTAAATCCAAACCAGAACATGTGCTAATGTAAAATACAAGGACTTTTAGGGTATTGCCCTGTTACAGACATCTCAAATGGAAGAATGCTGAGTATATGCTTTGTTACTGGCTATGTCATTTGATTTTTAGTAAATTTAGCTATGAGTAAGATCTGTCATTTGTACTGAGTCTGATTTAACATTCTGATATTTATGCTACCTCACTTCTTTTTTCATTTTCAGATTTTTCTTCAATGGCTGATCCAGGTACTTTAAAACTTCATCTTTTCTTTTTACTTCTAATAGTAGTTTACAAAATATATCATAACAGAGACATTGGAAATATGGATTGAACTCCAGCAATTATCAAATGCAATTAAGAAAAGCATACAAAATAATATATGTTTCATATCCTTATTAGAAATCTCATTCTGAACATTTCAAAAAGGCCTAGAATTTTAAAACAATAACGTTAAGTGAAACTTTAAATCTGAAGTAGGTAACTATATTATTTCCTTATAGTGCTGTTCCCTTTCAACTTCTTTTACTCTATTAACTGACTTATTTACTATGAAGAAATTTCATGTACTGCATATGTAGCCTAGCAGTTTTAATCTCTCAGTAATATTATACAATAAATAGGCTATTACTTTTCTGTGTAGACTTTTTAAAAATAAAATTTTGACATTAACTATATTGTTTTATTATATTTTGTATATTTATTTACTATCTCAAAAAGTTATATTATTAAATGTAGCTCAAAAACTACTGCTTGATTTTTTAAAATAAAAACATTTAAAATATGCCCATTTTGAAAACATTATAAAGTGTAATAATTGAGTACCTTTAATGTACAGGGAATTAATAAACTTTAAGATAAATAAAATTCTAGAAATATACTTCATTCTTAATATAACATTAATTGTTAAAACAATAAAATAATAAATCAATGTTTATATATGTGTATATATGTATATATATGTATATGTCAGCATTATAATTTACTGGCACTTTCAAATATCTTGCTTTGTGTGATCTTGGCAATAGTTTTTAGCTTTGCATTGACTCTTGCCTTCTTGATTCCTGCTCAATCTCTTGAATTTGTAATAATTTGGATTTTAGAAGGGAAAATAGCTTGTGAAAATCTTTATTTGGTCTTATGCTGACACAGCAGGGGAAAATTGTCTATGTGTCTGCTGTGGAAGACCTCAATTCTCCTCCACAAAAGTGGATTTTATAGCCTTAGTTCTACCTATAACAAATTCATCCCAGGTTCTAAAAGTCTTACCAGGTACTAGCAATTTCTTCTTCTGAGTTTACAGCCTCTTTTCTGCCTAATATGTATAGGCAGTTCTAAGGCAAACTTGGAATGATTAGGGTATGATTTATTTGAGTTTTTTATTTCTCTCAAGCCTATTTTTTTTAAGTACCTACTCATATTCTTCCACATAATTTAGCTCTCAATTGTGCCATAGTTCCCTTTTTCCCTAAGAATTTCTTGTACTGGGTGCCGAGGCTCATAATAAGGAACTGAGTGAGAGAGCCAAGATCCTTCTGATTCTCTGTCTAGTGTCCTTTTTATTCAGCTGTATTTAAAACTACCCAGGAGTAAATCATCCAGCTATTTTCCCAAAGTAATATAAGCTGAGGACTGTTTCTAGTTTTCATTTCCCACTCAGATTCTTTTTTTGATCACTGCAGTCCTTAAGAAACCTCAATGAAAGGACAGACATAAAGAGAAAGAAATTGAAGGGCTAAAACTCACATCAATCAACAATTTAAGTAACAGGACTCACAAGTAAAGGTTTTAACTTTGGTTTATAATTTGAGTTGGAGATGATATGTGGCTGTCTTTTTACAATTTTTACCCATGATGAAGAATGATTCAAGCCAAATTAGTTAAATTTAATGGTGGTACTGCTGCAACTTACGATTTTTCCATAAAGGGCTAAAAATCTCTTCAAAATGAATTTCACTTCTTCATAATGATAAAAAAGTTGTATCACTTAGATTTTGTATCAGGACTTTAAATAGGACAGTGAAATTAAGGAATACTAAGTTAGACAGTAGAGAAAAGTATACATAGGTAAGACATTTATGAGTATTTTTAGAACAAAGTGAAAGAGTAGGACCATATGCTATTCCTTATTTATTTTGAAAATATTTACTTATTTATTCCATAAGGCAGAATGACAGGATTCTTGTGAGATAAGCTCATAAAAGTTCTTGAAACCCTCTTACTCATGAGGATTTCAATTTCATTCCCCAATCTCACTTAATTAAGAGAAGAGAGAAGTAGAAGAAATAAAATTTGACCAGAAGTTACAAACAATAACAGAAAGAAAGAAGACATTTAAGAATGTCACAATAGAATTTTGGTAGTCATTCTATAAAAAGGAAATCATGGAGCATTAACTATTCTATGACAGTAGTCTTAGCAAGGTGTATTGGTAAAATAGACATCCTCTCTAAAGATATACACTGAGAACATAATTCATTTTCTTAACTATATTTAACTATAATTTGCTACCACTTATCTGTTTTGCTGCTGTGGAAATTGACAATGGTCAATATTTTCAGAGGAAAATATCACCAATGACTTACAATTTCAAACTTTAGGAAATGTTCATGAAAAATATTTGGTAACATCCTCCTGTGGTGGTATTTAGAAGTTTTACAAAAGTCCAGGTAATAAGAGGAAGTAGAATTACACTAATATGTGAAAGAATTACTCATTTGCTTCGGATTCTCTAGGTTTATTAGACTACAATATGAATAGTGAAGAAACCAATTAAACATATTTTTAACCAAGAAAGCAAGAAAAGTCAGCAGTCATTAAATTCTTATAGTTTGAAAGACTTCCATTCCTCTGCCAATCTCAGAATGGTGTTTTATTTATAGTCAAGGCCAATATCAGGAGAAAATTCTAATATTACTATCATGTAGTTCAATAACATATAAATATTTTTTAGTCATTAGGTCATTAATAAAATTGATGCAAATGTTTCAAAAGAACTAAAATCATAGAGTAAATGTTCTTATAATTATTGAATTCATATAAAGTATATTATTTTTATTCTAAATAAAAATGAACAAACACATGATGATGTTTTCTTCAAAATTCTTTCTAGATTTTTACATTATCTTTCTTTTAACTTTGGTAATTCTGGCTTTTAAGTCACTTTGTAAAACTAGAATTAATATACTGAATAAAGCTTATGCTATTTATTTTTATTAAGGTATAACTGACATAACATTATATTAGTTTTAGCTTTGTACTGAATGATTTGATATTTGTATTATTGTGAAATAATCACCACAAAAAGTCTAGTTAACATCCATCATCATATATAGTTATAATTCTTTTTCTTGTGATGAAGACTTAAGATTTATTCTCTTAGCAACTTTTAAATATATCATACAGTGTTACTAACTATAGTCACCATGTACATTACATCCATATGACATATTTATTTTATAACTGGAAGTTTGTACCTTTTAACCCCTTTCACCAATTTTGCTATCCAGTCACCTACCCCCTGACCTCTGACAACCACCAGTCTGTTCTCTTTCTAAATAAAGTTTAAATGACCAAATATTTGAACATATCTAGGTGTTCTTAGAATGATGATTTACTTTTTGATCTGATCTTCTACCTGTCATATAATGCTAGGATAACCGAGCTGAGAATAATCTAACAATCATTTGCAAATGTCAAATTGGATATCTTTGAATTAAGGATCTCAATACAGATCTCAGTCTAGGTAAAATCAAGCCTTCCTTTATTCTGGGCTCAACTCTTTCCATTCAATGTCATAAGGGCAGGTATCACCTCAAGTCACTGTCCCCATTTATATTTAAAACTACACAACAGGCCTGAAGCCTAATTATCTGATGTTAGTCTCTACACTGTTCTGCATTTAAACCATACACCTTTTTTATTTTTAAAGCTGGCCTCCAACCAACTGTAATTGATTGGGCTTTCCTTCTCCCATAATTTATCATTCTTTTTTGTTACGTAACTTCTCTAAGAGATGTGAAATCAAGAGCATTGCCTAACCTGGATGAAGGTGATTCATGCAGCTTGATGCTGGCGCTACGATCCCGTCGTACTGGAGCAGGCTCCAAAGTCGGTAGACCTGTGGCTGAGGTGGTGGTTGTCCAAGTCGAGGAAACTCGTCTCAACAAACCTGGGGGCAAACTCCTTCTCAGGCGCTAGGAAGAAGGAGCATTGATTTTACTACCAAGCATATTTTCTATCACTAACTTTTATGTAATATAATGGAAAAAATATTTTTTAATTGGAAGTGAATTTACTAAACTATATTGGTTAAATACCATCTATTATGAGCAAAAGTTTTTCCTCAAAAGTCACTCTTTTGGGGCATGGGTTTAATTTATATCATCTTGTACAACAGTCTCTACACCAAAGTGGTTACTGATTTAATTTTAATTTTTTAATTTACAAATGACAGGAGATAGTGTAAGAGTGTGATGTAGAATGTACCACCTCTCTTGTGGTTAATGTGACCTAAACAGGCATATGGATACTGTCATTAGTACCAGTCCCTCCTACTAGAAGACTTTCTTGATTGACCTGCAACTTTCTCTTTATTATTTCTTCTCCTTCCATATCCTAAGCAGGATATATGATATCATCGACACTGAGACAAGATTCTGGGATTACCAGGATGAGCACCAGCATGCTAAAAGTGGTCTTAGTCTTAAAAATTAAAGTGAAGGCATTCTACTACAACTGCAACAATAGAAGCTCAATCCATTTTTACTTATGGCTAGCTACTCCTAGTAGACAGAGAGACCATATTAACACAGTTCCCAAAGATGCGGTCTGCTCTTCTGATGGTGGTAAAAACTTCTAAAAAGTAAGGTTTATGGCACTTTGAAATTTAAAAATATTTTGGATACTAAATAATTCCCAACATCTCTTAAAGATCTGGATATGCTTCTAAGAAAGTAATTCAATAGGAAGAGAAAAAACTCAAGCACTCTAAATACAGAATTATTGACTATAAATCTGTCACTGACTTCATGTCTATTTTGAGACCCAAAGGAATCAGTTAATTGCTCTCTATTCCTTTACTGTCATATCATGCTGAGCCATATCTTTCTCAGAAAAGTAGATGTTGAAACTATGTAAATATCTAAGTGACAAAGTTGTACGAAGGATACATTCCCGAGTCAAGAGACTGGCAACAGCAAGAGCACAGATGTTACTGACTGACCACTAGCTCAAGGGGATGGCTGCTGGTTTGCCAAACAGATAACAGTGCAGGTCAGTCCAGAGACCGCTTAGATTCTGATTGTTTTTTTAGTCTTTAATACGGCTTGTTTTCAACTAGTATGAGGTCTAAACTGGGTACAGGATCGAAAGTCATCTTTGGCTTTAAATAATTCGAAATTAACTAAAACTGTTCTGATTTCAAAACTTTTTGGGTTTGGGGAGCCATGAGGGTGCTGTGAAGAATATCATACTAAGAACACAAAGAGTAAAGAAACCTGTGTTTCAAAAGGCAATGAATTTTAAACAGAATCCACATCAGAATAGGAACAAAGATTTTTGTCTTTGTTTTTTATTTCACTGCTATAACCTTATCTCATGGAACAGGGCCTGGAATATAGAAGTAAAAACTTCTTTAAAGTCTGAATACTAAAAGGTAACATAAAAAAGTAAAAGTTTAATTTACAGAAAGCTATCAAGCATAAGGACAGAAGCCTTTATATTTAAATTCATTTCTTTGGTCACCATGCTCAACACATTTTCACTGAGTCATTAATATGAATCTGCATATGGGTTTGGGATGACAAGAGACCTAGAAAGCAAAAGAAAAAAGTTTAACCTTTGCAGGCGTGCATCATTAATACCGACCTTTGGAATAGCCAGCTTGTCTTTTTCAGAGCTTTCTTCAGAATCAGAACATGTATAGTTTTCACTGAAGGAAACGGCAGGATTCACTCTGGGCTTGTGAATGGTCTGGAAGGTGAGCTGGGTGCTGAGCAGGTTGCTCACTGCCCTCAAGGACGTGCACACATTGGGGGGCAGAGAAGGATCTGCCAGGAGGTCGGTAATGAGGCCGTGAGCCTCACCCATCACAGCAATATCCACAGTAATACTGGTTCCTGAAGACTGAGACACCAAACAAAGGAATAGTCAGGTAAGAAAAGGCCTGAAATAAAGGTGCAGAGAATGACATGGGCTTTTTTTTTGCAAAATGGACTGAGTTGGCTTTTCAGGATTACAGTAAAGTAATATTCAAATCACATTTCTGTTTCAAATTTTGCCAAAATTGGCCACAGCTTTTGCCACTTTTGTGTTCATGGCAGAGTTTTGAATGCTAGAACTTGGGGAGTGGGAGGCTATATCTGAAGAGGTAAAAAAAAATACACATTAATTTTTAAAAGACAAAGATTTTTAGAGAACTGTAAAAAACTTCATATCAATTACCCCTATGAGGAGCTCAATATTTTAATGTATATAATTATTTAGAAATTTCATTTTGAAAATAACATTATTAATATACTATAAAATTATAATGTTTGCAATACTTTAAAGTGATATTTTAGCCTAGTATGTGGTAATCATTCAATTCGTATTAGAGACAAGCATAAAAAGCAACTCTATTTGTGTTCAAATTTCTAAATTGTCCTGTTACTTGTGGTTGGTAAGAATAGAAATTTTAGTAACAGAATTCTGTGACATGTCTGCCAGATTATCAGATTGAAAATCATTACTCTATATTTGTTGAAGAAATGAACAGCATAAAAAACAGTCCAGGAATGTTCCCCACACTGCTGGTCATGCCAGAATACAGGCAAGAAGGTGAGAGAGCAAGGGAGAGCATGGACAAGTCAAGGCCATGAGGGCGGCTGAAGTTAAAGACAGCATGCAGAGGGCTCTTAATATTGGAATGTTACCATAATATGAGGCACAAGGAATCTATATAATTTTAAATTTCATAACACAGTTAGTGATTAGGGTGCAGGTATGGAATTAGGCTACTTACATCCTAATCCTGACTTCTGACCCTACCACTTTCTAGCTGCCTGATCTTTGACAAGTTACTAAGCTTTCTGTGCTGTGATTCCTCCATCTGAAAATGGATATAGTAACACTACCAACCTCAGAAATTAATTATAAGAATTATAAAAATTAAATTATAAGAATTAATTATAAGAATTATAAGATAATACATGTAAAGCACTTAATATTGTGCTGGCAATTGTAAGTGCTCAATAATGATAATGGTATATGTAATAATTATAATAATATAATTCTGGAATTTTTTGATAAGAGCCTAAGATTAGTTTGGCTACACATTTGAAAAAAAACATAAAGTTTAACCATTCTCTTACAATAGACTTAAAAATAAACTCAAAAGATAAAAAGATGTGAATGTATAAAATTATAAGATTATTAAAAGAAAACATATGGGACTAATTTATAATTTGGAATGTTAAAAAATAATATGAATTTCATAAACTGTGAAGGAAACAACTGCCAGATCTGACTAAATAAAGATATAAACTTCTGCATAAGAAAATATACCATAAGCGAAGTTAAAAACCAGTCTGTCAATAAATGTTTGCCACATGGAAAAGAAAAAACACATCCAAGAGCTTCTAAAAGGTCAATGAAAGACAAAGTTGGATAAAGAGAGTGAATAAACAATTCAAACAAAATGGAAATAATCAAACACATAAGAAACTATTTGCCTCTAAATATTTAAAATACAAATTAAGCTAAAGTTGTTTTTAACATCTTCTCAAAATGACAGAATAATAGAAGACTGATAGCACAAAATGTTAATAATGATTTAGGGAAATGAGCAGTAAGTAGAGAGCAAGTCAATATTTTTGGAAGGACATTTTGTTAAATCTACCAATTTCTGGTTTAGATGTATATATCCTATGATACAGACATCTAATCTTTCAGAGAAAAACTACAAATACGTAAAAATATAAAGACAAAGACACAATGAGTACAGCAGAGCTCAGATAAAGATAACCAAAGAATGTAGCTAAAATGCATATCGATAGAGGAAAATGTTAAAAGGAAAGTTGCATCGCAACTATATTATAAATTAGTATGTACTTGTTTAAAACATTTGGGTAGATCTTTAAATGATTACTTAATTGGTCAATTACTCATAAACTATTGTTTAGTGGGGGGAATATGTCATAGAAAAAGTGAATATGTATTATTTTTTATAATCAGAAAATATGTTAATAACGAAAACACCCAGCATCCATGAAGATATCTAATAGTGTAACAACTATAAGTAATAGATAAATTTATTGTAAAGGTATCATATAGAAAAGTTATGTCTTTTACCACTGGAAAAATAAAAGTAACCATAATAATAATGGTAGCCACTGGAATTTATTCAGTATAAGTCTACAAAATAGATACTCTTATTAACTTCATTTTTGTTAGTAAAAAAACATTGCCAAAATCAGAATCAGATAAGCTGATTCTGAAAACTTCAGGCTGCAAACACAAGTCCTCTGATTCTACAGCTCAGGCACTGAACCAATACACTGAAATAAGTACTGAACTTTTTCATGTTATGATCCTAAATGTGATCTGTAGTTAATGCTTTATTTGATCATTGGCTATATTTTTCTCTGTAGCCCTAAATACTTATTATAAATCAATATAAAAATTTAAATGTAATATTAATAGTTTTAGGATGTATAATTGTGCATATTTCACATGTATACTTACATTGTTAACTTTAAAAATGTTCTTGAGAAATGCCACTGAAGTAGGTTAACATTCCCTTGTAGAAACATGTATTTAAGTGCATCTCTAATTATTATGCTTCTGAAAAACTCAGTGTGATCTTTTGAAAGAGTAATATTTATCCTTATCCATGTTGTTCTAATAAAGTTCACCTAACCAGTCACTGCACTGTTTCCCTGAAAAATTGAAAATTTAAGTCAAACTTTGCTTTCAGGACATGAATTTTCAGACTTGCTGACAAGAAAATCACTAGTTGCTACTCTAATAATTAAAAATTAAAAAGGTTTTCTCAAAATATTTTCATTGTATAAAACTTACAAATCTGAAAATAGAGCATGTTCATTGACAATCAGAATTTAATTTTTAATGAATTATTGGTGAGAGAACAAGTCTTTCTATAATTTTATCATTTTATGTCTTTTCATAATACATGTTTTCTTTTTTAAATTAATATAATTATTTCTTATATACACAGAAAAACTCAAATATTAAAAATTCTTAAAGTAATTTTAAAACAGAAACAGAAATGAAAACTCATCCTTATGTCAATAGTAGTC
This sequence comes from Macroglossus sobrinus, assembly GCA_004027375.1. Lineage (NCBI taxonomy): Eukaryota > Metazoa > Chordata > Mammalia > Chiroptera > Pteropodidae > Macroglossus > Macroglossus sobrinus. The sequence goes on from PVKZ01000514.1 coordinate 301,699, forward strand.
TTAAATAAGAATTTTAAAAATTAGGACATTATATATTTCGATGATACTTATGCTATAGCTTTTGTCAAAGCAGAGAGGTCTTCAAGTGAAAACAGAAACAATATTCAAATCAATAAGAAGTATATTATCCATATTGGAATTTTCTAAGAAACCAAAGTAAAACCCTTTACTTTAAAAAAACTCTCCCTACTGCAATTAAGTCAAGTCTTTGCTTTATTGGTTTTCTGATTCAAGAATAAAATTGTATAACTGTCAAAAGTTGTACAACACATAAGAAGTTACCATCACTTTTTGGCTCAAATAACTAAAAGTTTCAATGAGGCATGCAGTCTAAAACCAAGAGTCAGATTCATTTGCCACAGAATCACCAAAACTAACCACACATGAAATGCTGAAACACTAAAGCCATTTCAGTAAACAACAGGCAAGTAACAAAGATGTAGGCGTGTCTAGTGAGTCACATATAAGGAATTTTAGGGGAGAGGGTCTTTGGTAGATGATAGAGTTTTTTCACATATGAAACGAAGGAGTGACTCACCCAGAAGGCAGTTTCACGCCTATTCAACTTTAAAAATAATATAAATAAATTTCTAAGTATACCAAATAATACTCAGAAATATTTCCTTTAATGTGTGAAATCTGCGATAGTGATAATAAATATTCAAGGTGAAGTTTATATGAAAGTTAGTTTAAAATAAAGTCTTAAGCTAACAGCCTAAAATCATCTTTGAGTGAAATAATAATGCTAAGCATAAAATCACAGTTGAGTCTTTTTATGGTACAGGTGATCAAACAAATCTTTTACTTAAAAAAAAAAGTAACCAAGCAATATAAAACACTCTACAGGCTCTCCTTATAATATAAATATTTATATTTAACATTTAAGAAAATGCAAGTATAATTCCCCAGACACTTTTTAAATGACAACTGACTTTGGACTGCCGCCTTTAAATGGAAATTTGTCGATAAACAGTGAAGGAAAGTACAGTTTTATATATCAAACAAAAAATAACTGATTTCCTTGGCGCTAACATCAATTTCTGTTAAATTATGTAGGGGAGATACAACTGTAAAGATTCAAAAACAAAATGATAACGTACCTGAAAAATTTTCAACTCAGAATGCTTCCAAGTAATTGGAAAGTCATTTCCACTGTAAGAAAAAAAAAACTGACACTGACAGTTGTATACAATGAAGTATAGGTATGGTGCATATAAGAAAATGACTTGGGCGTATAGTTAAAGAGAAACAGCCCTAGCTCTTCATCAAAAAAAATGTGTGAAAGCCTGCATATTAACATGTAGTAAATTAAAAATATTTTTAGAGGTATGAAAAACATGTCAATTTATTATGATTTTCTGCTTTAAAAATTTCTTATATTAACAAACCAGCTACTAGTTCTGATTGGTAAATGAGTTAGCATATGTGCTGCAAAAAAGGTACAAGTGCATATTTTCATCACATATGTAATTTGAAAGTTGTATACATAAGAAGTTGGAAAGAGAAATTTTAAAGAACTGGCATAAAAGAGAGGAAATTCTATTCATTCATCAATATCAAGTATTATTTTATGAGATAGTACATGGGGCCTTTAAGAGCACTGGATCTAATATCAACTGCTCGTGTTCATATTTCAGATTTAAAATTGGGGATTTGAGGAAATTCACCTATCTTCTTAACTCTTATTTCTCATCTCTCAAAAGGGGTAATAATAGTACCTATTATGCTGTATTGTTGATTGAATGAGATCAGGCCCATAATGACCTCAGGAGAGTGTTTGGCTCACGGCACATATTTGATAATTAATTGTACATAACCACTATCATCACCATCATCATCATCATCATCATTATTACACTGAAAAAAATTTTGTATACAAAGTATGCATATTGTGCATGTATGTTTGTCTCCTACTTATATTGCACCAGTGATTTCTTAATAAATGAAGGCAGCATAGAGGTATGATTTCTCTAACAGCACTACCACCACCAAAACAAACAAATAAACAAAAAAAACAAATACTTGGACTTTTTATTCTAGGTAAAAAAAAAAGTTATAAGACTGTACTTTTTATTCCCATATATTCATAATAGTTCTGAGATTAAATTGAGGCTCTTAGAAAGTAATTGTACAAAAGTCCTGGTTTCAGTTAATATGGTTGATTGCATGGGTATGATTTATAACACAGTATGTGAAAGCAGTTCTAAAAGCAGGCATCTCAACTCTATTGTTGGAAGTTATTCTTTTTTTCTTTCTATTTAGTCATCCTGGGAGGCACACTTGGAGGCAAACAGCATGGGAAGAACATTCTCAGGGTTAAAAGGGAGTTGGGATAAGAGAGGAATAGACCTTGTAAGCGATGACACATAAAAGGAAAGAGTCACTAGGACTTTTCTTACCCAACTTTGGTCCTCAATGCTGAGAAAAGATGCCTGATGGGTTTTTAGAGCTGTATCTCTAAAATAGTTTGCCACCCCATGTCCTCCAAATCTTTCTCTAAGAGGCTGTCACTCTGTGATATTGGGAAGAGTAGAATATAGGTCTTTAAAATACTAAATTCATTTGGAAGATGAGCTGAGTTCAATAAATGATCTTTGGTATATTACTGGTTCTGACCTCAGAGCCAGTAAAATTGCATATGTGTTTATACTTTCATAGAACCCATTTATAATTTTAGACTTGAAGTTGGTTGGGAAATTTTTAAAAAATGAAATCATGTGAAAATTTTGCAGTAACTCATTGTAGGCTGAACCTTGGCTAAATGCCATCCTAAGGAAGCAGATGTTTGCTTATTTTAATTTTCTGGCAGGGAATATGAGTTTACATCTGAAATTTCTCTTTAAGATAAGATGCAAGTACAGTAAGAGAAAAACACATAGGGCCCTTCATCAAACAGCTTTCCAACAATAACTCTGTTAACCAGCCCCATTTGAGATGTGAGACACAACAAACTCCATCAGTCACCAGAATTCTTTACTTCCTTTTCTTCTGATGTTCAAAGAGCATTCCATGTCACCAAATGGAATGCAGTACATGGCATTGTGTCCTTACATATTTCACTATAATCTATCTGCCAAAAAGTCAAAATTTGTTAAAAGTCTTTCAGTTTATGTTTCCTAAGTACCTTCTAAACACTAGTAAATTTGCCCAATATCCTCAAAAATAATAATTATTGCATTATTATTTTACTATTTAAGAATTGAAACATATTTAGTAAATTATGTACTTTTTTAAACACCTATATCTCTGAGAAGATAACAGCAGCCTTTAGCTTCTAGGCTGGTTATCTCTGTTACTTCTAATTAGGAAAGATGAGGTAGCAGGCAAAGCTATGAGGAATTTAGTTAATGAACTGTTCATGTGACTGCTCATGCAAATGAAGGTGGGAAAGCTTGGTTAAATATAAATTGGTAGGTAATAAAATGTATTATTTCTGTTCATGGAAGAGACTGGATTCTCTGAACACACTTTGTAAACAGTAGAGGAAAAATCTGAAATAAGTATGAACTCGTAAGTTGATGAATTTTGATGGTCTTCTGTTTGCAATATTTTAAGAACTGCTATTAAACTTGAACTTGAGGTTTCTATTTGCTTAGCCTAAAAACAATTTCAGTGAACAACAGATGGCAGTATTTTGCCTTTTTAAAGAACTCAAATTGTCTGAATATCTTTTTGAATGAATGATGCTCCCTCACACATTTAGTTTCTATTTGTTAAAAAAAACTAAAAAAAAAAAAGAATAACTTACATAAGACTATTGATAGAAAGTAATGAAATATTTTAAATTGTGCTATATCTCTCAGGATCATTGCTAAAGGCAAACTATATTTTACATCAAGTAAGAATTTGTCTGTTTCAAACATTTCAGTTCTGTCAGTTTTCTTCATTTTTACATAAAATACACATTGTAAAGATCACCTATTTTCATACACAATTTGATTTAAATTATTTTTTCCATATGTAATTTCTTACTGTGATTAAAACATTCATAATACAAAAACCATTAAAATATGCATTCTAACACAAGTTTTTCGAGCCTTTATCGGCATTTGTGTTATCCACATTGTGTCATTTAACTTTCCTCCCTTGTGCACACTGGGCACTTATCTATACTACTGATTTGCTTCTCCTACTGCTGACCCTGATTCTGGACTACTACAGAATCATCCCAGCTGGCCTTTACATAAATTCCTGTTGGGGCATTCCTATACTTCATAACCTAGAAGCACTCAAAATAAAAACCAACAAAAACCTGCCAAAATTTTGATTGTTATTTAGGATTCAGAATTGAATTTCATTTAATTTATAAATCAGTTTTAGAAGAGTTGATGCCTTAACAATATGAATTATTCCAATCCTTGAATTTAGTATTTCTCATCTTTTATTTAGTTTTTCTTGATTTTCTCTCAGTGGTACTATGTAGATTTCAGTGTACTAACCTTATACACTTTCCTTAAATTGATAGCTACATATTTTGATGCTATTAGAAATGATTTTATTTTCATTTTTCTAATCTCATATTGTTGACTGTATGCTGCAATCTTGGTAAATTCACTGTTTAGTTCTAGAGGCTTTTTTTGCCTTAAGAATTTCTATGTACACAATTACACCAGATGCAATTCAATCCCGAATCCTAAATAATAATACAAATTTGGCAGGTTTTTAACAAAAAAATATCAAACTTAATCTATGTATGCAAATGCAAAGGGCTTTGAATAGTCAAAATAACTTTTTGAAAAGAAGCAACTTAGAAAATGCACATTACCTGATTTCAAGACTGACTATAAAGCTCCAGTATTCAAAATAATGTGGTATTGGCATAAAAATAGTCTAAATCAATGGAACAGAATAAAGAGTGTGTAGATAGAACTACATATATATGCTCATGAAAAAGAAGTCAAAGTAATTCAATGAGGAAAGGATAGTGTTTTCTGCAAATGAGGTTGGAACAATTAGACACAAAGTAGAGAATGAACATCATATACAAAAATTTACTTGACGTGAAGCATAACCTAAACATAAGAGCTAAAATTAAAGCTTCTGAAACTTTGCTATCCCATAGAACTATAAGTCAAACCACAAATTTGAGACAGATATAATTTAAAAGTTTTTAAAAGCCAAGTTTAAAAAAGTTAAAATAGGTGAAAAAAGTTGTAATATTTAATTTAACCCCAAATATTCAAAATATTATTTTTTCAGCATGTAACCAAGAAAAAGATTATAGATAGAAAACAAATGAAAACCCCTCATAGCTGTAAATTCAGAAAAGCCAGGCATCTCTGACCAGTTCTCAGATATATTTACAGAACCTCTCTGTCATAGTACTTGTGACAGTTTTCAATTCAACTTTTGGTGTGTAATCATTTGATGAAAGTTTGTCCTTCTCTCTTAGGCAGAAAGTGCTAGCAGGACAAAAGTAATGCTAATTTTCATTTACCAGTTTAACCCCAGAGCCTAGTTTAGTATCTGGTACTTTTAAGGCACTCAGTGAAAATATAAATGAGTGAAGTAGTAAGTAGTATACTCTAAACCTTCCAAAATAAGTAAATTTCTTCTTTCTAGTTCTGTGCCTTAAAGAAATGTAAAAAGAAAAATAAATTACAGTGTCCAAGATATTTTCTTAAAATAAATAACTAAATTTTCAGGAAGCCACCCTAAAACTTTTAACCTTCTAGCACAATTTAATGTTATAATCTTAAATTTAAAAATAAATTAAAATATAGAGAATTGCTGCTGGAATACTGGAGTCATGAATAAAAGTGATATTTAACAAACTGATTGTGGAATAAGTACTATCCAGAAAATAGTGAAACTGCCAAGAAGTAATAATCCTAATGAAAGAAAGGAACTCTACACATTTTTTCTATAATTTGGTACATATATGAAAAGAGAATTAGTGTATATGGGTGAGGATTTTCTCGGAAAAGAGAAAATCTTTAAAGAATTGTAGGTAGAAAACAAATGGTGATTGGGGAACAAAGTTCAGGTGAAGTACTCCAGGTTGAAAAGGAGGTGCCTGTGTACACTATGGTGACTATAGTTAATAGTACTGTACTGTCTATTTGAAAGGTGGTAAGAAAATAGATCTTAAAAGTTTTTATCACAGAAAAAAATTATAACTATGTGTGGTGACAGATATTAACTAGACTTGTTATGTTGATCATTTACAATATACACAAATATTGAATTTTGTACACCTAAAACTAATAAAATGTTATGTGTCAATTATAGCTAAATAATCAAAAAGAAGAAGAAAAGAATATGTCTTGAGAGGTGTGAGGGAACAGATCATGAGAGAAATTCAAGAGCCTTGATGAAGTACTAAGGGTGATGAGAAACCTTTGCAAGGTAGTAACATAGAATTAGTATGTGTGGAGGGAGAAGTCATGCTGACTTTCAAGCTTATGGCAATAGGTAGCTAAGACTCTTTTTCTAAGATAGAGGTCACAGGAAAAGAAAGAAATAAGGTTTGATGTAGATGCTGAGATAGTCATCTTTCAGTAAATATGTGATATTCATGGGATGATTCAAGATGCATATCAGGAGTGACATCTGGACTGGAAATACACATGACATAGATATGGATGTTTCAATAACACACTGACATGGAAATGTATAATGAGAAAAGATAAGTGGACTGGAGTCAGAGCTGTAATCAATATCAACATTTAGGTGTCGGGGAAAAGAGAAACTTGCAAAGGAAAATGAGAAGGGACAACTGAAAACTCTGAATGTAGGGTTGAATGATTGAGGAAGTGCTTTTGCCGGGATAAAAGGAGTGGTCAGCAGTGACCAATGAATTTGAGAGATTAATAAATTTGCAAAAATATCCATTAGTTTAGTATCTGAAAGTTCACTGGTAACGTTGGAGAAAACGGTTTCAGTGAAGTATTAAAGCTGTTGTAAGTCATATTGAAATAAATTGAGCAAAGAAAAGAAGACATAAAAATGGAGACAATGTAGACAACCATTTGGTAAAAATCAGCTGTGAAATGGAAGATAGAGATATGTTAGTATTTAGAGGGAAAACAGTCTCTAAAGAGCTGATGATCAAGTAAGCAAGTATAAGTGTGAGGCATTTAAAACACAGTAAAGACAATGGGATGATAAACAGGTCAAGGTCCAAGAAAAGAAAATTGAGGGTGGTGGTAGGACTCACATTTCACAGAGGGGATACATGCCCCATGATAACAGAAAGAAGAATGTTTGTAGATTTGCAGGTAAGAAGTCATAGTTCCTACACTTTGGCTTGTATTTACTCTGTAAATTATAAGACCTTGTTAAGAAATTAATGTAGATAATGATGAGGTTAGAGATACAAAGGAGAATGACTATTCATAAAATTTTACATAAAAAGGCTACAAAGTGAAAACAGAAGGGGTCTGCAGATAGGAAAGAAAGAAAATTGGACAACTGGACTGCCGATCCTGATGAGGTGGAAGAACAGGTACAGAGTAGGTGAGAGGCAGAGCAGAAACGCTCAAAAAATATGAAGTCAGAGTATGAGGGGAGGGCTGTTTGCATGAGAAAGATGGATGTAGAATTCCACCCGTAAACTAGCCTTTTAGGCATACAAGTGTTCTCTTTTTTATTAGCAGAAAATAAGGTTGAAAAGGAAATATGAAGCCAAATTTCAGATGCTCTTAAATGAAAGACAAAGTTTTCTAATTGTATCTGTTGGTAACTGAGTGATGAAAGACGTCTGAGAAGAAAAATGATGTAATCAGACAGTACATAGTGGCTTGAGGAAGGTTAAGGTGTGGCACAGAAGAAGATGGATTTGACCAAGGCTGCCACAACAATAAACACACGAAACCAGGATTCTTGAAGTATAAATGAGCAGGAAGGGAAGCTTGAGAGTAACATTAAGGAGAATCAGTTGTACTTACAAACTGATTCGATACTGGAACAGAAAAAAAATGTAATGTATTTATTATTGTAATTCTTCTTTACTTTGTCTAAAATATTCTCTCAGTTCCTTCTTTCAGGAATCTCTTCAAGTGCTCCTGTTCTCAAAAAATAAAATGCCGATAATTCACTTGTGAGTATACAAAATCTATATTGGGTGTGATCATATGGTCCACGGAATATTCTCTTTTTCATATACCATGGTCATAGCCCTCTATGATGTAAACACAGAAATGGTGAGTGGATGATCTTAATAGCCCTTAATTGTTTTAATACAACATTGAACACTTCATAAATGTATTTTAAAAACTCAATAAATTCCAGTTTCTTAATAAATTCCAGTTACTTAATAAATTAAGTAATAAGGTTTCCAAACTTATAAATAAATCAAATTTCAAAATACTTGTAAACCATTTCTTTTTGGAACTCGAATTTTTGCCCTAGAGAAATAATACTATAAACAGTGATGAAATTACTGGGGTATCTCATAAAAGCTTATACAACCACTTAATAATAGGTATAGTAGCATTTTTTCCCATTGCAAATGCACCCTAAATTAATTACGCTGCAATATTTTTAAGGACAAAATACATTTTATCAATGGTGTGATTGAAAAAGGGACTATGAAGGCATTGGAAAACATCCATTTCCAGCTCATTCATTCAACAAAAATTAACTGAATGTCTACTGGATAACTGATACGGTCTACATCCTATGGATATGGAGATGAATGAATCTGGGCTGCTGCCCTCCAGCAGCTTGCAGCCTGGTAGGAGATGTTCAGGGTACCAAAAAGGATCAAAAGATAAAAGAGGAAACTGAAGGAACCTTATGGATGTATCAGCACTGCTTCTAGTTATCAGAAGGGTAAAAAGAGCTGTTTCCCAAAATAAAAACAGTTGTTTCTCAAAACACCTACCACCAGCCATGTATTTCTTTTCCACACAAACTTTGAAAATGGCTGCCCTGAACCAAATCACCATTGTAATCTACACCTCTCCTCAAAGCAGGGTTAAAATTTTTTTTTTAAGATCAATTCTTCAGAGAGGAGAAGCGTGAGAAGGGAGGGGGACTGGTTGCAGAGATACTCATTACTCAAATGTAGAAACCCCAGGTTTCTTGGCATTTCTGTAAAAATCTTCAGTCTTCAGAACTCTCATAGTTCCAACACGAAGTCTCTATCCTGAAATATGAATTTCAGGGCTCTCCAGCTTCCCGTTGCCCCAGTAAATAGTTGGAAACTTGGGGTTCCCTTGCCTCTCAGAGTACTTGAGTGTCTGCTTCTTGCCAACTGGTTTTAAGGGATGAGGTGAGCTTATCTGTGAACAATTTTGCATACAGAGAAGATCTGTGTAAAATATTAAAAGTTTGTAATACAATTTCTTGATTTTCAGAAGGTAACTCACAGCCCTACTAATTATATTCTAAAGAGAATGAATTTCAAAGTTTGAAACCAGTGCACAAAAGATTAAGTAACTTGCCCAAAGTAATCCAGTAGTAAGTGGCAGAGGTACAATTCCAAACCAGGTATTAATTACAATGCTAAACTATCATCAGTATTTTGGGTAAATGTTTCTACATATGGTCACTTACTTTTGATGATATAAAAATATATCTTTACCAATTTACTACACAGTTAGTTTTGTAAACTCTTCCTCCAATTAATCTTTATCAATTTAAGCTCTTATAAGGAAACTGAGAATGCATGATATATTCTCTTCCTTTGCATGTTTTTTGAAAATCAAATTAGACTCTTCCCAGAACTAAGTCTCAGGGAAGACCCCTAAGTTTTCTCCATCAAGAAAAAATGTGGTTTATTCTTTCTCCTTATTTTCCATGCGTAAGACAAATCTCTTGTAATATTTGCTCCTGGAAAGAAAAATGAGTACGCTCTTGTGGAGACTTCTGTTGCTAATTGGAAAGCATCTGTCTTCATTTTCCTTTTAGGTGGTAATAAAAATAAAATTTTATAATGTATCTGTCTACAAGTCTGGGTTAATTACTTCAGTTTAAGAAACTAGTTTCAGTTATAATCTTATTATATTCATAATGTTATGAGACATTCAGATAATAAATATGATTATCTTTGGGTCAGCAGATCCCAGGAGCTCACCAAAATATTTAATAGGCATATGTTGGGCAGGATCATGAAAGATTTGCATGAGAAGCATCACAAAATGATATCCTATTTCTCATGTTTAGCAACACTGTATTATTAAGTAAAGGAGGAAATCGGTTAAGAAAGTAAGTCATTTGGTTACAATGAGTCACTCAACATTTATATCATAAATTCATTTTCATCCTTGCAGACATAATTACTAGTTCCGTCAATACTTCCATATGTCTTCAGTACAGCGATGACAGCATATTTAAGAAACACAAATGGGCAACTATTTGAGATTCAGCACAGATTCTTTAACACAAAGATCCAAGCAAAGAAGACAAAATAACTTTGGAAATGAACTTTTAGGATTATAATCTTAAAATTAATGAAAATGCTGACTAAAAATGTGGGCTACTTTTTTTTCCCCTGGGGATAAAGAGGAAGGATCTAGGGAGATAGAAGTAGTGAATTATTTAGCTATCATTTCAGTCCTTTTGGTTTTATTTCATCATAAAATAAGGAGATAAGAATGGAAGTATGGTACAAGAACTTTGTTTATTTGTTTCTATGGGATATTTCTTTTTAGGTGGTAATAAAAATAAAATTTTATTATGTACCTGTCTACAAGTCTGGGTTAATCACTTCAGGTTAAAAAATTGGTTCCAGTTATTATCTCATATTCAGAATGTTATGAGACAATAAAAATATGATTATCCTAGGTTTGGTAGACCCTGGTAGTCCATTGAGAGTTATGAGTAGAGCAATCATTAGTTTCACTCTAGACAAGTGACTCACTTCTAGCACCAGTACCCAGCACACTATCGATAACTGTGCCTTTCTTGCAAATTACCATATGCCATGGACCTTCAATGTGACTTGTAATAATCAAAAAATCATTCATAAAATCTTTCTGCACAAACTCCCTCTATTAAATGTGTGTGGATTTTATGAGCTTCTTGAAGATAAAAATCATTTTATATTTGTTTTCTACTCCCACAGTAACTTTAACCATACTCAGCAAAAAAAAAAAAAAAAAAAAAAAAAAGATGCCTAATTAGTTTAAATGAGCTGCCTTCCTTCATTTCTTTTTGGTGGAAAATATACAAAAATTATTCAATCTTTTACTGAAAATTTTAATTTAGCTTTATATACATTTCAAAATATAGGTAGGATTTAATAATTCTTGATTTCCTCCCTATTGTTTCAATGTAACATTCTTTCTTTCCTCTACCTCTGTACTTTTAATCTCATCCTTGTAAAATGAACATATTTCTTCTTTTAATTAGTTTTTCTTATTATCTCGTTTCTCCCCTTCTCCTTCCTCTCCATATAAGCGCACTGTTAGCATTTCCTTTAACAAAATTGTTCTTTGACCCCAACTAAGATGCTATCTGTTCCTTTTAAATTCTAAGCTATTAAACCCCTGGAAAAAAAGTTCTCCTCTCTCTTAACAGCCTTTTTAAAGTTATTTAATCTTCTGTTCATGGCAATATGATTTATGTCTCTGCCCAATAAAATAAAATTCCTTATCAAATGCAATCAATATCTTAGTTAAAATATCTAATAATAATCTTGACTTTGTCTTCCTTTGCCCAGTCCTACAGCCTCTTTCCCCTGTCTTGGCTCTGCCTGGCCTGGCTTTCTCTACTCTGTCTGAGGTGTAATGCTTTGCTTTACTGACTCTTCTTTAACTGTTGCTCCTTTTTTGGTGTGTCTTTGTTTTTGTTTTGTTTTGTTTTGTTTTAATCTTAATCTATGCCCTTCACTTCCAGCTCTCATTCATCCTGTGTTATAATAAATACCCATTAATCTTAGCTTCAACACCGACCATTTCTTTGGACCTTGCCCTGTGTTCTTATTTGGTGTCTGGACAGCTCCATTCAAGCTATCTCCTGGTTATTTCAGATTCAACTTTCCCAAAGAGAATAGTTCATCTCCATCTTCTGAACACTTGTTTCTCCTATATTTCCTATCCTGGCTAACAACAAAATCACTCACCAAAACTGGACACCTTGACTTTTTTTTTAACTGATTTTTTACTTTCTCACCTCCAACATCAACCTGGTCACACTGCATTTGGAAATTTCTATGAAGAATCTCTGTCAACTACTGCTTTCTTTAAAAGCACTTCATTCTTGCCTTAATCCATCTGTCATTATTTCACATGAAGATTGCTGTACTTTTTTTCTTCCAAATTTTTTCCTACCACAAATTCAGTTTTTTGCAATACAGATAATACGTTGCTCTATTTTTTTTTTGGATGGTTTCTCAAAGTTATAGAACAAGATTCAACTTCTTGGCATGGCTTTAAGTGTTTTAACATTTAACTCTTAAATCCCTTTTCCCACATATATGTCTGTATACCCAACTGATGTCTCTCTTCCCCAGTTAACCTGTATTATCTCCTCAAGTATGTCACTACAACCCTATGACTTTGCTTACAGTATTACATTACTTCTGTCGAGGACTTTCTTTCTCTGGTATACTGGTATAAAGGATCAAAATCTAATTTTAAAAGATAAAAATATTTCAACTTCATTCCCAAACTGATGCAGAATTACTTACTTCAGCCTCAAAACCCCCATAGTACTTTGTTGCAATATCTATTATCATATTGTGCTATTGCTAGTTTTTGTGACTGCATTCTGTCCCCAACTGTAAATTTGAGGGCAAAAATGATTTTTATTTTTATTCGTTTTTATAATCTAGTATTCAGCATACTGAAGAATTGAAAAACATATTTATTAAATAAATGAGTTTTTCCCTCTGACACAATATGCTATTCTTACAAATAGTTCTCAAGAGTTTGGCGAATCTTGAACATTCTAATCAGTCTGAAAAGTGTGCCTTTGCCTGACCCTTACAGTCAAACAAGACCTCCTTCAAGTCCTCACCACCTCCTACTGAGTATCATGTTACTTAAGGCGACTGACTGCCTGCAATAAACATACAGCCTGCAACTGATTCCCATGAGCAATGAATAAAAGGGGAGTTTTGGAGAAAGGAGAGGCAGAATGTAGGAATTTCCTGTGGATGCTCTCCCCAGTTCTCATTTGTCCTTGACTATGTGGCTCCCTACTCATTTTCAGTGCTCCCTTGTTTGATTAGTAGTCAAACATAGCTGTACACTTGACAGAAAGTGGCTTTCTTTGTAGTAATGACACATTTGCAGCATTGGAAAATACGAGGACATAGGAAAAAAAAAAGAGTAAACAAAATTTGACTCATTGCTTAAACAGTAGTTTGATACTATATACAATATATGATTGTATACAATGTTCAAGTTCCTTTTCTTTAGTGCAGGCTGATCATTTATACCATGAAGAAAGGTAATTCTGGAGATCTAGGGTCAATCTTTCTGCTTCCTCTAAACAAATATCTTTTGAGTTTTTCACTGTAATCAGCACATAAGCATCCAATATGGTCTAAGAAAATGATATTTTTTCTTCGTATTTGCGAAGTTTTTTAGAAAAATCTTATCTTTAAATAGATAAGATTCACCACTTTTTATAAATAAAACTCACTTAAGATTGTGTATAGCCTTTCTGCTTGAGAGAACTATTGGTATCTGTGCTGCAGTGTTAGGCATAAACTGAAAGTGCTGTAATAAACATTAGTTATGTTTGTCATGAAGCATTTACTGTGGTAAATATTTTTGCAAATATTAGTAGTGATAAGGAATATTAGCAAAGAACAGTTGAAAAGGAAGAGGTTGTTTCAGTGCAACTCAACCGCTTCTAACTGGTCAACTTAAGTTTTCAAAAGAAGCTGGCAGATGAAGACTTGACATTTGAGAAGGACACAGTAAGCTAAGGGCAAGATGACAATAGCCATTAAGGTCATTTGATTTTTCTCACTCCGAAATTATACTTCCCAAGCAAACTTGTACTAATATCTTCTCTGCCTATAAATCTACCCAGGTACTATAGTTTTAGACACACTCCGGTCTCTATTTTACTAGAATACTCCATGTTCTTCCTTAATGCTATATTGTTTCCACAATCTCCACACCTGTCAACTATCATCCAATTTCTCTACCAAAATTTTAAAAAGAACAGTTAGTATTCAGTGTTATCATTTTCTCACTTTCCATGTATATCTCAATCCACTGAACCAGGCTTCTAGAATAGACTAGACTAGCTCTTGCTATTATTGTGGGTTTTAATTGCCACGTACAAAGGGTACTTTTCCATTTCTATATTATGGGACTTCCTCTTAGAAGTTCACAGTATTGATGACTCTCATTTTTAAAAACCTCTCTTCCTTCAGCTCCCATGATATTAAACCCTTCTAGCTCTTTTCCTATCTCTCTGAACATTCCTTTTCTGCCTCTTCTGAAATTTGCTCCTCTCTCCCTACCTCTCTCAATATTTTAAAAGCCATTTCCCCAGGTTTTACCTCTTAGCCCACTGCTTTTTTCATTCTATAGACTCTATATTTGCTCACACACTTTTATAAAAGCCTTAACATCTCTTCCAGATGATAACTCCTAAACCGTCTCCTGCCCCAGACCTCTGCCCGAGCCTTATACTATTACAAGACTCCTTGCAGACACACAGAGTGGCTTCTCAAAGGCTACTAGCATCCAAGCTTCACTTTACCTAACTCTCCCAATCTGCTTCTCTGACTGGAATCTCAAGTCAGTGCCTCCAATGTCCTCCAAATCACTCATGTTAGAAACCTTTATCACTCTCTCCTCACTTCCTTCATTTTGTTAACCTCTGAGTACTGCCATTTTTACCGCCTATGTAACTTGCCACTCTTTTTTTCACACTACTGCTCCAAAACCACTTACTTATGTTTTCCACATCTATTTTTTAATCATACATATCTTGACAAACTTCTGCTAATTTTCTTGCCCTCCACCTCTCACCATCACCTTCATTTGCTTTATTCCTATATCTCTTTTACCATATAATTCTTCCAAAAATACTTTTTCTGAATCCTCTCTGCCCCAGGCTGAGTTAGCCACTCACCATCTGAACTCTTAAAACTCTCTAATTATATGTCAATCACCACATTTAAATTGAAATGATTTGTTTGCATATCTTTCTTCACCACTAGACTGTATATTTTTAACTCTTTTTCTCCAGTGCTTATCACAGTACTTATTAGAGCATAAAAACATTTACCAAATTAGCAAATGCATTTATTTATTCACTAATTTGTTTACCTAGGTAGACTTTTATACTCTGAAAACAAAGTACTGAACAGCCAATACGAAGTTTATAATCTGTTTAGCAATGATCTGTCTCAGTAAAAGTGAGTACATGGACATTCTGGTTTATCCATCGGTCTCGCATAAGATAAAATGCATGTTCTGTGAAACCTGAATTCTCTGGATAAAGTCAGTATATAGATTTTGAGTCTAAGGAAAAGAAAATAATCCCTCTACCAACCCTTCAGTTAGACTCATGGACTCAGCCCAGAAGAGCCTGCCGTCATTGCTGCCTCTGATCTCTAACAAGGCATATACTTCAGCCATTTGTCTTAGGCATTGTAAGGTTATACCTATGTGCCCCTGTGGTATCTCCCTTGTGAAATGTAATTGTGTTTTGGATCATGACTTGAGCACCAACGTACCAGGCCCTAAATAATTGTATATTACCTGCTTCCGATCAAAAATGATGTAATTAAAGTAAGATTGGATGGTAGATTGTCTCTAAGATAACTAATTGATTATTCAATTGATTATTCAATTCTTTGTCATTTAAAACAAAGTGAAATCTATATGTGGCTTTTTACTATCTTCGAATTGTAGCATGTTATATATTATATTACTTAACAATCAAGAACTGATTTCATAATTAAGGGAGATAAATTAACAAGACATTATCTTTTATAGCTGAGAGATACATGACGCATGGGCTTTCTATTTCCGGACTTTGGGGAGTAGGGTATAAGTATAATATGGCACAAACCACTATCACCTAGAATTACATTCAGGAATATATTGTTTTAATTCTAGTAATGTTCAGGCAAACCTTAACATGTTAGAATAGTGATAATAAATTATGACCATTGTAATATCGACAATGGCAACACTTATGCCTGAGACAAGTGCTCTGTACTTTCAAAGTGGACTGGAAACTAAACATGCAAAGTAGGACACTGCTATCAACACTAAAGCTTCCCTAAGGTTTATTCTTGGGAAAACAGGAACACAACATGTAACAGATCTATCATGACCTGAATACTCTTGAGAGTTAAGTCCAAGTATACCCTGTGTGCAATATTTATTTCTGAATACATTTCTATTCTTGATTCTGTCTGCAAAACACCTTGATACTTCCTCAGTGAGAGTTGGTGATTTACATCCCTTCCTTTTTAATTCCTATCACCCTGCCCATTTGGATCGTGTTTCTTGATACTTTCTTTCTCTTAAGATTTATTCTTTAATATTGGTTTTATGTTTCTTGTTCCTGACCTCATGCCATCTCTCAGATCTGGATCTCCTCATCAATATAAGCTACTGATCATACTCTTACCTGTGCCCCTGTTCCCTGAAGTGGAGAGGGGAATAGGAATCACGGGAAGCTAAATGGTGCTGCTTAAAATTTTCATAATTTTCACTATCATCTTCTACATCTCCCTAAACCCTAAAGCAGAACCAGAAAATGAAATTAAAATGAAATGAACACACTCCCTAGCACTTCCAGTCTTCAAAATATTCCATGGCCAAGCCTTTTGCAGACAGAATCAAGAATAGAAATGTATGCTTTTGGAGCATGGAACAGTAAGAGTGATTGTATTAGCTTCATTTGCCACATAATAGGGCACATGGGAAACTCCTTTAGGTTTGTCCATCACTCAAGACAGTAATCTAACATCCACGTTATGTGCTGCCACTAACAAAACGGCAAAAGATTTTTCACTAAACTTAGATGATCAGTGCCTTAAGATAGAAAACAGATAATACATAGGAGTTATTTTATATGAATTTATAGTTCTCAGCTTCCAATTCTCTTAGTATACTAAATGCTTCTCATTTCAGCATAATATACAGACTTAATGCCATCAAAATTTACACTTGTTAAGTATGTCATATCATTGACTTCAGGTAAATGTTAGAAAGAAAGCGACCTGGGCAACAGAGCTCAGCTCTCAGTCTTACAATGTCAAATTATTTACTATGAATAATATAAGTTACAGTAAAAATGACAAAAACTTTCTCTGGTATAAGTACTCTATCATTTTTTTTTAATTCTCAAATTGGCTATAGAAATTAATAGCCAATTACCTGTCCCAGAAATAAATATAAAAAGGATGTATGTGAACTGAAAGTTTGAGAAATTCCAGGTATTAAAGTAAAACATGAAAACTAGAAGTGGAAAGGGTTAAGGTATGAAAGAGACAGGTTAGCCAAGCCCAAGAGTGTGGCCCTGGGTCAGTTTCTGAGAGCTGGGCATTTCTAAAGCTCCTTTCTTTCTTCCACAAACAGACTCACAGATTTTCTAAGGTTTTTTTTTTTTTTTTTGTCCTTTCAGTGGTGTAAGGATTACAAGGTTGCACAGGGCAAGATGGTGTGGGCAAAGCCATTTGTATCTGTGCAAAAGTCTGGTACATAAAATATTTTTCAGTCTTAGGATGAAACACAGAACCTGTGTTTTTGTTCTATAGCCCATTGCTGCCATTTTAGGCCCTTCAGGTGCTACTGAGTGTGTTTCCAAGGCTGTCAGCATCCACAAAAGACCTTCTGCGGAGGAGATATTTTGAATGATCACATTATAGTCCTAATTGAAGCTGAATAGTTCATGGCCCTCTGAAGCTGACAGTGAAACATGCCATTCTCTGAGCATGTGTCCCTTATCAGAGCCACTTAAGGTAACAGCATCCTACAAAAGGCCCTCTGGGTCTCTAAAGGTACAGAACCCTCATTACTCCTACAGTTAGGGAAAGCTTTAGACCACTTCTGGGAATGCAAATGAATGAAATCCCATGTGACAGCTGTAATAAAAGGCCCCTGTCTTTTTGCAAAGCATTCAAATGCCATCTGGCAATTTCGTTGACGTCAGCAGGCACAGAAAAACAACTGCCCCCACTGCCTCCTTCATCATTTCCTTCTACCCCCAACTTTGCTCTCCCCTCCTCCCTGGCAAAAAAAGCTTCAATTTTTAGTTATGGAGAAAGACAGGAGGAAAGTAGCCTTTTTAAAAGATATTCTCTTATTTCTTTTCTGCTCCAAAACCGCTTTAGCATCAGAGCAGCAGTGGTATTTGGCTCCAGCTCTTCTAATTCCAGTTAGAAGTTGTATAGCTCATTACATTAAAAAGAAATTTTAAAGACCTTTCTATTTGTGTTTTAGGACCTGAAGTACGTTTATTCGAGACTAGAGGTGTTAAAGAAAACTATTAATCTGACTTCTGATTCAACACGTGCTCTCTTTGATCATTGCAAATAAATACCCAGTGTTACAGTGAGAACAAGTCTGAAGCCCTAGGCTAAATACATTGGCTTGAGAACTAATACATCATACATACGTCTCTCAACAATTTAGTGGAAACTCAGTTGAACAGGTTTTTGTTTTTCAATGTTTAAATCATGTCGTATAGTTATCAAGCTATTTTGCCTTAGGTATATTCCATGACAAACATTTTCCTAAATTATTGAATGAAAAGCAAATAGATCAATTGAATGTTTGTACTCTCTGTTGAAGAAACAGAATTACAATAAATAAATAAATAAAACACATCAAACACAAATCCTTTCCAAAAGTTCTAATTAAAAGAAAATTCCTACCCTAATATTTGTATATAGTATAGAAGGGCATAGAAATTTTAAGTTCTTATTACTTACTCTGGCTTTTTGTATTTAAAGGGAGAAGTTAAATACTGACAATACCTAGTCTATTTTTGGAATTGGCCAAGATCTACTAATAGTAAAGAGTAAAATGACCTTATTAAAAGCCAAATCAGTCCTTTTTCAGGCTCCAAAAGGATTACTTCTCAAGGTAAAAGAATACACATTTGAATGAGATCCTATACTTTTATCCATATCACCGGTACTTGCTATTTATCTAGTCAAACCATTATCAGATAAAAAGATCTCTGAAAAACAAGTTTACACATTAAATTAAGGATGAATCTATTAAGTAAAGACTAATCAATCTTAGTATTGCTTAGATACATTGCAGCAAATCTAATTCTTTGCTTTTCTTAAAAATTTGCTTTTTTACTACTTAAAAATTCTTTGATATTCTCATATCCAAAGGAACATTTAACATTATTTTTCAGTACAATTTCTTATAAAAATCCATCTAACACATATATTACGTGAATGATTTTAAAGTACAGATATGACCATGTCACTTCTAGGCTAAAATTTTTTCAATCATCCCCTCTTATCTATTAAACATTTTATCCTGCTCCTACTCATTTGAGGAATATGACACAGTCCCTTTTGTAGAAATAGTGAAGTCAGTAACAGACACTGGGGTGATTGAATTTAGTGAGAAGTAATGGTAGGGCTGAATAATTTGAAAGTTCGCCCCCACTACTTCTAAGAAGGAGAGTGGCATATCTAAACCCAAGCCTTGTGGGACCACGCTCTCCTCCCCTCCTTAATTTTTATCCTAATTCTTGCCATTCTTTTTCTTTTTATGAAATATTTGTGGTTTCTTCTTCTCAGCAGGATGTTTGCCTCTCTGACTCTGGGTCACCCTCATGGATCCTTTACATAGAAGACAGATCTCTTTGTTGATCCATATCCCTTTATCCTTTAAGGTTTAGCTTGGTAATTCATTCCCTCCAGGAGGCCTTTGTTGATCTATCTCTGCTCTGCTTTGCACACATTCTCATTTTAATGTCTATATTCAATGGCATATGTCCATTTTCTCATGGAATTGTGAACTCTATTCAGGTGGGGGAGGTATTATTAACCTTCTTATCCTCAGTCCTTAGCATAATATTTATTAAGTATTCAATAGATGGCAGTGGAAAGAATAAAAGAATGGAAAGAAGAAAAGACAAGACAAGCCCAATTAAGAAATAGAAAGAAAAAGACATCAACCAAAGTCAAAACTGAAATGTCATTACTAAGGAAACAAATAAAAAAGAACTCAAAAACAATGATGGCTGAAGGAAAATAGCTAGGATTTATTGAACATTTATTATGTACCTAGTTCCATGCTAGGCATGTCACACATTATCCCATTTAATAGTCAACAAAACCTGATAGGTAATAACTATATGTGAAAATGAAAGTCAAGAGATTTTGTGAATTACCAATAGCCCTTAGCTGGCAAATGGTAGTGGCAAAAGCAGGGGCAGATACGTGGACACTGTAGCTCTTACAACATATGTAATAGCCTATGTTGTTTTGCTTAAGGCAGAAAAGGGAATGGGAAGATAAGGCAAGAAAATGAATAACCTATTTTTAAAGTTGAGGTGACTTGAAAATTCTAAAAATAAATCTGTTAGGCACAAGATAAAAACTCAAAATATATTTGGAAAATACCAAGACAAGGCTAAGCCTAAAGTACACTTCAGTTCCAGAACTTCATCTGAATTTCTAACAGTTCCCTGGAACAAAAGGTCATTAGTAGCTCCTGATTTACAGGCAACATCTTCACTGAACATATAAACTAAGCAAGTTTTTCGATAACATCTGCCACTTGGTAACTACTGGTTTTTATGAACTATGTATATTGATTTAAGGATGAAAACTAAGAAATCTAGGAGGCACTGGCAGAGTCACACATAAGAAAAGTATAAATTTAGCAAGAGGAGGAAGAATGAGATCAAGAAACTAATAGTAGACTTATATTTTTAAGCTTTTAATAATGAGAAAAAGTGTCTAACATACTTTCTAGAAAGTATTAAATACAAGATAGAAGCAAAGATTGTCCTACCTAATCATAACTGCTTTTAAATAAAAATTATTTTTATTATAACAGAATAGTCAAAAGAATAGAGTCTAAAATTGTCCACAAAACAGTTAACATCTTTTTAGAAGAAAACAAGAACACAAAAGATGAAAATCACCAGGAAGAAAAAAAAAAAAGACACTCAGAATTTGAATGGCACACTTCAGACAGATCCGTTCAACAGAACAGGCCTTAGCATTGTCTAAGAATTAGTCTGCCTTCGAGTCAACATAAAACATGTCATATTCATAGTAATGCTTTTTGGAGTTATTCCTAGGAATGTAATGTAAAAAAGAACAATATAATTTATATAATAGTCTTATAGTCAGTCTGAAAAAAAAGGACGTTTTAGTCAGGAGTCTGGCATTCTGCATCAAGTTAAGAATACTCGTTCCTAACAAGGAATAATCAATATGTGTAAAGCCTGTCAAGGTGAAAGAGGAGATTCAGATATTAAGGAATGATGCTGCTAAACCTTATGAAGATGGAAACATTCTAGAGGTATTAGAAACTTAAGAGTATCACAATCACATTGTAATAATTTTATGTTCCACGCCCTCTGATCAACAATTTAGGATTCTGAATCAGTCGTGCACTACTTGGTGGAATTTCCTGGGCAACTGACCAAAATCTACAATTTCCTAATACAAGTTTTATGCAATTCCGAGTTGATAATATTTTATTCCACTTATATGCAGGTCTCTAATGAGTAAGTATTTCAGAGTTTTGTTTTCTAGGTTATCTCCCAAAAGTGAATTTCTGGACCTGCTAAACCAGGGGTCATACTTTTGACAAGGGACAAGGCCCATCTGTGTGACCTTGCTAAACAGGAACAACCAATCTTTCTTTAGAGTCTCTTTTGTTGAAAGAAATAAGGCTTTAACCACTTTACAAAGTAATTTCTTTTTTTTTTTTTTTGGACTGGAAGATTGTGGCTATTAGAAGACTCAGCTGAACAGCCTTCTCCAATCAGTTCTACTTCTGTTCTCATCTGTCAAATTTCTTTTGTACTTCACAGTTCTTCACAGAAATTAAGCAACTCTCCTATTCGATGTTTTACTAGAATTAATACTTGTATCATTTGCATTTTCTCCTACTATCTATAAAAATGAAACCTATTCTTTTTGGAACATTAGTAGCTCCTTAAAATAATTTTCATTGATCAATGAAAACAGGACAAACAAAAATAATAGTAGCAAATTAAATAAAAATTTGCACTTATTCAGGGCTTACATTATGTCAAGAATTAGTCTGAACTTTATGTAGAATATGCCATTCAGTCCTAATATCATGCTGACAAGAAGGTACTAATGTTGGATGTATTTTTACAGATGAGCTAGTAGAATTTAAATAACTTGCCCAAGGTCATACATGTAATAATTGATTAAACCAGGACGTGATTCCAGGCAGTCTCTGACTGCATAATCTGTGTTCCCTTGACCATTAACCTGTATAGCTTTTCCTTATTGACATCCATTAAAAGAGATTCTTACCAGTCCTCTTATTCTTAATAAAACTGTCCCCTAGGAATTAAGGTAGGGTAAATAAAGCAACTCCTGAGGACAGCCTAGAAATTACTGGAAAAATTCTATACCTGTACTTTATGACCTCCTAATGCACAATTACTTATTTATCAAAACTACAGAAAATGTAGGAGATTTACATATATAAGACATGTTTTATATATATATACACATACACACACACATATACACATACACACACACAAATTGTTTATATAGTTTCTATATTCAAGAATTCACACCACAAATGAGGCAAGGTAGGGATGAGGAGATTATTTTAGAATCTAAATTTTGAGGGGTTAGGGCAGAATCCACATTCTGGCATGGGCTAGACTTGGTAGAATTTGGATATATTTTAAGTGAAAAACACTTTTCAGACAATGAAGGGGAAGGAACAAAGGGAAGGATCAGGAAATAAGTCTGAAATTTTCAAACTGTTCTACAGAATTCAAGAGTTCCTTAGGGGGTAGTTTCACAAGAATAGTTTAGTTTTAGTGATTACTAAAATTATCTTCTTCTTCCTCCACATATTAAGATTGTGGGAGAATACTATTTATAAATGTACTTTCTCTGTATTTCACTATGAACTTCTCTACAATAGTCTACTTGTTTTCAAGTGCAATCAAGAATCACGCTAGAACAAATATGTACATTTAGAGATATGCAAGAACAAACACAAAAATAGAAAAGCCTACAGTCTCAAGCATATTGGTATAAATGTCAACATGTACATTTGCAATATTGTTTCAGATTCTGGCTTGTACCATCAGTAAATGGTGACAAACCATTTTAAGTTTCATAATTTATTATAGAAGCATATATATTTTATCACTATAATTCTATTACTTCAGTATTCTATAATATTTTTAAAATATAATTCAAGAATTAATAATAATTCAGAATGTATTATTTATAAAATAAGCTTTTCTATCAAAATAATTTCCTTTTATATTCATTTTTAAGGCAATAGATCACAGTAGGAATATTTCCATTAGGTCTTAATTTGGGAGGTTGGGGGGAATGTCTTTTGTAAAGACATTTAGTGTTGGAATCAGAGAATAGAGACTTGCTAAGTGTATAAAAAAATTTTAATTCCCCAAAGTAAAAAATCCCATTACACATTTTTAGACTATTGATTAGAAAGTGTTTTGAAAGTGTTTTCCTTTTATTTCACTAGTCAATGAAGCTGTGCCCAATTTTAAAACTCCAGTATTTCACAATTTTCCTATACAGTCCACATTTAGAAACGTGTTTCTATATGTTGCAGAATCAATTCCAAGAGTGGGGGCAGGAAACATAAGCTCTATCATGTTGCCCTGTATACAATATCCATGGATGTGTATATTTAACTGGTTAGGTAATAAATTGTAACAGGACAAAAAGAAGCAATCAGTGAGGTAGCAGTAGACATATTTGGCTCTAAGCAGTGAAACATGTTCTGTTTGGTTCCTTGTAACTTCCTCATACAATGACCTGTATCAACATTAAATAGTCACTTGTTGCTTAATTCTCTTTTGGCAAAATAAAACCAAAGCCAAAACAAATAAACAATAACAACAACAACAACAAAAAGCTAAAATTTTACCTCAAAGTCATGTAAGTTTGAAACTATTGGGCAATAATGCCACACTATTTGGCATTAAATTTTTACCTGCTATTCTGATTAAATTTAATGTTTGTCATAGTGATAAACTACTTATGGTTTGCTTTATTCTGCTAGTGATGAAGTCTAATATTTATGAGTGCATTTCATAATTTTAAAAAGAAATTTAGAAAGAACTGTCTTTGCTATTTTTTCCCAAGCCCAAATTAGTTTATTGTAAGGAAGGTTGTTTGAAAATCTCAGTAATAACCAAACCTAGAGGCTATAATTTTCTTGATAGTGGAACCCTCTATTTACTTCTGAAAACAGTAGGAGGAAATGCTATTCTTCTTTCCATTTATTATTCATATTTCACCATTATCTTTTATGAGCTACAGTAGTTTTGAAAATGCCAGAACCAGACTCGGAGGGTTAATTTATACCATTAGCTGTCACTTTTAAGAAATGCTTCCATATTTGCATATTTGTCAGGAAAGCAATGTGTGAATTTGTGAAGAGAGGGTGGAGGAGCATTACTTTAATCCTAGGCTGTGATTTAGCCTCTGATTTAGCACACTATTGGTCTTGGTGTCACAAAAAATAAATGGCAAAATATAATTTGCAGTAATTTGCCTAGCTCTATGATCAACAGAAACAGAAACAGAAAAGAATCAGAAAGCCCTTGTCTGTCAAAAAGCACACTAGTTCATTGATTGTTATGATTACAGCACTAAGTTGGCTACATGCTTTTGGACCTTAGAATGTTTTTAATATTACCAGTGTGGTTACAGAGTTAAATTTTGAAATGACTCTTTCTTCTCTCCGACCCCAATCATCTTTATTAATCCTTCAGTGCCACCAGCTCCTATGAAATTATCCCTGAAGACTTCAGCCTATACTGGTTTTTCTCTTTTCCAACTTCCACTTGCTATCATCAGTATTAGACCACTAAAATATTATATCCAGTTTTCTCAACTTTTATGTGCGCCTCATGTTTCTTTTTTAAACCCAAATTTTAAGTTTTGAGAAAAGGAATCATAATTCTGAACCCCAGGAATTACTTGGGAAGTCTTTGCTTTTTCTTCACAATTCCCTACCCACAAATCATGAACTCATTAAAAATGGCACAGAAATACCCAAGAGGTGGCTTATTACGTGATAAATACAACATGGGTGCGAGTGAATTTAATGTGATTGATAGGTACTTCTTTAGTGCAAACTATGCAAATTTTAATTGGTTATATTTTGTTTTTATAGTTATTAAATTTGGATCTAATATGCATGGTTTCATGTCTCCACTTCAAATAGTAAAGTGTTGCTTAAAGTTTTGCAATTTCCTTTATGAATGAATGAACACTAAGTCAACCTTTTCAATGTGTGCTTTTCTTCCATTTCTACTGGACTCTTCAGTTGTTTTATCTGCAGTACAGATTGAGCCTAAGATCCTTACTTTGATTTTTAACAAAGCATTACCTAATGTGCAATTTTGAATCATTATATACACTTCTGACTGCATAGTTAAAAGGTATTCAGAAACTAGCACATAAAAATGAGATGTTGCTGAAAAATTTCCTAATATATGAGGCAATGGGTTAGGGACTTGGTGGCAGATGGTGAGGAACCTGCCCTTAGAAGTTGGAAAAAGGTGGTCTTTGTGATGCAGAGAATGAATGAACATATGGTAACACTGTTACATCTAGTATCTAGGAGGGTAGAGGAAGGACCTAATGAATTTGTAGCTCTACCTGAGAGCTTGGAAAACATGTCTTGATTACTGTGAGCTGTAGTATTTGACAAGGTAGAACAAGAAATAGATGAACTCAAGAAAGACTGGTATCATGTACAAGAAAGAAGAGAAAGGGCCAAGAACAGGAAAGAGGCAACTGCCTCCCATTCTTAAATGGCAAAAGAACAAAACTGAGGACACTGAGCTCAAAACACCCATTACAACTTAGTCCTCCTAAGGACTGAACAAGAATATGGTCATCACACTCATTAAAACCAGTGAATGGATTAAGAAGTTTTAGAACAAAATCAAAGTAAAATTATAGTACTCAATATATACTTTCAGTGGGATAAAATAACACAGAGAAAAGAAATTAAAGATGCTTTTCTACTGAAAAATCTGCTAGGTTCTCCCAACAAAGCCTGAGTCTCATACTAACAGAATCTAGATTGAGAGTGAGAAGCATAGGCCTAAGAAGAGATAGAGCAAATCTAAGATGTACTGTTATCAAAACAAACAAACAAACAAACATACTATAGATGTAGTTATTAGCCTACAAAGCTGATTTAAAGGAGTTATGTTTTTTTAGTGTGATTCTACCAAAAAACATTTTTCGATACTTGACATAACATTTCAACTCATAAAGCACTATGTGTACTAAGTGATCAGATAAAGTCACTTGGACCTAAGGAAGGCATGTTCCCCATACCCACTTTATAGGTGGTTCCGGAGAACAGTCAGACAGAGGGAGCCCCTGAGGTTAGAGCCAGGGGCCCAGAGAACAATGGACAGGGGATTTTTCGCAGGAAAGAGAATTGAGGCCTCATAAAAATTTATCTCAACCCTGGATAAGGGACCTCAAAATTGCCTTCCAGTAAGATTTTAGAATTGTTTCACATTAGTCGTAATGTGTGATTTCTTTTCTTTCCTTTCCCAATGAGTGTTTATTGTGCTGACCCTGTTCATTTCCACCTGTGTGTAAGTGTGTGCACGTACCTGTGTGCAAATTAGTCGATGTACAATGAGAAGGCTAACGACCTGCCTTTTTTCATTTACAGGCCTCTGAATCAACAGGAGCCACATCCAAATTTGACAGAAAAATTATTCCACATCACTCCCTATTGTGGGTTAAACTGTGTTCTCTCAAAATTCATGTTAAAATATTAACTCCAGTACCTCTGCATGTGGCATTATTTGGAGATGAGGTCTTCAGAATAGTCTAATGTAATATAACTGGTGTCCATATAAAAAGGGGAAATTTGGATGCAGTATGCACACAGGGAGAATGCCATGTGAAGATGAAGATAGAAACTGGGCCAATATTTCTACAAGCCAAGGAGCACCAAAGATTGCCAGCAAATTACCAAAAGCTAGGTAAGAAGCATGGTACAAATTCTCTCTGATAGTCCTCAGAAGAAATCAATCCTGTGGACACCTTGATCATGAACTTCTAGTTTCCAGAACTGTGAGACAACAAATTTCTTTTGTTTAAGCCACCCTAGCAAACTAATACACTCCCTAATGAGGAAATTACAATGCATCATGTAGACAATGACTGGATAGAACTTTTTGGAGACCCCTTCAGAAAAACTTGAGTGTATTTTTCTTACTTTGAGGAGAGTAATTTTTCTTACCCAGTGATGACCAGAAAGACAGAATGAGGTGGTCAGTTGTGCTGTTTGCAAAATATTTCTAATTCTCCTTCTTTCTGGGCACATGAGGGATTACAACTGACTGATTCCTCTGTGGTCAGGTGGGACCATGATACTAGCCAGTGATTTATGAGGAGAGTGACGTGTGCTACTTTCAGGGTATGGCACTTAGTTGCCAAAGTGAGACACACCAGAGTT
Source organism: Macroglossus sobrinus (assembly GCA_004027375.1). Classification (NCBI taxonomy): domain Eukaryota; kingdom Metazoa; phylum Chordata; class Mammalia; order Chiroptera; family Pteropodidae; genus Macroglossus; species Macroglossus sobrinus. The sequence continues at coordinate 329,256 of PVKZ01000514.1, forward strand.
CTTCATTCTGTCACCATAATTGGCTTCTCTACTAACTGTAAGGACAGTAGAACAGAGCCTCAAGTCAAAGCATGATGGACAACACATGATCTAGAAATCAGCATGGTTTTGAGAGTCAAGGTATCTCTCAAATAATAATATAAAAGTAATAATACAGAACCAGCTTGTCTATTTGAACACTATACTCAAATTAAAAATAAAAACCATAAGCTATATAGCATATTTATGAAGCCTTCCTTAGGCAGTATATGTAGACTAATTTCTGCCTTGTCTTCCTTTGGAATAAGTGTGAAACTCTCAGAGATAGAGTGAAACTTAATGCACAAGTAATCTTTAAGAATTTCTTCTCTGTTAACCCTCAGCTATCCAGTTTCTCCTTGAAATGAGTAATGAAATAGGTGAAATTCTCATCTCACAGCTCCTCTCCCATTCTGAGAAAATTTCCAAACAGATATTTGTTACTAGTTTGTTTCTCACATCACATCTCTATTTTTTGTCTTATCTTTTGAAAATTACTACTTCAGTTGTCTTTACATTTTTTCATCAGCCTTCTCTTAATTACAACAGGAAACAAAGACTTTATTTTCCTGTTTTTGGTAAATAAAATGACTGTACATTTCCAGTGTATGTCAAATTCCATTTCCATACCACATAATACAACTACAAAATTTTAAAGCAAGAAGGGACATTAAAGATAATACAGCTAAATTCATAATTTTTTTTTTAAATCAACAAAACCAGAACATAAAGAAGTTATTTGGTCCAAAATCATGTAGCTAGTTAGGAGCTAGGCCAGTTAGGATCTGAGTTCAGGTCTCCTGATTCCCAGTTCATGGAAGTTATGCAAAAACACACTGGAACCTGAATATGTACTAACCCCCAAAATACAATGAGTTCAATGACATTGTAGTAGGAGGAAGGACTTAATGCAGCAAACCTTCATTGATTCTTTATGATCTGCTGACTGAATTCCAAACTTCTTAGCAGGGCAAACAAGGTGTGTCACAGTGGTTCCTGCCTAACTCATCATCTCATCATTGTCCAACACTCTTGCCCCACAGGGAGTCCCTGCTCTCAAGTGCTGCTCTAGCTGTGCTGACTTATTCACTAGGCTCCCAAAACACTGTGGTTGTGTGCCTACTCACACAGGTTGCTCTAGCTAGCTTTTAAAAAGTGAACACCTTTTCTCTAATTCCTTGTTTATGTATTTCTTAGGTAGTTGGGATATTCCTTGTTCCAGTTTTTACTTGAAATTATGGGATGATTTAATACTTTCCTCTTCTAAAGTACTTCTGGTAGAATGCTACTGCATTTACTGCAGCTGTTGCATTACAGTGTGCCATCTCCTTATTCTCCTCACTCTATTTGGGCAACTTCATCTGATTTATAAATTTCCAGATCTGTATCTCTAGTCTGGTCCTTTCTCATGAATTTCACAATCATGTGTGCAAAAGCCTCTTGGATTGTAATGACTTCTAAGTGAAACCAACTATGAGCTCAAAAATTGAATCCATATCCCACCCAAAATATATTCCTCCTCCTATTTCAATGACTGGTTACACCATATACTTAGTTGCTTCAATTTAAAAATAGGTTATCCTTTGCCTGTTTATATATATTTTATTGAGCAGCTATGTGGCAAGTATTTAGGGCAGTGGAACACAACAAAAAACACAGAATATACAGGTTCAGCCCATTTACAAGTTATAATGTAGTGATAACATAAATGAGTAAATTAAAATTACAAATTATAGTAAATATTATAAAGGAAGCATGGTGAAGTATGGGAGGGGAGTACCTACTTTAGAGGGGGTTGTGAACAAAGGCCTCCCTGAGGACATAACAGAATTTTCCTCTGAATCTGTACAACACTTGGTTCAGCTTGCATTTTATCTGTATTATTGTCAATGTCCTAACTCGTCTCCTGCCTCAGTTCTCTTGCCTTCAACTCATCTATTACCTGAGTGATGCCAGAATGACTGCTAAAAGTGTTGATATCAGAATAATCTTCCTAAATTTTAGATCTAATTATATTAGTTCCCAATCCAAGGTTCTTCGAAAGCTTTAGGAAAGTGTTGTGTAAAAATACAAGAACATGCAAAATATGACTTCTGTCAGTCTCAAGACACTTCCTAACCAGCACTCAGCCTCTTTTACTAAATTAAGATTCTACTAAGCCTTTACACAAAGTACCTTTCCTTGGCAAGTTCTCCATACTGCTTCCCTTGACTAACTCTTAACTTTCAAGAGGCAGTTCCTGACTCTCTAGTATATTTATATACATTTCCTATAGACTCCTATCATTCTCAGAGCATATTGACAACACAATACCAACTGCATTGTATATGTTTTAGCTATAAGACTAAGAATAGGGCAGTTTTGTTTTTGTATTCCAACCTCTAGTCCTTGTTACAGTGTCTGCCACGAAGAAGAGATATAATATTGGATGAATAGTTTAATAATGTGTATTTTTCCAGGTATGCAAGAATTATGCTTCATTAATCTTGTATCTATAGCGCTTAACACAAAAAAGACACTCAAAGAATGTTTTCTGAATGAACACCTACAGGCACACTGTACAGATGTGTGCTAAAATAATAATGTAAGATAAGTCTAATAAAATTTATAAACAATTAATTGTAAACTTATATGTGGCTCTGAAATTCAAAGATCAATGAAAGCATACATTCACTTGATTTTTAAGAATTTATTGTTTTCTTTTGCTCTTTTGTATAAATTCATGTTACTTTTTTTGGGTTACTGAATCTAGTATGCTAACAATGACTCACATTCCATTTGAAGAATGAGAAAATCCATCTGTCCTATATAATACCACATGACTAAGGAAGGATATATAATATTTTCATTATTGATGTCCTTAGGTAACCAAGAAAATTGTTTTCTACTTGACAAATTAGATTTTCATAAATTTCCATAAATTGAGCATACTTAAAATGAAGACTGTCTAATCTCATTTCCACTGGTAAATGACTGCTCAATGCTGAGTCAGTTCCTCTTTTCTGTTTATTGCTAGTAGAGGATTTAGTCCTTTCACATTATGTAAGACTAAGGCAATCCTTATTTCCTGTTTTCCTGATATCTTAATGTTTCTGCCAAACTACTCATCCCTCTGTTTTTAGTTTGTATATAGTGCTGTCTGTATATCAGGATGTTCCTTTCTTTATTTTAGTCAATTTTTCTATTTCCTGTTAATCTAACATTCCATAGACAAAATAAAAATTATAACATATGAAATAGTCCTTACAATTCAATAAATACCTGAAAAAAATTTTGTTCTTAAATTACTTACTTCAGAATGATTAGATAATATTTTACACCAAAACTACACTTAGAAAACTTTTAAAGATTGAAATTTAAGCAATTTTCTTAGTAACATTCATTTTATATATTAGTGTAATAAATTCAAATTAAGAAGTGGCAATTGTTTTTAAGTATAAATTCTTTGATCTGTAAATATATGCAAATGTTAGCTAATTTCTACTTATTTTATGCATTTGAGTTTAGTTGTTCATAAAAACTCTTCAATTATCACTTATATAAAAAAACTAAATCAAACTGTCAGATTATAATTTGTAATTAGAGCTCATTTGTTAGGTTGAATCAAATACTTTGGGCTCAAAAAAAGATAAGAGGGTGAAAGAAACAGGCTTTGAGTAAAAATATAGACAGCTAAATTTAATAGACTCTTATAAGGTGATATAATTCAGAATGAAGTAGAAAAAGAACTTTTCTGCATGAATGGAAGCCTGAAGATCACCTTACACAATCTGAGAGATTCATGTATGTCATATATTTAAATATATATGTATATATAATGTGTATTAAGGATGCCCAAACACTCCCCTTCTGTGAAGCCACATCATTACCAGCAAATGACATTAGGTGAGTTTTAAAGTTTTCTGGTTAATCAGCTAATATCCAAGAGAATATCAAAACCAACTATGAGGCTGTCATAAATTCTTTCTATAGTTAGATTAAAGTTAGTTTTCTGTAATTGTTTATTTAATCAGAGCTTTATTTTCCTTTTCTGTATTTTATCAGACCTTGTTCTTACACCTCAATTTTAATTAATTTTACAGCTTAATCTTAAATAATATATTAACCCTAATGATATGGTTAGATAACTGTTAAGAAAGCTAAAATTTACTTCATGTTAGTTCACATTTTGCTTGATCCTAAATAGAACTTAGCAAGGACATCTTAGTCTTAGTTTTGCAAAATATAGAACACAAAAATTAGTATTCCCATGGAAAATATCTGAGAAATGCTTTATAGATGATATTATATTCATCCTCATAAATTCCTGGAGAAGCAGACATCCAAATCAGACAAATAATTTATCTTATCTATATAATCAGAGGCAACTCAATAAATAATATGTTAAATGACATTTATAGAAACTTAGAAGGAAGAAATTTCCATTTGGGATCTCAGTTATGAGGCCATTTCTCATATATCAAAGAATTCTGTGTAATGATAAGCATAATCCCTCTTTGCCCAAAGATAATTGTGAGATATCGTGCTGTCTTTGGAGTGGGGTGGGGGGAAGATAAGAAAACACTACCAGTTGATATATTAGGAGAATTTTGACAAAGATGACCTTGTAAGTTGGTTCTTTGTGGACCAACAGAAGATGAATAGTACATGTTCCATAGAATCAGATGGGAGAGCAGGGTTGGGTCCTTCACTTCATACACAGTGCTTGAATAGCAGTAGATAGAGGTAGCACTAGTAGTGGTGCTGGTAGAGGGGTGGCAGATGATAATGGTAATGATGGTTTCAAGCTCTCATTTAAATAAGCATATTTACACTATACAGATATTCTTTTCAAATTAATCCTTTACAATGCATTATATTCACAGAACAATTCTACAAAGAAAATATCTCATTTTTCAGGTAAGAAAACTATGACTTCCAGAAATTAAGTATCTCATTAAAGTGACATTTATTTAATGGAGTTGAAATTTTTTTTACTTCAAAGATGATTCTCTTAACCATAACAGTTAGTGTGGAGTCCTGTAGGACTATGCTCTAAAATTTGTAGTTCCATGAAATTCCAAGGAAACTTAATTATAACCTTTTGCTTTGACAGATGTGCAGCTTTAATAAGACAAGAAATAGTAAATTTTACCTCAGTGGGGTGCTGCTGATTAAATGAGAGGTTGCAGCACTTTTAGAGGGCTTCCAAAGTTCACATTCAGAGGTAATTTCTACTTAATCATAAAGAAACTAAACTCCTTACCAGTCCTGTTGCATACATGGTAAAGTGAAAGGTTAGAGAGTTGCACACATGTGAAATAAAACGTCTTCATGCACTGTACATAATAAATCTAATTTTTGTAAGGCAGGTTTGGCAGGAGAAAAAGCAGTGGTATATTTCTGTTGGCTGAAACCACCAATTTTTGTCAGAAAAGCAATTCTGAAATGTTTATTTCCTGCACATTTACAAGACTGACTGAGAAACCCACTACTCAAATACTGAACTTACAGTTATTTAAATTTCTAAGACTAAATTTATAAATTCCATCATAATATAGGGCTTATGTTACTAATAAAAATTAAGGTTGCACAATTCATTAAATAAAAATACATTTATCTTTTTAAATGATGCTAACTGGCATAAAATAACTGAATTTTTATTATATCTGGTAAAATATTTTGATAGTCTCATGATAAATCAGATATTAAAAATATTTGGTGAGAGGTAATATAGCATAGTAGAGTCAAAAGCAGGACTTCAGAGTCAAACAGATGTGGATTTGAAAACAATCTCTTTCTAGCTATGCGACATTTGGCATATAAATTGTTTAAGTCTATCTCTTTATTTTTAAGTGTGTAATGTTATCTAGGACTCTAGAATATGAGCTTTCTGAGAGGCAAAATTTGTCCTGTTTTTCATGGAATTGCCTCACCACTAGCATTGTACCCATGTAAAGGATGTACTCAAAACCTTGGCTGAATAGGTAACTAATTACCGACCTTACAGAAAAATTCTGCAGATTATTACTCAAGATATGCCTTATTTATTTATTATTTTTTACTTACAATTCTATTTTATATTAGTTTCAGGTATACAGCATAGTAGTTAGATATTTAGGTAATTTATGAAGTGATCTCTCGATTAGTCTAATCCCACCTGACACTATACATAGTTATTACAATATAATTGACTATATTCCCTATGCTGTATACCTCATATCCCTGTGACAATTTTGTAACTATCAATTTTATTTTATTTCAAATTTTTATGTTTTGCTACAGGAAGCAATAAGAAATTACTTATCAAGTAGGCAAAAATTGCCATTGAAGTCAACAAAAAGAAAAGGCACAAGGAAACGGAATCTCCAGTTAAGCATGTCAGTCCAAGATGAATCCAAACTCGAGTTTGGAAAGTTCAATAAGTTTATAGATGTAGGATTATCATTTTGATTGGTAGGGACTAATTAGTACCAACCAAAACAACATGGAGAGAAGATACTACATATCAACATTTCTAACTTGTTTTCATATACTCCATAAAAATAACTTCCAAGTAAAGAATGAAATAGATGCTTGAACTACAGAATTGGAGTTTAGTGGCTATGGTGGTAAAAAGTCTTGACCAAAACACTAAAATCACTTGCAGAGCTTATAAATAAATTACTTGTCAAATGAAACTGTTATTCTTTCAACAGATATTTATTACTCTCTGCTGTGGTGTCAGGATATTATATATTTGTGTGTTCTTCCATGAATTTTAACTTAAAACCTTAAAAACTCTAAGTATGCAACGACTGCAGAAGGAAAATGGGGCAAAATTAAGAAGAAAGGACACTGTAAGTCTTTAGATAAATGTAGATTTGGTACTAGATAAAGATTATAAAGGTTCATGACATGTCAATCTTTTACTTTTGGGTGGAAGATTGGGTTTTTATTTTAGTGTTTAGTGAAGAGGTCTATGCTAATAAAATATTCTGCTTAACATTTGAAGATAGTTTTGTAAAACCTTAAAAATCATTCCAGAAATTTGGCTGTGATATTTTTTTTTGTTCCATGTCATATTTTGATAGAAATTAACATTAAAATTTACCTGAAAACATTTAACAAATAATTTGAACAAGTTTTCATAAACTTGATTTCCGTTACTTTCTGGATTTCTTGTTTTTAAATGTTTTTAAACCCTCCTTGTCCAATACTAATTGTGTTGAAAATCCTGCTAGAACAAAATGATTATTCAGACATTTTTCCAGTAATAGCTTTACAATTTGGTAAATATCGTCACCATGTATAATTAGTAATAAGATATTTTTTTAAAGTTAAGACTCTAGTTGCAACAATTTTCATTTCTTCATAGTATGATTTTCTAAATACTGATTGGAATTACATTTATCCCCAAGTTAAAGCAAGGCTACATCATAGCCATATTGTGAAGAAGGTTAAATGAAAGTTTTGTGTGCTCGCGTTTCACCCACATTGTTTCATTTGTTGACTCATCATTTCATGAACAACTTCTGAGTGACAGTTACAATGAGAGATTCAAACAAGCCATAGCCTCTGAATATAAGAAGCTTTAGTCTAGTGGGACATTTTGCACACTATTCTAAGTTCTATGATATACACATGGTGGATGAAAACATGTTATGAGAGCATAGTTAATGCTTAAATAAGAATTGGCACTCAGTTTTTCAGCTGTATTGAAGAGGGATATAAGAAGAAATAAGAAGAAAAAAGGTATTTTTTATAGGCAGAGAAAGCACACTTGTAAAAGCACAAAAGAGCAAAATAACAGGATGCCATCCAAGCTACAGGAATTTTGATCTATTTTAGAGCAAGGAGGATGATGTTAATTGAATGCTAGAAGTCAGAAAATAATAGGTCTTATGTCCTTTTCTTGAGAGTTAATCAGAGTGACACAATCAAGTTTAGGTTTTAGAATAATTATTCTGCTATGAGTGTAGATGTAAATTTAAAGGGTTAAGTAGGACCATATGTGCATGTTATACAATACACTGCACAACTCTGGGTGTACCCCTCATGCAGATTAGAATGTAAATGCCTCTCCTTGGAGTTGTATAAGTATTGCCCTGGTGTCAGAAATTAGGAGAAGAGAATCCAGTATCAGTCATCAATGCTGTTTCCCTATCTTTCAACTCCAATATTCAGTACCTTCATTGCTTTGCTCTTACATCCTCATAAAACATTATTCTCAATATGCTTCACTCATACAAATTAATACATGACAGATATCAATAAAATGTAAGCTTTCACCATTTATAAATGAACAAGCAAGGCATAATAAAACAATTCAGTTCTAACTCTAGAATTTCGGGCAAAAGTGAGACAAAGGATATTATTTTAGGCACTGAAATCCATTTACCATCCATTCTATTTCCTTTAAGTTAGTGGTATAATAATATAGACACTTTTCATATCACCTGAAAAACGTTTTAAAAGGAAGATTTCCTAGCTCCATATTAAACCTTGTCAATGAGAATCTCTGATAAGCTTCTTAGAATGGATATTGCTAACCCATGGGAATGACTGCTTCAAAATTGCTCCCCAAGGGGAAATGACCGTTCTGATCTGTACGGAATTCAGTCTAGATGTGAGCTTAAAACTTATGTTTGTGTGTATTTGGAAATTTCCATAAAATAAAGAACACAGTTACAGGACTCTTCTCTGAAGCTCTGAGGCACATTCATTTAGGAGATTGATATTTTAGTATCTTGGACTACTCATCAGTGTTCAGAAACAAACAGAAAACACATTCTTAGGAAGTCAGCTCATCTAGGCTAAAAGAAATTTAACTGCGTAATTATCATTCAAACAACTTCACATTCAGGAAAATCATTATCTTATTTCTAAATCAATTTGAATTGTCAGAAATGTCTTCCTCATACTTGATCAAAATCTGAATCTGACTGCACTTGTATTCTATCCATTTGTCTAAATTATATCGTGTAGGTCTATACAGAGAAAAAAAAATCTCACTTCCCTTCTAAATCCTAACATTTTTGATGGCTCAAGAAAGTACACTTTTCTCTCAGATTGTTTCAAAACACTATGATCTTATGTGTGAGTGCATTAGATTTTCAATATCCTTCTTGAAATTTGACATATAGCATTGAGTGGAATATGGCAGGTGTCATCTGGCTAGTGCAGATTTTATTGAATTAATCCCTGTGTACCATAACTACTACTGCTAATGAAGCCCAAGGCTGCAATTGCTGTTATAAAAGCCATATGATGTTAAGCCTGAAGTCAACCTATATCTTTAAACTATACTTTTTGTTTCTTCATTTGCTTAAAAAGCAATATGCAGATACTTTCCATTCTAAAATTTTATTAAAAACTTAGGTACAAACTTTTATTTTCTCCTTTTCAGTTTAATCTTATTAGTATATTATTTAAATGGAGTTAAATAAAGAGGACATTCTATACCCTTATTCTGTCATTTACGCATTAACTATGCATTCCATTTTTAATGTTAACATGTAAGTGTACATTCTTTTATCTGCAGTAGTCATCCACAAATGTGTTAAATATGGTGGTGCTATAATGGGTTTTACAATTTTTATTGTATTCTTTGATTCTACTCTGCAAAAACTATTCTACTATTTATGCAAATCTGATAACCCTTAAAGGTTACGAAAGAAATGAATACACTATCAGTAACCCTAACTCCCACATAAATGATTAAATTAACTTTAAAAAATGAAAATATACATAACTTCTTCATCTTTTAAGCTGTTAAAATAACCATTGAGTATTTATATATAATGTATGAAAAATAACACTATTAGAAGACACTGTAGTAATATATAATAATATCAGTTTCCAATTTTATAGTTTCTTTATATAAAGTCGATTTTAAGAAATTGATTTGGTAATCATTATAGGAATCATTCCCTAAAATATAATTTTAAAAAATTTTGCCTGCTTAACAAAACTAATCTATTTAGAATAAAATATGCAATGTTAATAAATTTTTTTCTATTCTTTTCTTAATATCTCCAAAGAAATATTAAAAATATCTCTAAAAATATTAATAATATTTTTAATATAGGGCAAACTTATGACTATACTCACTTATTTATGTTAACCCATTTCTAGATACATATTAATAAAGTAAGCAGCCATATACCAGCTTGTTCCAAATGCTATTAAAGTAGATTTTTTATATACATATTTATCAATGTGCTCTGCTTTAAAAAAAAATACATGTTGCTTGTCTCTTTGAAAAACTAATTTTCTCCATGTTCCTTTCCATATTCTCTAATTCTTTTCCATACTCTAACATTTCCATATTCTGTAAATTCCCATATGGTGAAATGCTGTGAAATAAATTTAACTAAACACATATATACAAATGAGAAAAAAATGTATATATTATGAAAAAGTGTAATAATTTTTCTAAGAAATTACCTATCAATGAACAAAAAGTCCGAATCAAATATAGCATAATGTTAATACTTATTAAATCTAAGTGTGTGTATATGGCTTTTGTACACTGCTCACTGTACTTTGCTGCATGTTTGAAATATTATATAACACAAAAAAGAGAGAAGGGCTTCAACTATTTTAAATTTAATGTAACATAAAATCTCTTATATTCTAACTATGTATATATATATGTATATATATATATATATATATATATCATACATTGTTCACTCCAAGAAAATAAACTTCCTATACTATATCTAACAATTAAAACTGTCATGACCACCAGTGCATAAAATAATGAAAACAGTATTTCCTTTAAATACTTGTAATTCGAGACATTACTTATATTCTTATTATTCTTTATTAGTATTTGGTAGAAATTTACTCTGTATAAGAATAGTTAATATTTTAAAGTAGTTAAAAACGACCATAAAGCCTTTATAAGAGAGCCTAACAATAAGTGTGAGCTATCGTTTTATTGAAAGTAAATCTAAATGCTTTTACTTTTTTGCTATAAGAATTTATCAAGAGAAAATAACATTCATAATAAAATGAAAGGCGTCTCTTATTTATGCATAGGCACAGAAACTAGTTGATTTCTAATGTAATATAGATAATGTAACCTTATGAAGCATTTAAACCTATAATATTATTTAAAGAAGATATTAATATTACTTTTCATTTCAAGTTTGCACTGAGTTGGTAGCAATCTGTATTATAATAAGAAAATAAGACAAAATGCTTTTTAAGGAAATTTCGGTTTGGTATAATTATCATGTGAAGTTAAAATAATTCATTTTCCTCTCCTGTCTTTTTCCATAAACAAAAGCCACAGTGCCAAGATCAAAACATAAGAAATGGTAAAATTATATATTTTTCTTTGTTTTGAACAGAAATAGCAATGCCAAGTTCAGTTTGTTCCATTGGCTTTAAGCCAAATAAATGGCAAAAAATAGTGAAAAGCCTCGTCCCATCATGTGTCACAAGCTTCTATTAAAATCCTTATGTAAATTTCAGATCCCTGTGCTGCGTGAGACACCGTCACTCTTGTGCTTAAAAAGTCCATGTCATGGGAGCAAAGATAAAAAGGGATGAAAGAGAAAGGAGCCACACTGGCCTAGAGAAGAAGAGGAACACATGTTCCTATATGGAAAAGTATAGATTTAAATTCTATCTTCTCCTTAATTTATATTAACATGACAAGTTTTCCTCATACTCTAATGTCGATTTACAATTCAAACAATAAAATACCGCCTACAATATGGCACCGAAGATATTAAAATAAAGTGATCTCAACGTACCTCTATGCTTTAAAATAGAGAAGTTTAAAGGCAGAGGAATAGCATAAGTAAAATAAAAAGACTTTTGGCCATGTTATTTATGCTTTAGAAATAATTTCTCTAAATCCTAGGAGGTTGATATATTATTAAAATTAATAGTTCCTTCAAGATACATTGGTTCAGCAAAACTTATTTGAACAAATTAAACTCAAAATTTATAAATTCTAATGTTTTCGTTTATTTTAGAAATATTATTAAAAATCTACTGTGTGTTGTGTTGAGACCATCAGCATAAAATAAAACTGACTGCTGGAATTATACTATTTAGCAAAACTTATTTTAAAGTGAGAAAGAATACAAAACTGTCCTAGAATTAGATTTCACAAACTTACTTGGTGCATTAAAATATTTTTCAAAAACTATACAAAGGCTAAAAAATAAAGAAATAAATAAAAGCCAAACATGCATCATACTTCCACTTTTGAAGTACCAGAGGAGACTTGTCAAGTTATGGCAATAAATCACCATACTCCTGACCAGGAATAATGAGCAGTAAACCTGGGTTTCCGACATTAAATCCCCAAATCATGATGCCCAGAATCAAAGGGCTTTTATGTATGTTTCTAACCTTCTCAGCATGGCTGCAGTGGCTATGTCCTTATCTTGCTTCATAAAATAATATTTTCTTTATTTATTAATCCTTTTTCTCTTGGATCTCTTCCGCATCATCTTTGATAGACAACTTCTTTTTATTCCTCCACTCTCAGCCTTTTGAGAACTAAGCTTTTACGCTGGCAGTTCTTTATCTTTCTGACTGATCACACTGGTTTACTTTTGAAATTTCTACTCCATCCATTTGTCTCCCTCACTCTCTCTTCCTGAGATATTTTCCTCCAAAACTATGTTTTCTACTGATCTTTTAAGTGTGTATCCCTGATGTACAAACAACATTTTGTAGACTTGGGTTAAAATAATTTTATAAGAACATGGTTACAAAATTCTAAATGGAAATCATTGTAGAGATCCAAGTGTAAACTGTCACCCAGAAGTATTTAACCAAAGGTCCACATAATTCAGCAAGCAAACTATTTGGATTCAAGTCTGATAACTTGCAGATTTCCAATAAGAAGACTCATTAACTTCTAACACTCAGATTTTTCCAGGAATTGGTTATTGCATAAGGCATCACCACAAAAACAAAAACAAAGCAAAAACAGAAAAACCTTCTATGATCTGAAAAATAAAACCTGACAAGAAGCTTCATCTTTATGACTTTTGAGATAATTTCAGTTCACTAATATCGCTTATACTGTTCCAGCATTTTGCTATGTAATTATAAGCACCAGTTCCTTGGATTTACTAATTTTTACACAATGGTGACATTCTCTACAAAAATAGGACAATCACTTAATGCTAAGAATGGGACTCCCAAGTTTAATTCTTCAATTTAAATTCTGTAAAAAATCAATAGCTTTGATGACAGTATAAAATCATGCAGCAAATGCTATTAAATAATCCTTTAATGTGACCTTAGAATGAAAGTAAAGAAAAATTACTATGCCATAAATAAAATGGTTACATATTAGAAATGTATATTTTTATATAACCTGTATATGCTTTACAAAGAAATTAAATAAAAACATTTACTATCTCCAAATTTCTATGGACTGTAAGAAGAAAATACCAAAAACCTGCATCTCAGTATATCAATACAGATGTCCATAGTCACCTTAAAAGACCAACTATTTCTTATTTTTGTTAATTCACTCCTAGTCACCTGGCCTCCTGCCATATGACCTTCTTTACCTCACCTCACCTACACCTACCTGCTGGTTTGTTCTAGTCAATATATCCTGGACTTAGATTTTGGTCTCTTATGTAAATCCAATGATATTCAGCACAATTGTTTTTCTTCAGTTTTATCTATAAATTGAATAAAAATTTTAAAACCCATCTTCCTTTTAGAGTGTCTTTCTATAATTAATGAGGAATAAGATCTTATTTTATGTTATAGTTTTCATAAAATCACCCAGTATGCAATAAAATGACTTCCTTTTGTCAGATATTTCAATTCAAAGATAAAATTAACACTTCTCAAGTTAGTATTTCTTACTTCTGTTATTCTAGCAAGTGGAAGGCTATCACTGCAAGATTTTTTTTCAGAAGGTCTATATTTACTTTAAAAGAAGCTAATTGTAAAATACTTGCATCAATTAATTTTCTTAATATTTACACAAAGATATCTAAAAAAAGAATTTTATAATTAATGTGGTCTGAAATAATCTGTGGCTTAAAGTGTTACATATTATTGTTTTCATTTTTTTTTCAAATTGTGCTTCTGTGTACTTTGACTACTGCATAAGCTATTTACAGCTCCTGAAGATAAACATCTGTCATCTATAGCTGCTTATTACATTTCTTTCTTTTGTTTCATATAACATACAAGAAAGTTCTGATTTGGAAAAAGCAAGCATAAAGCAGTGAATGTGTCATGTGAATGATGTCCACAGTCTCCAAGATAAGAGGGTCATTCAATAAATATTAAACAACATGTGTACTAATCTATAAACAAGGGGAGGGAGGAGGATAAATGCCAGTGGCAAGTTTCGCTTTTATTTCTGTGAACTTATTTGATTCCTGTTCATCTTCATCGATGCCCTTTTAGAGAGACCAGGGCCTTTAATAAAGAATGACTTATTCAAGGTCATTCAACGGTTTACCAGAAACACATGTTCTGTGAAATTCCTGTCTGGGCAGAGCCACATTTTCTCTCAGGCTGCCTGATCCTCTGAATCACTTGAATGATTAAAGTGTGGAAAGAGTACATTATTTCCTCCCAGTTTTCTAGGACATGATTGTACTATGAGTAAACTACCTCGCAATGAAATGAATATGCTCTTTAAAATTACTTTTTGGTAGAAGTAAAGATAGAACCTGAAAGCTTGAAAGCATAAATGCTTGAAAAGCATTTTCCACATTTTTCTATATGAAGTGTCAAAATTAATCAGTAAAAACTTATTTATTATCTGCTATATGAATGGCAAAGAGATTATGCTGTAACCTCAATGGTTCTCAACCGGAAGCAATTTTGCCTCCCAGGGGGACACTTGACAATGTCTGGAGTGATTGATTATTCATGATCATAACTGGAGGATGGGGAGTTTGCTACTGATATCTACTGGGGAGAAACCAGAGATGCTTGAGAAGTAATTAACCACTGGCTTCAGTTGTTAAAGAGAAACACATAATTTCCTTCTCTTACAACAAAGACAAAGAGAAATGTCTCTACATGCTCTTGACACGATGGATGCTGTTCCCGTGTATGCATTTTCAAATATATCTCTACCAGGACAAATTTTCTAAGACTGTGTCTTAGAATGTTTGTCAATGAAAATTAAAAGCATAACACTCAACTGTAACTAGATAAAAGCAATTTCACAGAACAAGGAGTGGAGGGTAAAACAACTGTCTAACAGTGTAGATATGATTAATGTATAAAATTTAGAATACCTAGAGGAGGATTTAATGGACAAGATGGGTGTGAAATACTCATCTTTGTATTATTTTATATAACATACTAGAAGTTTCTGATTTAACAAAACAAACATAAGGCAGTGTATGTGTCATGTAAATGGTGTCCAGTCTCCAAGATAAGAGTCACTCAATACGTATTAAACAAGTAGGTCCTTTCCAGTAACTATTGTATGAATTGACAAGGCCACTCCTAAGATGTGTAGGGCCCAGACATATATTTGATGTGTGGTCCCTGTCCATATAAACAAAATTTAAACAAATTATACAACACAACAACCAAAAAGAAGAAGAAGAAAAAAAAACTTTCCTTGGAGAGTTGCCAAAAGAATGAAATAATTATTGGAACAATTCTAAACCAGTGTAAAAGTCATTAGATTAATATATAAAAAAGTGAAAAAGAAGAAGGAAGTATCAGTAAAAAATGCCATGTTTGCAGAAAAAGTAAAACCAGAAGCCAGCTTCATTTAGGGCATGAATTACTCTCTGGTAACACATATGGCATTTGGGAGCTATAATGATGAACTCCCAAACTGCTCACATTATTCATGGAAAGAAATTCCTGGGAAATCTGGATAGTTGCCTTTCTAAAATGCATTAAATAGAGTTAATTTTAATAAATTTATATAACATTATTCCAGGTAAAGCTGGAAGGCATTTAAATTACTTTTCTCTTATGAAAAAAACAAACTAACCCAGAAAAGAATTGATTTGCCACTGAATTAGACCACTAAGAGGCAAATCCTTAGGTTCATCAACTTCAGGAGCTATTATCAACATGACCCATTCTCTTGAATACACAAATAGACAAGATACTGAGGTATAATAACTTCCCACTGAAATTTATCCTTGAGACTTTAAGACAGCACTGCAAAAGCTAACTGATCTAAGTAGATGATTCTTACTTCAGAAGTTTTATAGTTTGGAACCTCCATTACATGATAAGCAATTAAAACCATGCTACTAAATAGAATACAGGTCATTTTAAAGCATACCAACAGCCTAGTTCTTCTAATAACATTTTCCCCCATCAGAATATTTGGTTATCTTCTTATATTGTATATATAATGCTTCAATGATTTAGACACATGTAAACCAGACTTTCATTGTCTAAAGGAATACTTCAATCATGTGAAGACTAGAGAAATCATACAAAAAGTTGTTTCTTCAATAAGAGGTCTGAGGTCTAGTTTACAAGGCCTGGCTAGCAGTCAGTAAATCATCAAGAATATACCAAATGATTAAAGAACCCTTAGTCTCACACTGTTGATAAATAAGGGTCTGCTGATTCACAGTACATTAAAATGTTAGAAAGCTTATAAATTCGCAAATAGAAATAGTCTTTTCCCACAAAGACCCTCAATGAAGTGATAAGTAAATTATTGGCTTCTTGGAACCCACCCCACCACTTTTAAGCTTTTCATGGATCAATTTTCTCAACTCCCCACTGGAAAACTTTTCTTCAAGAATTTAAAAAAAAATGACTAATTGCATTCTGAGAATTTCATCTCCTGACGTGATTTGGTATTACTGAGAACATAGCCAGATAAAGGAGTGCTGCATGCTGCTGGAAGTTTATTTATCCTTTAGCATCTTCTCTAATTTGGATGATCTATTATTTGAGAGAATGTACTTTTAAAAAGAAGGAGGAGGAGAAGGAGGAGGAAAAAGGAAGAGGAGGAGGAGGAGGAAGGAGAAGGAGGAGGAGGAGGAGGAGGAGGAGGAGAAGATGAAGAAGAAGAAGAAGAAGAAGAAGAAGAAGAAGATCAGCCAGAAAGCTGTGAGTGAGCTGACAAATGATGTCAGAAAATTATTAAGAATAAATACATCAATTTACATTAAGTTCTTGCCGAGTCCAGAGTCATATGCAATTAAGTGTTGGAATTTACTTGAAGCAAGGTATGTATTTTTCTAAATGACAAACATTTGATATGAAAGACACTTTCTTATCCACTGTGATGACGCACATAAGTTATAATTTTGGAGCACTGAGTCAAATTTGAGAAAAATATATTTAGTAAGTACATAGGGAGAAAATCAGGAGTTTATTCATAGTAATGATTAATGCCCTCAATACTAGCCAATTTGTTTATCCTGTGAACTAAGGCTAACTTTAGAAAAAACTATATGCTTTTGGAGGCCAAAGTTATTTAGTTCATTTTTGACTCCTCAGCCTCAAAAAAATGCCTGAAAGATTTTGATGGTTTCTGAATCAAAGTAAAATAGGTTAAAATTTGTCTAGCAGTCCATCCAACTCCTCACATCTGCAACAGCTCTCTGCTTTTCACTAAGCATTTCTTGATGATCGGACATCAAGCCAGTCCTCCTTTTTAGATATCTAAAACATTTCCTTCATATATTTTCTACCATTCAAGATTTTCCACTATTATATCCCCAACTTTATGCACTCTTACTCTACCAAAAAAAAAAAAAAAAAAACTTAAGTCTTAAGGCTCACAATATTTCTTTCACTTTATAATACCTGTGCCTATTTCTTCTTTCTTGTTCTTGTATAGATATCTCTACTTTCTTTCTAAAGCCTCTTCATTTGTGCTTTCGGTGGATCTTTTTAGTAGTTCATTTAGAGAACATGTTCAGTTTTTCTGAACTAGAGTGTACAGAGGGGTTTGGGGCGGAGACTGGTATATGAGAAAAACAGGTGCCAAAAAGGTCATGTTGAAAGTAAGGCATTCCCTTTTCTGAAATACACTATTTTCTCAGTCCTTAAATGGGTCACCACTGAGAAGTTTTTTGGGTTCTCTTCTCTACACTGATTCTTTTTCTCTGTCATTAATAATTATGAAGGCATACATCTCACCATAGTATAAAAAGAAATATCACTCACTTCTGCTGCCACCTATTTCTTAATTCTACCTTTCTTTTAAAAGAAAACTTCTTCAAGAAACCTACTATCTTACACTATTCACTTCTTAATTTCTGTATTCTGCTTTCCACCACTTTTTGATCAAAACTGCATTCTTGTAGCCACTAATGGCCTGCTATGCTAATCACTAAATCTGAAGGCATTCCCCATGGTTTTTTCTTTTCTTGAACCTTTGTGTGTGGTCTCTGCCCTTTCCTGGTGTTAACTTGATGGTGCACTAGTTTTGATTCTGCATCATTTCTCCTTCAACTGGTCTCTAGAGAGACAATGCTCATGCTTTCACTCCCCAGACTCTCCCAGCCCATAATACAAGCCTCCCCTAAAAAATGGCTATTCTTCTGTTTTTCTCTTTTAATGTTCTTATTCCAGGATTTATCTACGGATGTAGTTCAATTATCACACATACAATTAACATTCCTAAATGGACATCTTCTTCTCTAATTCAGCTACAGAGCACCAGAACAGGACCTCAAGTATTTGTCTGAAATTCCCTTCTGGAATTATCATCTTCACTTCTCACGTAACACTGCTACACTCAACGCAACATCTTCCCTGTAAACTGGTCTCCGGTAACGGCAATAATCCTTCAAGTACTGGGTTTCAAACGCTTGACTCTTCTTACTTCCTCTTCACATCTAATCAATAATGGATTATTCTTTCACAAGAGTTCCTGCAATAGCCTCCAGTCAATAAATGTTTTATAAAGCAGTTATAAAGCAAATTCACATACATCTGAACATGTCCCATATGCTGCCTGTTTAGATTTTTCCTAAAGCTTTTCCACCCACCTCTCCTTCTTTTTATTCTCCCTCTTCTGAAATCTTACCCACCCAACCCTGAAGGCTCATTGCAGATACCATCAGCTCTAAGTATTTCTCAGTTCTACTAGAGATAAATAAATATTCTGTTCCTCCTAAACGTCTATCACACTTTGTTTATATATTTAATATTACATCTACCAGTCTGACTTATATGAAAATTATATGTTTAAGTGTTGCTCTATTTCCAAACATTAATTGGGAGCTCTTAGAAAGCAGTAACCTTGTCATTTAGTTTTTCTTCAAAGTTTGATGTACTACAATGCTTAAAAACTTGATGGCATCCTAGTAGCTGCTTAAAAACCTGTCTTCAGTGAAACTGAGATGGAATTTGAACAAAGCCTTGGATTATTAGTAAAATATTAAGAGATAGTGTTCCAATGTAACCTGTCTGGAACTAATAGCAAGGTAAGAAGGGCTCAGTGGTCTAAAACATATAGGCTCTTTTTTACCCCCAATGGGAATTTAATAAGTTGTTATTATCTAATGCTTAATTTATTTATCTGAAATTTCCAAAAAAAGTTCTTTGTTATAGTTCTTATTGTTTTTAATTTTTCAAGTGTGTTTTGTATTTTACCTTCATAATATTTATCTGAGTTCAATCAAAGTGAGACAAAGGTATACTACATTTAGAATACTTATTTAGTTAGTTGAATGTTCTAAGAAAGGCCTTGATGCTGATAATGGTAATTCATGAAAGAATGTCCTAATGCTTTTGCTTTTCGGAACTACCTCTACCTTTCAAATATAATCAAATATTATTTATGACATATTTTGTGTGTTTATGTAGAATTCTGAAGTTTTTCATGTCTGTGCAATATGCCCAGTTTTTAAATTTTTCATACTATGATTTTTATGTTTACAGTTAACAAAAGCAATGTACTTTTATAACAATTTTTCTTTCATTTTCTATTGATAGAATGACCAATCCAAACCTGAAGTAAGTTATAGTCAAATAGGTCATGTAGAAAGTAAATACTAAATATTTTTAACAATATATTTTTTTCTATAACACTACATTACTTTGGAGAAATATGTCTTCAACCAGTTGCCTGCGATATTTTGAATATCAAAATACCTTTGGTGACAATAATCAGAAACTAGGAATTTCTTACTTGTGCTCATCTTTAGTTTTTAATTGGTTTATAATCACAAAACATTTACCGTATGTTAATTTCATCATTTCATTACCAACCTTGCAACAAATTCTGATATAAAATATTATAGATGTGTACAGAAGGAGAGTTGTCAGAGAAAATGGAAAAAGGAAAGTGAGAGTTAAGGAAAGCAAGGCATAAATTCTTTTGTATAATCCTAATTTAATTAGACTGGTTTATATTATTTGCTAATAGAATTGATAATGGACAAAAATAAAACCAGAGCTATTAAAATATCAACTAAAAACAATTAACTGGTTTAGTCTTTCTTTCCCAGTGACCTAAATTAAATAGTTATCCATGTAAACTTAATGACAGCAGCACAGGTCTACGTCAGATCTGTAAAACACCTGGGAGAATCTCACATTTCATAATGAACTTTCATATACAGTATTACACATTCAACTCTCTTTTAACCATATTTCTTTAGCAGCAAATACAAAATGTGAGCAGCGGAAGTAAAAATGTTCCACCTACTTAATTTTATTTGGCATGTTTACAGTTAGGTAAACATAGACTGCTATGAGATAAAAATTTTTGTATTTCTTCACAAAATATCCTATGAGGAGAGATAATTTTTTTAGTGTAAAACTTAGTCTTTATTCTGTCAGGCAAAGTAATTATGAAGCAAAACAAATCCACATTGTCTAATTAGGTCATTAAAAAGCATAAATGCGTCATGGAAGCTTTTCTCCTTGCCTAAGACATAAAGTAAGACAATGAAAACAGTCTGGTAACATAGAAAGGTTTAGAATTTGTTTCTTTTCAAAATAATAGGTCCTTTCATCTTTCTGTTTCCCTGAGACGAAGACAGTTAATTTAGAGACAAAATCTGTAATTAGTTCAGGACTTACTCTGATTATATTTCAAAATATTTAACCAAAAACAGGAAGATAAAGAAAAGAAGAAAATACATTAGAAAACTTATCAAAGAAAGTGAGTAAAATCAAGAAAGTGGATTGCTGATCAAATGTATTCTGCAGAGATAAGATAAAATCTACATTCATATAAACACAGCCAATCTGGGATATCAAAAAGCTCTTAGAAGGACTATACTGGCCTCTGCCTTTGGGATTTGAAACCAGACTTTAATTATAGTTAACTTAAGTAAAAACAAATGGCATGATTATTTTGCCTCTTCCTCTCTATTTATTATTTTTTCAGTTTTAGAAAACTCATGGCTCAAAGTGTTAAGAAACAAAATGCAAAAAAAGAAAAGGAAAAAAATCTTACCTGTGATCCTCTGGGCCCTCGTTTGTGGTCCCATTCTGAATGTCCCATAAGCTGTAAGATAATACAAAAATTATGGTAAATTAAATGATACTCATTTTATAAGTTTTATTTCTTTTAAAGAATAATTAGGCATTTGAAATGTATGTTTTAATAGAAATGTATTAAATAGCAATCATGAATAAATGAACACGCATAAAGTAAGAAACTTCTGGTTTAGCAGCTAATATTTCAAACGCTTGTGAATTTTTAAAGATATTTTAATAGCACCATGTAACAAAAAGAATCTGCTAATGTACAGCTTTACAGTTCTTTGTCAAGAACATCCCAGATAGATGTTAAACCATGTTAAGCTTTATTTGCATATTATTAAGCTTCTAGTTTGTTAGAAAATATGAAGAAATTAACTAATGTAGCTTAGTCTACCATCATGAATGATAAAAACCAGAAGACCAAAATATTTCAATAACTTTAAATTCTGTTTTGAGTATATCACAAAAATAAGAGTATTCTAAGAAGTAAAATTATTTAATGTAAAATAAGCCCCAAAGTCATAATTTAGTTTTTCTTAGATTTTCATGAGACTAAAAGACATTATCAAGTTATTTCCATTGTTATAATAGCCCTGAGCTACTCTACTTACACAGCATAATATTTATTTATCAAAAATAACATTTAACTAGAAGAATATTGAGGAAATACAAGATATGGACTGAGAGGAATAAAACTTCACAGCTGTCCAGCACACTCACTACTCATGGGCACCAAATGAAGAAATCCCACCACTTACAATCTAGCACATCAACAAGACAGACTATGCAATGTGTTTACATACATTATTAGCTTTTCTATATAACAGCATGACTCCAGTAGAAATAATGACACAGAAACTGTTCACAATAGCTACAAAAATATCTTAGAACCTTACTAAAAAATGTTTGATTACCATATACAGAAAATTGTAAGACTTTACTGGTCACATAATACTCCTGATTAAAAAGGCTGAATTCTATAAAACTTTTAAGTGTTCAGTTCTACCCAAACCAATTTACAAGTTTAATTCAATTTCAATAAAAAACGAATCATATTTTTCAAGGAAAGTGAAAAAACAAGAATCTAATTTTATCTGAGAAAACAAAAGAATCAGAAAATATTAGATGAGATAACAATACCCTACTGGTTATTAAAATAGTTTATAAAAATTAACCCAATTATAAAATAATTTAAGACTCAAAATATAAATGAATGAGATATAGTTGACAATTTTGAAATAAACTCAGGTACATATAGCAACAAAATATAAAAAAGAAAATTAAAAAATCAATGAGGGGGATGGTTTCATAAATTATATAAATGTCTAACCAATGTACTGTATACTTGAAACTAATTTAAAAAAATCAATAAACATTTGAGGATTATTCAACAAATGAAAGAAGAGAAATAGATTCTTTGGAAAAAATTACAGCTGAACCTTATAATAAACATAAATATAAATTTTAGATGGATAAAAATAATTTAAATTTTAGAAAGATGAAACTATCAGTATGAAATAGAATAAAATCCAGGTAAATATTTAAATTACCTTGGAATGTAAAAAGATTTTCCAACTTAATAAAAAAAAAAACATGCACAGAGTATCAATTAATCCAATTACATAAAATCTTCAAATGTCAGCACAAATGTCACATTGGCAAATTATCTACAGTAAATATATAATGGCTTCAGTATATTAAGACCTCTACCAACTTGAAAGAAACATAACCTTAGGTAACTTGGGGAAAGATAAGGACAATTCATGGAATAAATATTAATAATAGATTTGTAGGAAAAAAATAATTTTATTGGAAGTGAAAAAATTCACTATAAATAATAATAAAAAACTACTGTTGCCTATTAAATTAGCAAATTAATAATGTTGAATATTAGTGAGGATTTAATGAGCTAAGTAAGCATATACATAGCCATACACAGTATACATATGTCATATATAAAAATAACATTTTAATACATATTACATAGACTTTAAAATTCTTGCCTTTTGTTTCAGTAAATAAAAATGTAAAAATTTAGTAATTACAATGTGTTATCACTGTATTATCCAACAAAAGGAGAACTATCCAATAAATTATAGTACAAAAAATATATACATAGCAATTAAAATTTAGTTTCCAAAGCCTTTTTAAAATGTATATGAGAAACACTCAAGGTATAATAAAAAATATAACAGTAATTTTAAATTATTAATTTTTAATAAGACAGTCAAGTATTGTAAGCTTTGGAAATTAAAGCAAAGATTTATAGTTTAGCAACCACACAATTTTGGAAAAATTAGCTAAGATAATCATCACTTAAAATTGAATACTATAATAGTTAATGCTTTTAATGCTTTAATTTTTTAATTTCTGCATTTATTAGCATTACTTCTGATAGTAAATATTCATTAATCTTAATTTAACATTGATTATAATAAATTTAACAGATACTAGTTGATAAAATAATCCGATTTTAAAATACATTAACATTTAATTAGTTGTTCAATTGAACTATCAAAAATAATTTTTGACACATTTCAATTATCTGCCTTATTGAGACCTTTCATTAATAACAGGAAGATGCTAACAGAATAGGAAGATGAGATGCTTATCTTGGCAATTCTAAAGAGATGATAAACCTGAGCACTAGGCTATTAGAGAAAAATTATTTTTAAGCAAAGGTTTCTTCTGCCTTATGTTTTATCTAAATCTGCTGAAGAGAATATTTTCTAAAAGTCTGTTTTGACTATCCTCCTCTCTGCAAATGAGTTTAAACTAACAGTATAACTTGGTAAATTCTGTGTATGAGTATCACAATAAAAAGTAAATAAATATATAAGCACAAATTAATTGTAATCTATAATATACTATTTTAAGTGAAAATATTTGGTAATGATAGGTAGTGTCAGTCAAGAAGGTAATATTTAGCCAGGATCAGAATTAAAATAAGAAAAGCACAAAATTCACTGTCCTCTGCTATTAACTATTTTAAAGATAATAATTTTTAATCAGAGAAAAACATTTAAAATGCAGACTTATTTGTGTCATCATTTACTGCAGAAGATAAATTTGTTAATTTACAAACCAGAAATAAAATCAACTCCCAAACTTTTACTATCTAAATAGGACTTTTTCTTTTGAAATATAAAGCAGCAAAATTGGCCAAAATTTATGGATCGCAGAGATTTCCCAGAATTATACAAGAGAAGAATGAGAGATTTATGGTAAAGGAATTCTATTATATTCTAGTATTATATATCAATATCATATTATATTTTAATAGTCTGAGTTAACCAAGCATGTGGTAATATTTTAAAATGTATACTATTACTTTTTTCAAAGCAATGAAATATAATATAAATATAATATAAGTGAAATATAATATAAAAAGGAATGAACTCTGAAATCAGATACTGGAATGTTCTCGATTCAATAAAAATCAGTAGGATAGTTTTCTCTTTGCATTTGAGAAAATCATACAAAGGCTTTACCATTAGAAATCTATTTTGAATTAAATAATCTGAGTCAAAATTCAACATTAATTATTTAGTGTTGGTATACATGGCGTGATATAATTTTACATAATTTGCTTTTTAAATGCAGAGAAATAGGTGGTGATAGGGGCTGGATAGAATATCACATCCCTATATCTCTCCATGATGATAGCCTACCTGGCACAGATGGTAGGTAGTGTGGGGTGTGGGGCAATGAAGATAAGCTTCATATGAGTACGTGATAGCGTATGTATTTTTATCCTATTTGCACACAGAATTTATTTTGCTGTCATAAGAGTACTATCCTCAGATCATGGACCAAAAACTAATAAGCAGAATATTTTCAGTATTCCTTAATAAAAAAATCTATAGTGTGATAAACTGCCTGACTTGTTTAATATTACAGATTATTTAAATTAAAATGAAGCACTTGGCCACTGGTACATATTCTCTTAAAACAGAGCCATAGGACAAAATATTTTGGGAAGTACTTAGACAGTCTCTTGACTAATGATGAAGACAAAAAAAATAAATGGTTAGTTATAATAAATAGTAAAGAGAACTTGCTCAGCGAATTTCAGAATTAAGTGCAAATTGATGTTGATGTTATATCAATGAGAAAGTCAAAACATCCTTTGAGTCAAACAGGTAGTATTAGTATTAAATTGCAGATGACTAAAATAGTCATTTGACATTATCATGGGATTAGATTAAAGACAGAAATGGGTCACGGACAATAAGAACAAAAGCTGCAATTGTGCAGTTATTTTTTTCCTTTTTGCAATTGAATTCATCTGGACTAAACTTGCAAGATAAATGAGTAGCAGCATGATATCTACGCAATGCTGAGAAAAGAGACAAAGTTTATTAACATGATACAATACTGTTTTTGGAAGAGGAATGTTTATGATTCTAAGATTAGTTATATAAAGGTGCTATAAATGTAAAACATAGAAGAGGGGATTGAGGCTGAGACTAGAAAAATGAATAAAAAATAAGAAATTAAAATATATTTTGGTTGATAAAGAGTACATGGCTGCTTAATTCAGGAAGAAAAAATATCTTTCATCATCTATAAAAGATATTTTCTTCGCTATTTAACTATGATTACTCTACTGGCTAATAACACTTAGATAAGCAACTTACCAGAAGGATTGCGAATATATAGGTCACCAAGATTATCCCTATGCATGACAAACAAAATATTTCTATCTGATGAAGAGATTCTTAGAAAAATAAATAAATAAATAAAAATAGTATCCTTCCTCCTTTCTCAGCTCCTATTAAGCAGGTTAGACAAAATAAAGACCCTTAAATTTATTCCTAGAAAACTAAGTATACTTCCTTGAAAGAAACACAATCTGTTATGTAAAGCATTTTGAAAATCCTAACTTCCTTGACACTAAGTCATTTTCATCCTTATGGAATAAATTCTTCTCTCACTCACTTTTATTTTTAATAATAAATTTCTGCATCACAGCCTTCAGCTAACAGTATGTTACACAGTATTGAGTTCCAAGGAAAACAAAACTGCTGCCAAACAGAAAATTTAAAAAGTTCACAGGAGAAGCAAAGAGAAGTCAGCATGGAAACAAAACGGTTTTATCCAAACAGAAATATTTTTAATAATAGCATGAGAAATGAAGATAGTTGAAAGTATATTTCTGTAGGTAAAATATTTCCTTCTTTGTTTATATATATTTTCCCTGTGCTATTTTCTCCTATTGTTTTGCTTGTTTACATAAAAATTAATGTCTTTTTAAGGGCATCTAGGAAGAACAAATTTACCAATCATGAAGGGATGAAAGCTGTAAGAGAACAATGACTAGACATAAAATAAGGAATTATTTTTTGTATGTACTTAAGGAGACAGGGGTTTTAGATAATAAAAAAAGTGACAGAGTATAACTGTCTCTTGTGTCCTTGCATTATTCTCCAAAACCATTCTTCTATTCACCTACAGAAAATTACTAAAACATATTTTTGAAAATGTATAAAATAATATACATATATATGTAAAAGTTACCACATGATTCCTTTTATTTCATCCTATATTCATTAAATAAACATTTATTATATTATATACCTACAATGTTCTAGGTATAACCTATATATACAAGAGACAAACCAAGATTCATCTCTATTCTCCTGGCTCTTACATTTCTAGTTAAAAGAGATCAAAAAACAACAACAAAAAACCACATATAATGTACCAGGTGATGATAAAGCTGTGAAACTTGAAGTAAAGAATGAAGAATCAGTGGGTAATGGCAAGTAAGGGCTGGGAACAGAGCTAATTTACATAAGTAGATCAGGAAAGTCTCTTCTGAAAAAAGTAACATTTTAGCAGAGAACATAAAGTGAGAATACCAGTCACACTTATATCGGAAAATGGGCAGGCTCAGAAAACGGAGACTGCGAAGACTCTGAGAAGGGAGTGGGAATGGTACATCTGAGTTACTGTAAGCCAATATTTTAAAAATGGTTGGGTCTTTCTAATCATAGGTACATATATTTGAATTTATTCTCTTCCACTGGTATGAAATGTCCAAAAGACAGTCATTAGCCCCACTAATTAAAAATTACAAAGTACATTTTCTAGAGAAATACTAAAGGACCAGGGATTCTCCTTTCCTCAAACTCTTAATAGATTTCATTCACTACAACAAGAATTTGTGGAACATGTACCACACTCTGTAATGGCATCTTTATATTAGTCACAGCAAATAGCACAATTTTGTTGTCCCTTTATGTGTGTTTTGTTTTTCAAGAATCATAAAATGCCTAAGAGCAAGGGTTGTCTTTTAACTCTACTTGCTACGCTAGGCATAGACTTTCGATTTGATAAATTAAAGCTCTTCTGTGTCCTTGGAATGTTCCCTTCGGAGTCTTCTATTGGCATAATTAAAAAATATATATATCTTTACTACTTATTTTTTCTCTCTCCAGAATTCCACATGGGAAGATGGGCCTGGACTGCTCCCTTCCCTGCCCATAGGGACTATTGGATTGCAGTCCCCTGGCCTGGGAAGATCTGTGATGGACAGTTTAGGTCAGTTCAGCTCCTGTCTAGTCCTTTTAGGGAAATTGCTCTTAATCCTTGGTGGTTTTTTTCCTTTGCCTCTTGTTATCCAAGGAGCAGGAAGGTCAAGACTACACTGTACTCTGCAGAAAAGAGACACTGAAAGTCTGCATTTGGCTTGGGCCTTAGGCCAAAAGTGTTAATAAAATCCCTGAGGCTCCCACATATTGTCACCCAATCCTCCCACACATTGTTCCACACAGGGGTTTGGGGCCTAGAAAGGCCTAATATAGATGGTACTGAAAAAAATTGATCTTCCTTTGTAATTAAGTGTACAAACTGGGAGACTCCCTGGACCTCATTTAGGGAACCCAGATTTAGTCAGCAGCCTCAGTTCTTACCCACAGCCTAACTTCACCACCACCGCTTCAGCACACCACCCACATCCCAAATCCAACCCACTCTACAAGGCATTATCCAATGATAAGATGTTATTGAAAATTTCCTAGAGAAACAGAATATGGTTACATTATACAGAATACGGCAAGAAAGTCACAAACATATTTGTTAGAGATCTCCCAAGGTGTTACAAATTTTTTTTTGTTTGTTTGTTTGTTGGTTTGCAAACAAAACACCTCTTGCCCTTTACTCTTGGGAAGGGAGTGAGTGTCTTTCAGCTTACCTGTTTGAGCCTTTCATTTCTCAAGGATCTTTCCCAGGACCTAAATATCTTTTTATCACTTCCAGAAAAAATTTAGATTTTACCCATTCTTCCCATCTTGAATCAGACAAATTAGCAGGAAAAAAAGATTCTTTAGAATTGACCCTCCCCTTCCTTAGAAAGCACTGAGAGCCTGAAAATAGTAAAGCACTGAAAGATTGAAATTAAAAGATACTTTTTCCTTTTGTAGTTGGTGATAACTACCTAAATTCCATCCATTTCGCAGACAATAAATACCTTATCCTGACTCTTAGAGTTCCAAACCAGCTAGTTTAAATTTCATATGCATCAGGAAATGAGAAGACTTTAAAAAGAGAGAAATCCAAATATTCTCGAGTTTGATATCCCAGCCTCTCTACTGCAAGTTATGCATCTATTTCTGATAATGATGTTCCCACATTCTGATTTAGAATGTTTCCACAATTCTATTTCTGTCCCTGTTATCAGAATAACGATCATTATCCAAACATATACGTGGCCACTGATTCTACAAAGCTTCCATTATCTTGACTATCTTGATTGCATAGACTTTTTGTACTTAAATTGCTAATTTGCATTTTCAGTACTAGTAATAACAATGCAATCACATCAGTCTTGTGCTTAAACATGCTGCAAGGTATTTTAGAAAGAAGTACCTTATAAAGGTAGTTTATGGCAATAAAGTAAAATAAACTTATAAAATTCTGCATAATATAATTACTCCTTGGATAGTTCCACATATTCGCATTGTTAAAGTATGGGGAAATCTTAAAGCAAAGGAACTCAATTCAACTAAATAATTCCAAAGGTATTTGGTCATAAAACATTTTTGTTTCAAAAGAGATTAATAGTTTCTTTGGAACACATTTTGAGAAAATGTATAGAATATTATATGTCAGACGTTTAGCTATGCTAAATTCTTTATTAGTACATCTCACTAGCACACATTATTCATTCCTTCATTCACCCACTCACTATTCATTCATACATTCTTTCAACAAGTATTTATCGGATACCTACTATACATCTACTTCTGTGCTCTATGTAAACATACACGTGTTGATTCTGCCAATCCAGAGGCACCATAGAATTTTGAAGGACCTTCTAAATCATTAATAAAGTGTAGCATACTGGTTAAGCATGTGGGCTTTAGAGGCCAGACTAGCTGGTTTAAAACTCATCTCTGACATGGTATTCAGTCTTAATAGATACATGATCTTGGATAATTTATTTAATGTCTCTGTGCTTCAGTTTGCATATTTCTAGGATTTAGATATAATAGCATCTAATTCATGTGGGTGTGACAGATGAGTCATTATATAAAGACTTAGTATAGTACTTAATACATAGTATGGATTCATTAACTGTTAGCTATTATTTTATCACTATTAATTATAGATAATATTTCAATATTATTGAATTATAATTAAGAAAAGTATAATTCTGATGATATATATGGTAACTTTCTATTAAACTAGAATGAGAGAAACCCATTCTTTGATCATGTACAAGTTATAAAATTTGATCAAATTTATAAGTAAAGCAAAACTTCATGTATCATTACTCACAGTAACATGTAACACATGTACATGGCCATGAATTCTACTGAGTCCACAGAATCAGATTCATATTTGTTTTCTGTATAACAATTGAAAAATCCAAGTTTTAATAATACTATGTCCCCATGGTGAAGAGAGGCATGCAAAAATGAGAATTGGGATGGCATAATCTTTCTGAAGCATAAAAAATAGCAAAAGACAAAGTCACATAACAAAGGTTTGGAAAGATTTATAAAAATATACGTATTTCATACACACACACACACACAATGAACTACTCAGACATAAAAAAAGATGAAATATTACCATTTATAACAACATGGATGGATCTTGAAGGGATTATGCTCAGTGAAATAAGTCAGAAAGAGAAAAACCATGATTTCACTCATGTAAATATAAAACAATAAAATTAGCAAACTAACCAAACCAAACAAAAACAAACTCATAGATACAGACAATAGAATGGTAGTTACCAGAGGGAAAGAGGGGTTGGGGGGAAGCCAAACTGAATAAAGGGGATCAAATATATGGTACAGAAGGAAACTAGATTGTGGTGAGCATGCATGAGTATATAGATATCAAATCATAATGTTGTACACTGAACATTTATATAATGGTATTAACCAGTGTTATTTCAATTAAAAAAAAATGTTTTGAGCAGAAAAAAAACAATTTTTTGTGAAATATCAAATAAGGATTATTGCTTTAATTTATTAATTCTATAACTTTACTTCAGGTGAAACTCAAATCTATGAGCAGCATTGAATATGACTATAAATCTATATTTTATAGTTAAACTACTTTTTGTTTTATCTCTGTCAATTTAGGTAATTGAGTAGAAATCAATTTTTAAAAGGTGTTATTTATAATTTCTAGCTTTTTACCTGTTGTTTTTAGACTGGATCATGCTAATATTTCTGTTTTGCTATCTATTCAGATTCCTTTTATATAATGCCTCATGGAAAACCTCATTTGATACTATTTTCCCTAGAAAATTGTTAAAATTCAATCATATTCACCATGGCAACTTCATGAGACTCATCTATAAAATTGATCTTTTCTTAGGAGAAAAATTTGGAAATCCCAGCAATAACAATGAAATCCAGACATAGTCTCAGTTGTGGCAAAAGCTTTAAACACAAGATTCATGAGATCTTGCATTTGGAAAGCTTTTTTTTCTTTTTGTTAATCATATATTTGCATACATTGCATGTGGTGTAAACAACAATTTCTTAAATTGTAGTATTAAATTTAATAATGTGTGCTGAAAATGGGAACTAGTATACATTTATAGATCTATAAAAATATACATATATTACTACTTAGTTTTTAAGCTGTTACATATGGTAACAAATTATTGAAAATTCTCTACTTAACCATCATTTTTAGAGATGGTCTTAAGAAATCGACACTGTGACTTTTCAAAATAAATTGCAATAATATTCATGACTTAAATTGAACTCATCTTAAGTCATGACATAAAATACTGATTTCACTTTTATAAAATGCCCATTTAATATAAAGGTTACATTTTTCTAAAAATACTTTATGTAAAAATTTTAAAGTCTTATTTTACTCAGTGCTTAGCCATGTTTTACATTTATGCAAAAAAAAAAACTTCGGCAACATAACAAGCTTCCAAACATTTTCCATGGTACTTCCTCCTCCCCAAACATCTTCACTTCAGGGCTAGGGGGAAGGGGATTGTTGAGAAAAAGACAGTGGCAGAGAACAACATGTGCCAGCTCCATTACATATCACTTGGGTTTCATCTTTCCTCTGAACTTGATATTACCAAAATTACTTTTGTTCTACTTTCTACAATTAGTAAATTTTAACAAAACGTGTATTTTGTTCTTGGCTTCTTAAAGGTTGCTAGAAATAATTTATTAAAAGGCCTAGAGATATTCTCTTATCCCAAGTTCAAGGTAAAGTGTATTCATGGCTCAAATTTGATCTAGCTCCTCAATTCTCCTTCATGGCTCTAAAACCCATTTGATATATTGAAAGTAATTTCATGGGTTTGTTTTTACTATAACTAATGTTCTTTTGCAGGAAAAATAATGTTTCTTGGAAATTTATTCATATCATATGGGTCTCTAGGGATTAAGGGGAAATTTTAAATGAATCTAAAATGATGTGACAAGGAAAAAAGAAAGTGGAAAAAAAAAGACTATAACATGATCAAAATTATTTGTTTTTTATTAACTGAAGTAGGTAGAATGGCAGGTGCAAAAAGATTATCATGTTCTCTGTCTCTTTTCTTACCTCAAGTATTAGAGCTGAAGGACTTATTTACTTTTGACTTTTTTTTTAAAAATAAACTACTATGGACCAGAGCCTCTAACAAAGGCAAAACATAAAGAACTTAAAAAGTGAATCTGGAGAAAAGAAACATAATAGACAAACAGCTACTTAGCAATGGCCTTTAAAAACATCATTCTGAGTTGCAGAAGAGGAAGTTTGCTTGACATGCCAATTAATCACCGACCTTGTCAATTTAAATCAATGATATATAGTAAATTGGATTCTTGCTTATTTGATTATGTATCTAAATTGAAAACTCCCAGAATTCCTTCAAGGGGAGGAGGGGCACCCTAAGGAAGTATACAATTAAAAATTTTTTCTATTAAACACATTTCCATTGCTTCCAAGCATGCCTTGGAATACACAGTGTTTCACCAACAGTATTAGGGTGATTCTCTGGTTAGCCTTCATTTCTGCTTTTGTGAAAGGGTTCATGGGTAAATGACTATTCTAATACTCCTTCTTCCTGCAGGGTGTGTACAAAATGCCTAAGATGGTATCCTTAGAAGACAGCCAATTCAATTCTTCAAAATCAATAAATTACACAAGGTCTAGTCACAACTTTAAAAGCATAGCCAAACTGGACTGCCCAGCTTGAGTTTGTAATGTTTTTCCTCTTTCAAGCTATTATTATTCTAAACTTGAAAAAAAATTATTTTTTTGCAAATTCCATATAGTCAAAGAGTTCATTAAGACTAAACTCCTTAGAATAATGCAGTTTATAACTTATACAAAGACAATTTTAACTTCAAAAGATAAAGTCAATTAATTCATACATCAATATGAGATGGTTTAAAAACTGTTTAAAAATTAAATTCATTAAATTGGCAGAGATCTGATTTTCAGCCTCTGTCTTCTTCACTGATTGAACAATCTTATTATACAAGTTACTATACATATTATATTTATTGAGTCTTTTTAAAACTCTGTATTGTAGTTAATGATAGACTCCAGAGTAAAATTCCTTGAAATTGAATTCCATTTTCACTCTTACTAGCACCAAGAATCTGGTTAAGTTACTCTGTCATTTCTAGGTTCAGTTTCCTCATTTGTAAAATAAAGATAATAATATTATCAATGTCACACAATTTTTATGAAAATAAGGTGACATAATCAATGTAAGACCACTCAATGGCTTTTCATTTATTTTAGAATTGAATTTGAACTCATTGCTATAACCTATAAGACTTGGATACTGTTTATCCGTCTGAAAGAAATTTTTCCCTTTCCTAACACTGTTAGCTCATTCTCATACTTCAGGTGTCATTTCAAATAACACCTTCTCAGATACACTTTCTGTGACTGACAAATCATCCATCCATTCATCCGTCCATCCACCCACCTTACTAACTATCCATTCATCCAATAGCAACAAATATCTACTGAGTGCCTACTTGGTACTAGGTACTAAGATCTGGGATTAGGGAATAAACAAGAGGCCAGCCTTACCTTCATCTTTCCCCTTTTACCTTTTGGCATGACCATCTGCTCCCAGAACTTACTGCAATCTGAAAAGATCCTGTTTATTTATTCCATTACCTTCTTATTATCTGTTTCCCATTCTAGAGAATGAGTTTTAGGATAAAAGAACCATTAACGGTCTTATTTGTAATGTGCACTGTACTTGGCCCTAGTTAAGGGAATCAATAAATATTTGTTTAATGAGTGACTAATTTTCCCAGAAGAAAATTAATTAAGGGAAGGCAACTAGTTAGAACTTTAAATAAGAAGGAGTTGATTCAAATTTCTATAGTTGTAAGAATACTTCCTGGTTCATAATTTCATTTTGTCTAGAGTTCTTTTGCTATTAAAAAAAGCACCTTGTAAAATATATGTTGGTCAAATTATAATAAATAAAATGTCTATTATTTAAGTTTTTAAATTCCGTGGTGCCTCTTGATGGAAATGCAGACATCCTAAGATGCTTTAAAGTTAGAGATGCAAGCAAGAGTACTCAAGTAGTAAAAATGCTTTGCCCCTTTGCTCGAACTCAGAATTTTCTACCTGTTATCTTTTGACTTATGTGGCCAAAGACTGCTAACCACTCATATCATATACATCTTACTCTTCTTCCTCTTTCACAGAACTCTAATTTTCATAGAGATAGCAATATGCTCAGGCTAGAAACTACATTTCCTGACCTCCCCTCCCTTATAGAACAAGAAGTCATGGACATAGCCTTGGCCAATAAGATGTAAGCAGAAGTCACTGTGTGAAGCTTCTAATAAAACTCTTTAAAAGGGAAAATACTTGGATAGCTTGTCTCTTTTGCTTTTCTACTCTCTCTCCTCCCCTCCTTACCCAATTCTTCCTGCCTAGAAGGGGTATAGGATTCTGGAGAGAATCAATGATCATCTGACACAAAGTGACCATGAGGGAAAGATAAGCCTCTGCCTGATATCCTGAAGCCATGAAAAATGTCAACATTGAGTTCTATTTGAGTAGACATGTGTAAATACAAACATTACCAACATATTCTCTCTCTTTCTCCCTCCCTCCCCTGACCCTATAGCAATAAAGAGAGGCAACAGCAAATATATACCAGAAAGGGCCGCACAAAGGGAAGAGAAACAGATCTGCATACATTACTGACTTTGAATTTGCTACAAAAAAAAATCATAACATTTTAACTAACATTATTAGTACACAGAGGAACAATTTATGTCATTAGTTTGTATATTATGTATTATGTATATTATGTACGTTATGTATGTAATATATATGTCAAATTCAACCTTATGAAATAAATGAACATGGTAGAAATAACTTGTAAATGTCTCAGTTTACATTGTTGCCATATATATAGATCTTAAATAAATATTATGTTCATCACTTTTTTTTAAAAAAAAGGATAAATGTCAGAATGCTGAGAACCAGGTAAAACCAGTTTAGAGAAGAAATTAAAATGATGTTTCTAAAGTATATATTGCAAAACCTGATATTAATAATTTTTTTAGGAAAAAAATAAAATAGATCTTGGAAATGCTGGACTAGACACATGTTACTTTTAATATAGAACTTCACATGGCCTTTAATATTATGACCTCATAGTAAGAAGAAAAGCAAATGACATTTCTCAGAGTAAATATATTTTATCCTGAAAACTGAATTCATTTGTCATAGAGCATCTTATCATACAGCACAGTTTGGGAAACAATAAAATAAAAAACTTTATTCTTCAAGATTTTATAGTTTTTATTCCAAAAATGAAGCATTGCCAAGAAGGATAATACAAAAATAAGAACTTTCAAATGAATCATGAAAATAAACACTAACCTTAAAATTTAGCTTTTAGAATAATTTGTCTGGCTTTTGTTTAAAAAATAAACATGTAGAAAAATACCAACAAAAAGTAAAAAGACAACCCAGTGAATGGAAGAAAATGTCTGCAAATTATAAATCTTATAAGAGACTTGTATCTAGAATATCTGTATACAGAATACATCTCAATATTAAGAAAATAATTTCATTAAAAAGTGGGCAAAAAAATTGAATAGACATTTTTCCAAGAAAATATACAAATGGTCAACAAGCATATGGGAAGATGATCAACATTATTAGCTATTGGGGAGATGAAAATTAAAAGCACAATGAAATACCACTTCACACCCACTAGGATGATTATAATATTTAAAGTGCACACGTGCGCACACATAAACATACACACTCTCAAATAAATGTTGGTGAGTATAAAGAGAAATAGGAACCCTCATATTTTGCTAGTGAAAATGTATAGTAGTACAGTGACTTTGAAAAATCATTAACAGCTTCTCAAAATGTTAAACATGGAGTTACCATAGAGCCAGCAATTTCACTCCAGGGTTTATACCCAAGAGAAATAAAAACCTAAGTTCATTAAAAAATTGGAACATGAATGTCCATAGGCACATTATTGATAATAATTGAAAGTTGAAACTCAAATGTCCATTAACTAACATAGAGAAACAAAATGTGGTATATTCATATCATTTATTTGGCAATAAAAAAGAATGAAGTAATGACATATATTACAACATGGATGAACCTTCAAAATATTATTCCAAATAAAAGAGATCAATCATGAAAGGTCGTGAATAGTTTAATACCTTTTATAAGAAAACTCCATGATAGGTAAATCTATAGAGACAGAAAAAATATTAGTGGCTGCCTGGAGCTGGAGGTGGTGGAGGCAGGCAGAAATGGGAAGTGACTGCTTATGGATATAGGATTACCTTTTGAGTTGATGAAAATGTTCTGGAACTGGTGGTAAAGGTTGTACAACACTATACATGTCAAAAAAAAACCCACAATAAATTGTATATTTTAAATAGACAAATTTTATGGTATATAAATTATATCTCAATAAAGCTGTTTTTGAAAAATAAGCATACACATACCTCTATGCATACCCATATTCCACATTAAAGTGGTTCCTAAGGAAAAAAACCTGATAATCATAAGATTCTTCATCTCTATTTAAATTTGGGTTGTGCTGTTGAAAATATTGTGGAATGGAATAGAACATTATAATTAACTTGTTTTTTTTGTGTAAGATATTTCAGCTGTATTAAACAGTAAATACAAAGATGGCTTATTTCTAATAGAAAGTGATATGCCTGTGCATGGTGATCACTATTCTTATTACTAGCTACTCTGGAATTATGGAGTACTTACATTGTTTTTATTTCTAAATTGGCTCCAGGAGTAATTCTCCTACTAAAGAGATATAATATCTGACATTTTTAGAGTTGTTATTTTAAACTGTGGTTCACACAGTAGCTTTCATTTTTCTTTTCTCTGAGCAAAACCCCTCACTAAATATTTGAGTGTTTACTGCAGCATTGATATGGGTATTTAAAACTTATTTAAATGGTTTTCTTGTAATAATTCTTCAAATAATTGTCCTGATCAATATGTCACCTTTACACATATTATCAATAACCACATAAGCCAATATTACATGCCAAGAGCTGTTAGATGCTTTGAGTACAAAAAAAGACAGAAATGGAATTCTGGTCATCTCATTTTAGTAGAGGAGGAAGATATATAAGCGAATTAAAATAAAATGTAAGTACACATTTGTTTTTCCTACGAATGGTTGAGTCCTTACTGTGTGCCTGGCATGCATTAAATATTTTCTATTCATTATTTCAAAAATCCTCAAAATAATCCCTCTAGAGTAATATTATCTTCCCACATTTATAAATGATGAAGCTGTGACATACAGAGAGCTCTTTACTATGTGGAATCAGCCAAAGGTCTGCTTTTGAAACACTAGCTCTTACCCTCTACATTTTATTCTCCCACAGAGCAAGGATGAATACGGCGCTAATGAATCACAAATATGAAAACAATGAATTCTTCCCAGAGAGGCAGAGAGCAATCCTGAGAGCTGAGCTAAAGACAGGATGTGACATCAGAGTTGGGTTTTAAGATAAGTAGAGGAGATTGGTGGTAGGGGAGGGATTCTAGGTAGGCTGGGGTCCACATATATAGAACTGTGTACCTGAAGTTAAAGGGTTCAAGATATATTTTAAAGGCAAAAGATGGCATCACATACCTTAAAGTAAGAATTATGTGAGCATACTTGTATTTTAGAGAAAGTCTATAAACATAGTTACAAACTGTGTGTGCAGTGGGGTAATTTACAGGAAGGAGATTGAAGGCAAGATCACTTACAAAAACCCTCCTAGATGTGGAGTTAAAATAACATTTTAAATTAAAGTTCATACTCGTTCCCTTCTTCCCACAAGAAAGAAAACGTCTAATCAATTCAAGATGCATCTGAATTGGTGTATAAGCATCTCACCCTTACACATTAAAAAATTAAGACCATAAAATATTTATGATTGCATCTGTTTTTACATGAAGTTGTAACTATATCAACAGGTATAATTCATCAAAGAAAATCAAAGCCTAATAAATTAGGAATGCAACAAAGGGAGACAGAGAATTGACAACTCAGGGGGCAGGATGGGGTCATGCTAGAATGGTACACTTTTCTTTCTTTAAATAGGTCATTTAAATATCAACTGTAGCCTGAGCTTCTTTAAAGGATCTTTAGCCAGAATGTGTCTAAAGGTTTAGAGTGGTCAACAAGCACTCTGATTTCCATTTCCTTAACTACTCATGCTAGTGTAAGGCTGTGCCACTTGGAACATTGCATTTAAAGTTCAAATGTGAATGAGATTTTTTAAAAAAATCTCATGACACGAATTCTCTTCAGAGGTAGATCATACCTACCTCTTTGATAGGAGAGAACCAAAAGAATAGCTCTTGGGGAAGCAAAGAATGAAGGCTTTCAGAAAGGCAGTGATACACTTTGCTTTAATAAAGAGACCCATATTACATATTTTTCATTCACCAATTTGACAGTTATGGAGCACTTACTAACAGCCAGATGCTAGGTTATATAAGAGAGATGAAAAGATGAATGGGTGTCCACTTTGAAGGAAATCTAATTCGATAAAAAAAAAAAAACATGTAAGTGAAGAATTAAAATATTATCACCCTTAAAGTGTCTGTTCCCCAAAGGCACACACACACAAAAAAAGGCTGCATAAACCATTTAACATGTGTTTTGAAGGTTGACAAAGGTTTTATCAGAAAGAAAGAAAGGGAATCGGGGGTTTGGAAGGTCCTCTCAGGTGGACAGGGCACCACTGGTGAAGACTCAGTCTGTGAGAGGACATGAATTATTTGTTTGTTTAGGAAAAGAAGACTAGTTCATTGCCGGCCTGTATTTAGGATATACTAAAAAGGGAGGGGCAAAATTTTAAAGGGCCTAATATGACAGAATAAGAACTTGAAAAATTACACCAGGGTTTAAGACAGTCATTGCTTTGTTTAAATTTTTCTTTAGAACGGTATCAACTAAGAAAGTGTACACTAGATAGGGGTCATGCAGAAAGACCAGTTAAGAAACAATTCTGTAATCTGGGTAAGAGATAAGGAGGACAAGCCATAGCAGAGACAAAAAGAGAAGAAATGGGAAAGAGGGTGAAGCATTCCTGAGGTGGAATTTTATTTACTTAAAGAAAACAAATAAGGGCAGCTTTAGAAAAAGGAAAATATTACTCATAATTTGTGCACTTTTCATATTATACTATAAATATTTATATCAAAAAATGCAAACTCCTTGATGGCAGGTCTATTTACCATCCACCAAACCTAGCACAGATTGACTTGAGTTGCTTCCACAAAGAAGAAACTATTTCATAGAAACGTGACATCAATGCACCTGTTCAACCCAAATGTTTGTCTCTTGTGTCAGTATTTCCAAGGTTCACACTGAATGCCTGTCATTTGCCTGTCATAGCTAAACACATCAGTGTTGTCAACTCAGAGATCAGAGGCTTTGTCTAACTCATTTTATACACAAAAAAGCCTTATTAGGTTCTTAATAAATGTTGCTGATTGCAGTGATTTAATATAATCTCCAAAATAAAATTTAAATCTACACAGTATACACATATTAACTACTCTGTATTAAATAAGAATGTGACAATTACTTAGTATCCTAACTTCATATTCTTTATCACATAATGTGCCAAAGTTTGCCCTTTCCAGCCTATGAATCTACCATTATCTTATTTATATCCAGCTTTAAAGATGACTCTACATGTGTAACTATTTTGGATTTAGAGAATATGTTAGAAAACAAACATATATCAAAATAAAATTTCTTAAAGTTTCCAATGTATTGCTTCATATTTTGCTATTGGCTATTTGTATCTCTGAGGGCAGATGTTGGTACTTTAAGGAATAAATCTGTCCATTTAGTAAGCTTAGGACATAGATATATCAGACTTAGGAATGGGTCATATGATTTTTTTTAAAAAAGCTCTTATTTCATAGCTCCTAAAACTGAATTAAAAATATTAAAGCCTAAGATGTAGAATAAACAAATTAAAAAATTTTCAGAATTTTCCATGTAAAACAAATCTGACAATAGTCACTCTTATTGTTCAATTAACTTCTTAGGTTTTTAGAAAGTATTGCTCTTGCCCAAATGTTAATAATCTCCCTTTGACAGTAATTCGGTAATGAAGCTATACTTAATGAAGTACAATAAATTACTGTAGTGTAATTTTTTTACAACAGAACAAATTTTACAGCAAGGATTACATCTAGGCTGTACTATGTAAATGACCTTTTGAAATTTATTTTAATTATCTGAGCTGCAGTTTCTAAGTAATAGAAGGGTAATTATTTGTCTTATCCATCTCAGAGAATTTTATGATGGAGCAAATGAGAGAACGAATGTGGAAGTGCTTCCTTATCTGATATTACAATGCGAGTGGGAGAAATTGTGAAACAATTTCTTAAATTCAGAAACAATTCTTAAAATTATTGACCACATATTTTGTGAATTTATATGAGTCCACCATCAGAAATATAGAATTTTCTTTAATTTTAAAATTACTCCTCTGCACATCAAATAAACATTATTGTACCTTATAATGATGGAATTTTAAAAAAGATAACTTTTTGTAATGTGTTACAAACTGTCCTGCAAAATAAACACAGGA
Organism: Macroglossus sobrinus; assembly: GCA_004027375.1. Classification (NCBI taxonomy): domain Eukaryota; kingdom Metazoa; phylum Chordata; class Mammalia; order Chiroptera; family Pteropodidae; genus Macroglossus; species Macroglossus sobrinus. The sequence goes on from PVKZ01000514.1 coordinate 370,226, forward strand.
AATATGTTCAAATAGATTGTTTTGAGCACAAGGGGCACTTTTTGCTGAGGTTAGTAGAACAAATAATGGAACAATTTTGTTTTGGAAAGTCAAAATAAATATAAACTGGTCTAATAGGATAAAACTAAGAAAACAGTTGTGTGGTTATCAGAAATATGTCCTGATAAGGAAAACCCCGTTAGCCTTGGAAAGTCCAAGCAACCTAGTTTTGGGTGACATTTCAAAGGATCAAACTTTTGGATTATAATAAGGGAAAGTTCTTTTCCTGAGTGAAATCTAAACCAGAGAACAATAAATCTCTTTTCATTCTCAGGATCCCAATTCTGATTGCTATACATTTTTAATTAAACCCAGTCAACACTTAGACTGAATAGAAATGTTTTAAAACATGGTCACTTTCTATAAAATGAAAAGAGCATCATTCTAATTAATACACACAGATGAGGCAGCCTGGGGGAGGACTTGATTGATCCACGTTCCATTTTTTAATTTGTTGAGTTTAGTGAGGCATGCCCATTTCTCTTTTTAATTTACTAATTAATTTTAACATGAAAAGGGGGAATTTTTTAATGAGATTTTTCTATAATATCAATTCTTAATAGATTTTAGTCATTAATATTGATTTGTAGACTTATATGCAATCCTTGAAAAATTATGTTTGAATCTATTATTTCATACTCACATTAGGTGTATCTCGTGATATATATACTCTGAGTCTTATTTCTACTTTTTGGAGAAGGGTGCACCCATGAGATGTAGTGAGGTCAAGTTTACCCCTATAAAGACCATATTTGCTAATGAGTTCACATTCTGAGGTACTGAGTGCTAGGATGTCAATATATCTTTTCTAGGGGGATACAATTCAACCCATAACATATGGCTCTTAGTTTTCTCATATAAAAAATTGGGAATACAGACTACCTAATGCGGCTCTCAACCATTTAAGGATGAAACAATTTTCATTTTCTTAAAATAAAAAAATATACTTGATGAGTCAAATTGAAAGCACCTGCTGAATGAAAGGTTCTGATAGGAGCTGTGCTACCTTTTGCATTTTCTAGAAAAACTTGAGTAGAATTAGTTGTGTTTAGTGATTTGACCATATGGTTCCTCTGGTAGGTTTGATTTAAAGATTTATGACCTCTGGATTAAATGATTTGTAAGATCTTTCTAGTAAGACTTTTATGATTCTAGAACAGTTTTTTTTTTACTTGCATTCTTATTATATAGATGAAATCAACAAAATAAGACAAACATATCTGTCTTGTCCAAGAATTTTTAACATAAAACCCTAAAAATCAGGAAAAAAAATAATTCTTATAACTCAGAGCATTTCCAATATTCTTATTAATACCTTTTCTAATGTTCTTCAACTTTTCAAAACTAGAGTTTATTCTCAGCATACACTGTTTTTTCTATAAATAGACACTTCTCAGGATATATTCACTCTGATAAATCTGAAGTACCAGTGAGCACCTATTCGCTAGGTGTTAGAATCCCAGCTCATCCTGCTCTATTTTGTGATGTATGCTCTGGGAAGGTCATAGACATTTCCCTGCCTTATTTTTCTCAGCTGCCAAATTAGAATATTAAAAAAAATACTATTAGGTATGTATAGTGAAAATGCCTTGCTTAGAAATATGTTATTACTAAGGTATTACAGATGCACTAAGGACTAAGAAGATAATGACCATCTCAAAGATTTTGAACATTATAAATATCATCAAGAGTACAAAGAATCAATAATAAAAGTAGATAGATAATCCCAGTAGAAGCAGAAGTTTTTATTCATTTACCTGTGGAGCCACTAGATGTAGCTTGTCTGTTCCTGTGGCTGGAATTTAAAGTGCCATCATTCCCTCTGGGATAACTGCCACCATCAGAAAATTTCAAAATATATTATTCAACACTAGTGTGCTAGTGTGGATCCCAAAACATGACCATGTTCTTCATAATGTTAGTAGCTAGGGTTTGAGAAAGGAAATGAAATGAAAGCGGGGCTGCAATGAAAAGGCTGAGAAATACCATATCAGAAGTAAATCAATGTAACAGTCCCCTCAGTTGCCAATTACTCTCAAACTAAAGTTTTAGCACTTGAGAGTTACTACTCTTGATAAAAATAAATAAATAACCAAGAAAAAAAACTATTAAAATTGCCAGGGTATGTAAAGCTTACGTACCCTGTGACTGTCATTTTTAATCCTGTACCCTTTGACTGTCACTTCTAATCCTGCTCGGAAGGACTTGGTTTACTCACAAAATCCCTCACTTTCCATTGGAGTCTGGGCCTCAGAGAATCAAGCGCTTCCAGCTGGGCAGGCAGAGCCTGAGAAAGTTTTGTGGGTTTTGCTTTTTTAAATTTTTTTTTTTTATTTTAAAGTTATACAGACTCACATAAAATGTCTACTTTTACATTTTAGCCACCTCAACATTTGAAATGATGAGATTTAAACAGTGAAATAACAATATAATTGTGGGGGAGGGGAGTCTTGCCCCTGGCATCAAGAATTATAAACATCAAGGAGTGCCAGTGTAAACCTTTATTCAAGAGACTGGGTTCTTTGTCAAGCAATGCCTTTCTTCCAAAACATCCTTGCTGCCATATGTCTGCACCCAGCCAGCTGCAGATCTAATAAGAAAGTTCTTATTCATGTTGTATAATGTTTTACAGGTTTGCCACGGGGGTCACTCGCTGTGAGTTCTTTACGTCAGAGTCAGAGCTCTAACAAACAGAGAGCCGAAAGATGCCAAGAAATGTAGGTTGGGAGGGGGAGGACGAAGGAAAAAGAAAGGAAACAGAGCATCAAGCTCACAGCCCTTCTATTTATCTTGCACTCATTTAATGCCAGAAGCGATATTTTTTATTATTAGGGAAGAAAAAGAGAGGAAAGGGGGCAACTATTAGGCTGTATAAACATTATCATCAAATATAAGGCTAGAAATGTTTAACCCTCGCTTGACTAATTTAGAAAGGGAGATGCATTATCTTTTCAGATATTCAGTAGCTATTTAATTATGTTTCTGCTGTTGTTTTCACCACATTAAAAATGCATAAAAAATGTTTCCTAATGGTCCTAAAACATAAAGAACTTATTAGATTCATAATTTACCTTACTGAGTGACCTGGACGCACCATCAATTATAAATCCTATATTGTCAATATAAACTCATGTTGATAATGAGATTCAGTAAGTAAAAAAAAATTAAAAAATCAGTGGAGGACTAGTACTATATGTTTTCAAAAAGTAAATGGATAATGGCTTTTACTGAGTCTTCACCACCCTAAGTACCGCATGCCTTGTTATGAACTAATTAAGTACATTTGTAGATTATTCATGAAACAAAGATCTGTCACCAGATGCTTAGAGGTTTAGAAGGCACATTATACATGCTCATATTACTTTTCCGATGTTGACTTAATTTAACTGCAGTACATTTTTTCTTTAGCAAATTTGATAAAATTTCAAGTCAATTTTTAGACACTGGATATACTCTAAAAACTTAATCACATGTAAATGAGTTTTTCAAAAAGATACAATGTAATTTCAATAACAAGGAAGTATTGCTGGCTCATTAAACTTTGGAATCTAGAAGTCAATAGACAGATGCCCATAGAGTTGTCAACTAGAAGTCAACTTGAGAATAGTAAATATCGTTAGAGAGAACAATGTTATTGTGGAAAAACATCTCCAACTAAATAAAAGATGAGAAATTTCTATGGGGTACCCAAACCAATGTGTAAATGTAAGGAAGGTATGTACCAATCACCAATGTGATGCTCTTGTCACAGTAGAGACCTCAGACAATAATGAATTGAGAGAAGGTGAAAAGTGGTATCAAGAGTTTCCAAATACCTTTTAGGTGAATTTTATATTAGCATTGAAAGCTAATATAAATTTTGAAATAAAGTCCTAGAGTAGGAAGGGATTTTCTTTCACTTAGAAAACATTGTTATTGTTCTTATCCTTATTTATACATCTCAGTGAAAAAGCAAAAAATCTCCAAGTGAGAAATTTTTCTTTGGCTCACAGTACTAAGAAGATAGAAATTTTTAGTAACCCCTTTTCTCATTTTATAGTCATTATTTTGCCAACTCTTCCCTTGTCTGTCTTTCAATCATTTGTTCTCTCATACTTTCATAAGTACTCTTTAGTGACTCAGCAGAGGGCCTGCATCCCCCAAAAAGCAAATTACTATTTTGCAAAGTCTGACAAATTTTAATATCACTCTTCACTGTATTCAAATGCAATCAGTCAGCACTAATATCACATAACACAATAGCAAAATCTTGTTAAGACTAAATCTTATATTACCAGTGACTAGTGTTACATTTTGAAATAGTAATTCTGACATTAAACTTGTTTGCTTAAAAAAGTTTCCATGTTGTTTCAATGGAAGCACGTTACAATGGTATTTTCAAAGTACACAGTGATAAAGTGAAACAGATGACATCAAAAAGGCTCAAGAGATATCAGGATGTTTCCACTCAGAAATATTTGAAAAAGGAACAGTACTTTAAGTGATATATTCCTATATTATAGAGGTATCTTTTTCTTAAGAAAATCCTAAGAATCATATGCCAAATTGGAAATTATTAATTTCATTGTTGCTTTCTTTGGTTACTAGCTTAAGGCATTCAAATCATCAAATCAGAAAACATCACGTTCTAGGACAACAAAAATCAACGCTGTAATTCAACATTAAGAAAGATCATTGTCAGGATGATACTAAATAAGTCAATTGTCAAAATGATCTAGGTACTATTAAAAATAAAACAAAGCAAAATAAAATAATTTTTTTTTTAGTTCTGGGGACCAAAGAATTTTCCTGATAAATATCCAGGAAAGAGAAAAAAGAAAGAAGACTGAAGACATTAGAAAAGAGCACTCTCTTCTCCTAAACATAATTTTGTGTGTTGTATGCATTATCACCAAGTTTCAAGGAGAGCCTGGAGCAGACAGTGGAGAACCATGAGTCTGATCCTAGAAGCTGGGGAGGCAGACAACCTTCCTGCAAGGCAGAAGCTCTGGCATGTGAAAGTCAAGAGGGATACCATGTCATCAATGGCATTCAGACAGAATAGAGGTAAAACCAAGGGAGGTGTTACATTTGAGAATGGGGAAAGACGCTACCACTTTAACATATTAATTTCAAAATAAATATTGCAAAATGTTATTTTTCATTCATTAACATTTTCTCTATCCTTTGCCTATCCCCCTCAATGTTAGTGTACCCCAGGCCTTAGTACTCAGACCACTTTTCTCCTTTATGTACATTCATTCTCTGGTGACCTCATTCTAGCTCATTAATTTAAATATCATTTATATGATGATGGCTCCCCAGTTTGTATTTCCAACCCCAACACTTCCCCTGAATGGCAGGATCATATATCGCTTCATAGCTGGCCAGTGGAATTTTGAAACTTAACATTTCCAAAATCAAACACATTATTCTTCCCCCTAAACCTGCCCTTTCCTGTTCCTTTTCATCTTACTATGAGGTACTGCCAACCAATCAAATACTTCAGTCAACAAGCTTAGTCATCCTGCTTGCACACACCACACTTGCAATTAATTCGACAGCAAATTCTAGACTATGTGCCTTCAAAATAAATCACAATTCCAGCCACCCCTCAACTCACTAAAATCTCTAAGCTAGATGACTGCAAAGCCTGGCCATCAGACATTCTGACAGTTTGCTTCCTCACGTCATTCAAGTAATTGCTCAAACAGTACCTCAAAGCCGCTTCCACTGTCCACACCAAGTAAAACTGCACTCTTTTACATGTATTCTCTTTTCCTACTTAATTTTCGTCATAGAACTCAGCATTTTCTGATATACCTAATCATTTGTTTATCATCTGTCTTTTGCAGTAGAGTTCTCAAACTTTCCCAATCACCAGTGAAAAGACAGATGACTGAAATTCACCCCCAGTTTCAGATTCGATAGCTCTCGGTGGGACCTGAAAAATCTACATTTCTAACAGCTTCCAGAAAATGCTGATACTAATGGTCCAGGAATCACATTTTGAAAAACACTGATCTCACAAAGTGTAAGCTCAAGAGCAGGGCCATTGCCTTTATATATATATATATATATATATATATATATATATATATATATATAATATATATATATATATATATATATATTATTATATATATATATATATATTATATATATATATTATATATAATATATATATATATATTCTGTTTAATCTAGAACCTTTATATAGCTTATTTAAAAAACAAGACAGAACAAAAATAGTGAAAACAAGACACTTTCAATGTCTGGGCCCTTTCAGCCTTTTAAATACTTTTAAAGTTGTACATACCAACAAGGCTAAATTAGGAATGGAGCCATAGCATTTCATAAAAGAGATCACCACTATATCTCCAGCACGTGGGAGAGAACCTGGCATAGTACACATGGATGATGCTCAATAACACTGGTTGAACAAACGAATAAATAATTTTGGAATGAACCTGTTTTATTGTAGTAGACATTTCCATAGGCATCATATTCTAGATAATTTATATCAAACATCCCTAAAACAAAGTATTGTATAAATACACATACATGTATATTTTTTAAATGGGCTATTCATCAAATTGGAAATCTGGATATCACCAATCATTAAATGCACTGATAATCAAGAGAGTGATACATGTTCAGTAATCACTAATTCACAACTGAGTACTCAATTTATTTAAACTTGCTTTTCAAAATGATTAGCTTATATGCCTGACTGCATTCCTAACATCTATGGTTTTCTACACCTTTTTTTTTAATTTCCCTATTACACACATCATCATTCTTCTAACATAACTTCTTATCCCTTAGCAGCTAGATGGTGTAGAAGTTCTTGGCTCCAAAAGATGTATACAAATTTAAAGTCTGTGTCTGCCTGATTCTAGACAGCTGCAGGTAAATCTGAGGCTCATCCGTTTCCAAAAGAGAAAGGTCCCAGATAAGGACCCAGGAGTTAGGCAAAGAATATGCTTGAAGTAGAAGAAATATACCCAACAAAAAGGAAAAAAAATATGCTGCTACATTTGGAACAAAATATGTTTTCATCTGAATGGGGAGCAGGAGCAATGCATTAGTACAAGCTGTGGGTACCCATGAAAAACACTCCACGAGGGAGGTAGGGAAGGGAATGTGCCATGAGTCAAGGTCTTCTTTCTGGTTCATCTTTCTCAACCTCGGATCATCAGCCCTCTTTGTAGCATGAATCTCACGTGGGTTGCCAATTACAAGAAATCCTCATTGCACAAAACACATGCTAGAACTTCTTAGAACAACACTTGGCTCTGGTTTCTGCTTGCTTTACTTCGACCCCAATCCTCATTTTGCCAGAGGGCCAAAACCTGATGGTGGATGTTTTTGAGCACATGAAGCCAGGAAGCAGCAGAGAAATCATCAAACCTTGGGCCAAATCCTAGAGATAATTTGGCAACTTGATCAGGTATCTGTTGTGTTGTTATTTATGTTTTCATAAACATATTAAACAAACCAACAACCCCCCCCAAAAAAATATAGCAAAAGATTTCCATTCCATTGGCAAACATATGAAAAGCAATTAGATTTATCTCTTAAGTATCCACACGTGTCTCTTGGTGACTACTCACAGTGACTTTTTACTCCTATGCTGGCTGATAGCACACATCAGAGTGGAACCCTGCCACTTCTCAGCAACTGTGCATCTGGGAAATAATAAAGTCATTTCGAATATGAATTTAAGTCAAACAAATAGCCAAATCTGTTTATTTGAGCTCCTAAATTTCTGTAGGAACTATGTTGTTGTTGCCCAGTTTAAAACTAACCCATCCAAGGCTCCACATTACTTACAGAAAAAATTCCATTGTAGTTACCATGGTACCTATGTTTTTTTATGTTCTCATGCCTCTACTCAATCTCTTCAGTCACTTCCCTTTGTACCCGGTGCTTCAGTGGTATTGCACTACATGATTTCTCCAAACATGCTGCATTGCTCACTGCTGATAGCAGGGACTTATGGCAATACATGGGCTTCAGCATCGAGCAGACCTAGGTACAAAGTTTGGCACCTTCACTGAATAATGAAGTTATCTTGGGGAAGTTTCTTAAACTCTGAGCCTTAGCTTTATTGTCATTAAAATGAGGATAAAGACATCTATCTCAGAGGAGCACTGGGAGAACTAAAGTGAAATGATGTCTCTAGAGTTCTTAGCAATTCCCTGTACTACAGCAAACCTTATACTTCTACTCATCTCTATACCTGCTTCTGTTTGTCTTTCAAAATCTACCTCCAAAGTAATTTTCTTGGTTCAGCCTTCTCTGCCTTTGTTCATTTCTTTTTGCCCTTAGCCAGACAAAACTTACTTCATCCCTTGCTATTTAAAACTATGTTGTGCATACACATTAATTATTTCCATTTCTTATTTATGGTATAGCACATTTGCTTCATTCTTATCTTCATTAATTAGTAGTAGATTCATGTACATTCAAGGCATGTACAGTGTCTGAATTATCTCTGTTGCAAATATTTAAATTAATACTTACTCTATAAATGCAGAACAAATCCATGAATATAAAAATCAAAGGGAAAATGCATACAATGAGTTCTATCAACACACAGTAAAAGATGATTTCTACATAGTAAAATCACCATTTTTCCTTAGTGTAGATATTTAAGATATACATGCCTTTTTTTATCTGATCAAAGACTTATCATGACCTGACTATATGCTTAGCATTATAGATATAAAAAGGAATAAGACATTCCCCTGAGCTGTGGCACAGCTTGCAAGGATATTTCAGGAGATGCCTTTCATAATTTAGGCACTCCAGGTGTTGTACGACAGGAATATCTTGATTCACTCCATAACATCTACTTACTTGAGAGGAATTTTCAAAATAAAGGCAGGCAGGGAAATAATAACCATCTCTATAAATATGAAAAAATTAAAGGACTGCTTAGTAAGAAGGCATCTTTATTACAATGCTAAACATAAATACAGCTTTCCACATTCATATAGAAGTCAGTTACTACTCCTAGAGTTATGAAAAAAGTATATATCATACTTTCTTCTACAGTGACACAGTCCAATATTGTAGCTACTTACCACAATGTGGCAATTTACATTAAGTCATTGAAATGTAGTAACATTAAAAATCCAACTCCTGCTCAGTGGGACTAGCTACATTTCACGTGTTCAGTAGTAGCATAGAACTGGACTACACAATATAGACAAAATATTTGAATTACCACAGAAAGTTCTATTGAACTGTGTTATTCTTAGGAAATTAAAATGAAAATCTGTTTTTTAAAAATCTGAATATACCCCTCTGTTTACTTAATCCATGATTAATTGGGTTGATTGCCTATTACCAAAAAAAAAAAAAAAATTGGTTACCATTATCCTTTACATGGAAAAGAAAAAAGAAAAAGATGGGAGTGGGAAGGAAACCTTCAGGTCTGAAACCCCTGTTAATTTAGGTTTACAAACATACAAACACTCCAATTCAATATTAGAAAGACTATTCTTGATGATAAAGCAATGGTTTGCTTAAATTTCAAAAAGCAGTCCTCTGTTCATGATTTCAATTTTTTTTTGAAGTCAGTTATTTTCTTAGGAATAAGCAAAAGGCTAAAGGCGATCATACTTCGAGATCTTCTCCCAAAAGAACCCTATTTTTTTTTCAGTATTAAACAATTTTGCAAGCTTTAAGTCTGAACTCTCTAAAAATTCAGTCATTGTCCACAGTAATGCAAATGGTTCCTGTTCATGAAAATGTATATTCATTTAGTCTGACTGAGAATATAAGTTTATGAAAGTTAATCCCTCATTTGAATTGGGTTTAATATTTTACCAGTTACCTCAGTAATTAAAGATTTAAATAAAATCTTTGACTTAAGTTCATTTTATGCTTCTATATATTAAAATTCTACCTTTGTGAATATTATATTTTCACACAGTAAAAATGGTCTCTGCAGTCAGTAATTATGTTTGAATAGGAATAAAGAACAAAATGTATTATATCATGAATATCTAACATTTTTTTAGCTATGACATTCCTATCAAAAAATCTCAAGTATTATTTCAGAATTTCTTTCTAGGATTCAAGTTGATAGAAATTAAACTACAAACATTCTTACTAATTAAGTCAGTGAACCAAGGCAAGAGACCTCATACAATGATGAACTAAAGAAAAAATCCAAAACTCTTTAGAGAATGTTGATATCAATATTCCTAATTATTTTGTAAAGTCAAAAGACTTCAATTCTGAGCTTTAGATTTTTTGTTGGATGTCTGCATCCAAATGTCCCTTAAACCTTAAGCTAAAGTTTAAAATGAATTAATTGCCTTCTCAAAACCCCTAACCACTCCTGTCAAACTTGTCTCTTCTGTACTGTTTCTTATACATCCCTCTTAGTCATCCAATCTCTAAGTATATAAGTTGGGTCCTTTCTGCAGCTCTACTGCAAGTCATCTCATCTAAAATTAATAACTCTATTTCCAGTCCCACTCCAGCAGGTGAGAACTTGTCATCAGTCCCATGGTTTTTGTCATTTATATTCCAACAGATTTTCCTATCTTCAATCTTTCCAATTTGTGTCTTCATTGATCACTAAACCAGAATAATCTATTAGATTAGAAATACAATTTTGACTTCTGTATAGTGGTTCTGCATGACAGGATATAGGACCTTAACCACAATATGAAGATCCTCCATGATCTGTCTCCTTCTGCAGCCTCACTTTCCATCGCATGAACCCCAAGAATTGAAGCTTTAGCAACAAACAACAGGATACAGTTTTTCTGCATGTTCATTATTTTTTGCTTCCTTCTCTTTCTGCCTTGAATATTTTCTTGCTCCCTCCTCTCCATCCCATCTACACCTTTCCGGCTACCTTTCAAAAATCACAATTCAAAGCATTACTACTTTCATTTCCTTAAATAGGCCTTTTCCTATTTCAAGGCTATAACTATTTAAAAACCACATAGTTACTTTATTATTACACTAAAAACATCTGTAATTATCTGCTTAGGCATCTAGCCCATTATGGAGTTGTGAGGTCCTTAAGGTCACAATTCAAACCATATAACAAGAAAGAAGTTAGTGCCTTCCTAAAGAGCTAAAGGACGGTTATCATGTCCCCATTTAATTCAATGATCTTGCTCTTTTGGAAACCAGAAGGATCTGAGCAGACTACAAGTAGTAGCCACAGTGTAGTGTCCATGTCAGATATTGTATCTTTGATTAATATGACCTAAGGTACATGACATGTTGCCTTTGATTTGAAGAATGAGGTTTTTTTTTCTTATTCTTATTAGAAAAGAGAATTAGAAACAGTGTGCATTCACCTGTAATGTATACAAGTATACATTTACAGTTTTGGCCTGAAACCATGTGAACTTTCCCTTCCTCTGTCATAATACAGTCTGTAGCATCTGAACTGTCTGGATATGCTGCAAAACATCATCACATTGACCCACTGTCTTATACTAAGCAAACCCAATGTGCAAAAAGTGGCCAGCATGTTGGAGGCCTTCTTAGATGCATGAGCTCCAGCAGGTGGAATACAAACCTTATTTAAAAAGGAAATAAAGAAAATATGGTACATGTATACAATAGAATATTAATCAGCCAAAAGAAAAAGATGAAATATTGCCATTTGAGACAACATGGATGGAACTTGAGATAACCATGCTAAGCGAAATAAGTCAGACAGAAGAAGCTGAGAATCATATAAATTCACTCATGTGGGATATAAAACTGAAAGCAACCAACAAACATAATAAACAAACAGACTCATGGACACGGACAGTGGATTAGTGGTTACCAGAGGGAAGTGGTGAGAAAGAAGGTAGGTAGGGGTAAAAGGGGTCAAATATTTGGTGACAATAGAAAATCTAACTTTGGTTGTTGAACACACAAGGCAATATATATACGTGACATATTGTAGAATTGTACACTTGAAACTTATTTGATTTTGTTAATCAATGTCACCTTAATAATTTTAATTTAAAAAACTTACAAATTTTCAATATCTGTTATACATGTTTGATTTCAGTTCAACAAATAATAAGCACAAAAAATACATTAAAAAAATGCAAAGACTATAAAGTTACATTTCTTTTAGAAATTTTATATCAAAACTCAGAAAAAAATATAGAAGTATTTATTATTTAAAATGCCAAATGTTTTTAATGTAAAGGTTCTTCTGTTGTCATTATCAAATAACTCCCCAAAACAAGTAGAACAAGATATACAGAACAAGAAACGGTATCCTAGAATGTTTTCCACCATCAGAGAGATGTATAGGTAATGTGAGATGCAAAGAACTTTCATAAATATTACTCAGATTATTTTTCTCTCCATCTTCATGTTTTATACTTTCTTGTGTTAATCCTTTATGTCACATATTAAATTGTGGTTTTTATTCATGTTCTTTAGTAAACATTTAATATTTCACCAAATCCCCTATTTTCTCCTGTCTTACTGTCCTCCCTCAAATACATCTAACATACTATATATTAACATAGTTTACTGCTACTTTGCATTTCAAAAATATATCAAATATATAAAGAAAGCAACACATTTGAAATGCTTTATCATCACTTAAAAATATTATACATTTTAAAATATTAATAATATAATTCACAAGAGAAAATACAAATAGCTAATAAACATAAAATGTTCAGCTTCATAACAAAAAGCAAATTAAATAAACTATTCTTTATTCACCTAGCAAATGTGTAGTAACTCAAATGTATCTTTCTGTTCTAGTTAACTGTGAATTAAGATCAGCATTATAGCAATGGTTTCTAGAAAGAGGCATATGTGATTTTTATTTTCCATTCTATTTATTTCAGGATTTTTGAAGCTATACTAAAAACACATTTAATAATTAGAAGGAAAACATTAAATGCCATCTAGTAACATAATAACCAGGAAATATAAAATCATCAGTTCATAATTGGACATTATAAAACAATGGAGTAGGTTGAAATACATATTGGATTGTCATAGTGTCAAAAAAGCCCTCTCAAAATAGTTTTCCTACCAATTTATTCATATCCAGATTTTTAATGGAAAAAAGACTATTTATTTAGATGAAAATTAAACTATAAAAGCAAATACTTTCTGGATAAACAGTTCACACTAAATGACAGATTGCTTTTGGAAAAGAGGTTTTAATGAGAGAAACAGAAGGTAATGTAGTAAGTACCCATAAAAGACAAAGTGGATACTCTGTAAGGAGGAAAATGGATAGTAAACTAGAGGCCCAGAATACTAAAGACAGGCTTTGTCTGATACCTAAAAGTATGGTTTATGCAGACTTTTAAAAAGGCACTTGTACAGAATATTACGCTACAGATCCTGTCTAAAAGGAAGCAGCTGTGGACACAGATGTGGTCTTGCTCTATTATTCAAACCCGCACTGGATAGAAGCAGGTTAATACAGCTTTAATGGTGGCAGATTAGATATCTGGCCTGTTTGTTAAACGTAATTGAATCTGCGTTTTTGAGAACAGCTCTTGATGACGCACGATGTCACAAATCCAACTTAAGAAGGGCAGTTTAAGATCTGGTGACAGGATGCTTGTGTACTAACATAAAATAAATGAAAAAATGTGGGTATATATGAGAAAGAGATATGCAAATTTGATGCAATTTTATATTTTAATTCAGAAATATCTTAATTGCTTAATCTATGTTGCCTCCCAGTTGTTTTGTAAATTGCAGATTGGCTACCTTGACTGCTATTGTCTAAATTGATTCTTTTTAAATAAATAGTATGGGATGAAATGTAAAAAACTTTAGGACTGCATTTTTCTAATCTAATGGTTCTTTATCCAATTTATTCTATCAGTATCTATTGAGTGGCTATTACATGCCAGACTGGTTCTAGGAGTTTGGAGAATACTGGTGAACAAAACCAAAAAAAGTAGCTCCACTATTGTGAAGCTTAAATTCTAATAGAAGAGCCAGATAGTGAATAATGAATGTAAATAAATAAATTCCACCACGTATTCCAAGGTGACAACTGCTCTTTGAGGAAGGAGTAAGGTAAAACAGATTGGTGGTAGAGGGTGTAGGGCTTCAATTTGAAGTGGTGGGGGAGGGTGGGAGGCAGTCAGGCAAACACCATTGGGAAGGCAACATTTGATTAAAGATGTAAAGACAGCCACAGAGGAAACGAGCCATGAGGCTATCAATGAAGAAAGTATTCCAGGCTAAGAGAACAGCTAGTGCAAATGCCCTGGATGAATATGTCCTGACACCCATAAAGAATAGTAAGGGTAAGTGTAGCTGAAAGGAAGTGAGGAGAAAGGTAATAAGAGATGAGATACTGGCAAAGATAAAGGAGCTCAATTACATAGGGCCCGTAGGTTGTTAGAAGGTCTAACTTTTTGACTCTTCTGACATAGGGAGTCGTTGGAAGGTTTCAAGAGGAGTGTCATTTACTTGACATAACCTTAAGTCATTCAGGCTTCTGTTACTAGACAATAAGTCAGAAAGCAGAGAAGACTACTGAGAGGTTTCTACAGTCATTGGTGCCAGGCATGATGTTAGCGTGAATATCATATCAGTAAAGTGGTGAGGTGGCATATTCTGGATTATTCGGCAAGTAAAAGTAAATGAACTTGCTGGTAGATTGGGTGTGATGTATGAGAATGAGAGGAGTCTTTGGATCTCTGACAGAGTACCCAGAAGGCTAGACTTGCCATCAGCTGGGATTAGAAAGACAACAGATGGAGCAGGTTTGGAGGCAACGACTGGGAGTTCTATTTGGGACACAGAGTTTGAGATGTGTGTTAGATGTTCAAGTCAAGAGGTCATTTATTGCAGCTGGATTTATGAATCTGGAATTCAAGAGAGGGGTTCAAGCTGGTGATCTAAATTTAGAAGTTTTCAGTCTGAAAGTTAATTTCTAGATAGCAAACAATTGAAGCACAGGACTCATTGGTCATTTAGCACATGCCATGTACTACACCATAAACTTTCACATTCCTCTTGTCATTTAATTCTTGTAACTCTGTTTTTCAGACCAGACCCTTAAACAAGCCAGTAAATTAATTTGAGAACATAAAAGTAACTCCCTGAGACTAATTGACTTTCCCTATGGCAATGAATTTTGGAGGAGAAAGAAAAATCTTAAACTCATATGTAGGTTTTTCCATTAGCTATATAGCCTCTCAAAGGCCCAATACAAATAAAAATGTAGTTACATTCTGGATGTGATCAAGGAAAAAGGAATCCAAAAGGCAGATGCAGAACTGTGTACAAATAACCTTTAGTATTATAATACCTTTAATTATGTGAATTAAGTTTAAAATAGAATTTAACACCCTTTTTAAAAAAGAATGAAAATATATAAGATCTTTTAGGGTTTGAATCAAAATGTTGAAAACATTTTGTTTCTTAAATGGGTAAGTTTTTTTCTTGAAAAAGCACCTGTTTCTCACAAGTCACTTTATTTTGATGTGCCATCATGAGCAAAATTGTGTACACATATATGGAACATCAAGAAACCAATTTCTTCAAAATAGAAATAATGGTTTATTTCTTTGATACTACAGTTTTAAAAGTAAGTTGGTAAAATTTTCTCTCTTCACAATTATTTGGCTTTAAAAGTTTTATGTATGTTATTTCTCTTGCAATTTTTACGTATATTCAGTTATCCAAAGATACTGTTCTTCTCAGACAGTTAACTAGATAAGTGTATCAAATACCATTTCTAAACATGTTTATGAGACAAATTATAAATTCTATTGTAAAGTTATGAACATGACTATAAAAAACGGTGAGAAAAAAACAAACTAAAGATTTCTTATTACAAAATAAATGTGTTACTCTGACAGAAACTGTTTCCAAATTTTTCTCGAAGATGATTAATAAAAGTGTTTCATGTACTCATGTATACATTAATTATACAAGACCTGGGGCTGTAATATCATAACCTCTATTTCCTCTATTCATGGTAATCAGATGTAGAAATAGAATTTTCAAAATTATACAGAGGTTATATTTTTTAAAATTCTGTATATATGTAAATTATATATAGATATCTAGTTTATGAATTTACCAATATAACCTTCAAAAAAATAACTTTTAATGTAAATATTCACATGGGTTATGGTTTTATAGGAGAGGTTAACTTAGAGAACAAACATTGACTTAGCATTAGCATTTACAAAATAAACTTGTGAAGAACTTGTATTTATTTAATCTGCTCTATACACACATATATATATTTATAGTCCCCATGGCTTCTTGACCTGTACCTACTATATATTATCTTGTATACTTTAGAACTTACTAAATTCTTTACAAATAACCATTGTTCCCTGAAACCCACTGGGGGTGCCTTAGCAGACATAGAATGCATATTTGTAGAGAGCTAACTAATAAACTTGAGGCCTCTCGTCTTCCTGTTCAACCAGAGCAGTTCTACGTATATGTGTTCTGTACATGCCAGCTCCATGTAATGTTTTGTTGCAAAAGGGCTTCTGTTGCTCACAAAATAACTTGGAAAACCACTATCCTACAAATTTTTCAATTAAAAATATATTTAGGATTATTGAGACATTGAAGTTTTACATTTATATAACAGAACTACAGAACAAAAAATGGGACCAGCAACAGACATTTGGATTAACATTACTTTTCCAAAAGAAACAAGGCAAAATAAATCTGCCTTGTATAATTTACGGGAAAGTTTAGCATTTGAAGCAGTACTAAGTATTGGTTTTTACAAAATGCTGAGTTATTTTCAGTAATGCCCTTAGATTTACCATGGTGTATGTTTATATCAAAATAAAATACTCTGGTACAAAAGGACCCTTTAATAAGAAAAGTCTGGAGAAACACTACACATAGAAAGAGAACTTTAGACTTTATAGAACACTTTTCATTGAGACCCTATTGATTCTGGAAGTTAAGGGATTTAATTATCATATACAATTTATACATGAGCAAATGAAGCACACTGACAAAAATTGATTCACACATGATTGCAAAGTTAGCAGTAGGAGAAAGTCTCATAGGTACAGTTCCACGAACCAGTAATGTATCACATAAGAAAGAACGCTGTCACTGTGTGGTGAACTGATGTGTTATAAATTTACTGTACTTGGAACTCAAGTGATGGTCCATAACTATAGGGCTATAGATAATAATTCCTGATTACATATTTGAAATGAAATCTAGACCTAACGAATGGAGCTCTCCTTTTAAGCTAAAACCTCAGACAGGCTTGGCAAAAGCACTTGAATTTGTTAACCAAGAAGTAATTTTCCTGTGTAGTTATAAGGAAAAGACTTCTGGTGCTTCAGCCTCTGGCATAAACTCAGTATACTAAGCAGAATAATGATTCCCAAAGATGTTTATGTCCTAACATCCAGAAATCACAAGGGCTTTATAAAAGGGAGGCAGAAAGATCAAAGTTAGTAGTAGGAGATGTGAAGATGGCAGAATTCAGAACAATATGATGTAAAGACTCAACTTTATCTTTGCTAGCTTTAAAAGTGGAGGAAGAGGATTATGAACCAAAGAAACTTGGCAGTTTCTGGAAACTGAAAAATGCGAGAAAATGGATTCGACCTGGAACCCAGAGAAAAGAATGCAGCCCTGCCATACCTCGATGTTAACCCAGTGTGATCCATGTCAGATTTTTTTTTACCTACAGAACAGTAAAATAATGTGTTAATGCCATATATGTGATAATTTGTATAGCAACAATAGAAAATTTATACACTTAGCTTATCAGATCATGTTTTCCTTATAAATGAAGAGATATTTTAAAATTTATTCAAGACATATTTACTAAAAGTCTAAGATGTGCCAGGCTAAAGGACCTGGATTAAAAAATATATATGCTCTTTACAGTCAGGAGTAAATAATTTTTCCATATATATGAAATGGCTTATGTTCTTGCAGTATTGTATTAATGCAGGTATAGAAATGTTTATCTACATGCAGAATGTCAACAGAATGATTCTAGGCTCAAGAGATAGAAATTCAAATTAGATGACACATTAAGATAATTTATCTCTGCTTGTAATATTATCCATGCCTTCTTTTGATTAGTTCCTGACTGATAGAGTTTTTTCTATTTTAGATAGAAAATTGATAAGAAGCAGATAAAAGTATTTTATCTTGAATTTTTTTCCATAGAGTTTCAACCTTTGTAACTGAACTTATTTTTCTATTGGCGGTAAGAAAACAGTGTTTCCATGGATTTTGTGTTAAAGCCCCAGGAGTAAGAAACATTAGACTGATGAATTTTTAATATTAATTAGTATTGTAAACTTGTATAACAACTAAACATATTAATATCACTTAATATTCTAAGCCAGTATATCAACCTATTAAATTTGGAAAAAATATTGTAGGAAGTGAAAGACTAAATACTTATATTATGATTTATATCATAGTAACTAAATAGTGATGATAATAATGATGATGACGATGATGATGATGATGACAGCCACAGCAGTTTGCTTCCTGAATGTTCTATGACACATTATCTCAATCTTCACAATGTTCCGAAGAGATATACATCATTTCCCCTTACAGTAGAAGAAAATAACTTAGCAGGATTAAGTATCTTTCACAAAGTCACACAGCTAGGAAGTGGTGGAGTTAGGATTCAAACTCTGACAAAAGCCAGGTCTGTCTGGATGCCAAACAACAGTTCTTAACCTTGTTCTATACGGCCTTATATAAGCAGAAGAGAATGTTGCAGAATAAAGTATTGAGTTAGAATTTGGGTATTTCCTTCATCCTAAACCATAGAATATTGAGAAAATCCATTAACCAATCTTAGGCTTAGTTTCTTTTATATAAACTGGAAAAATTAGATTAGATGCTATCAAAATTTATTTTTAGTTTTATAATCATTCATTATTTCACTTATTTATTTCATAGATAGTAAATACCTTATTTGCTAGACCACAGATACATACTAAATGCCTTATTTGCTAGACCACTAAGGATACCCACAGTGAACATAGCAGAAAAAAGCCCTAACTAATCTCACTTGCATGAGAAAGACAGACAACAGATTAACACTTTTTGGGAATGCTACCTCTGGGAAGGTATCTCTGATATTAATTTAAAAATTTAGATCATATTTAACCTATGATCTGAATAAATTTAAAAATTAAGCTATAACCATATCCTAGAGAAAGAGCTTTTGAGGCAGGTGAACTCATTCCAATGGCACCATCAAAGTCTCCCCTTGTTGGGCGTCCCTTTGACTAAATGTTTTTTTCTATATGATTGCTAGACTCTTAAAGAGTTGGAAGTGATTAGTAGCATTCAGCTTTTTCTTATCGTTTCCTACAACCTTTCATCTATAAACTGAAAACCTAAAAATAGTGAATGAAGCAAGTCATGTGATTCAGTAGAAAGGAACAAACAGATAATAATAATTCTTACAAAAAACATATGAAATATTTATCTCACAAACATTTCACAAGGTATATATGAGGATAATCATTTAAATTAATATTATTCTATAAGTATCATTTATAAAAGGCTTAATAATTATTTTGCATCCCTCAGTTTTTTTAAAAGTTCATTCCATAAAAATTGAAAATTTTAAAAAATATTGAGTTTATTGAAGAAAAAATAGAGGCTGTACTACTATGAGTGTGAACTACATAAAGTTAAGTGAATTATTTAGCATAAGGCTGAAATAATGACAGCCTAATGCACTAAATTTGATACATCAAAAGTGATATACGGTCATTTCTATTACCATTATGTTCTCAAAATCTAGTATCCTTTCTCAGTTTATTATCATGGCATTAAACTGACTTGGATTTTGTAAAATAGTATGAAATAATTGCTTATATGTAAGATCACTATAAATAGTTTCTTTTTTTATAAGTGTTCATTAGATGAATAGAAAGCAACTCTTTCAATATAACTTTCTAAGGTAAGAACTATAATAAAACTTATTCCATTCTATGAATAATTTCAAATCACTTCTATTGAACTAAACAAAATTTTACTTCATTAGAAATAACCAAAAAATTCATGTAAACAACTTGTGGGAATAATTTTTTTAATATATTTAGAGTAGTAATATTATTCATAGCTGGTTAAAATGCTAAATCATTTATTCTTTCATTAATTTAATTTTACGGCTATTTACTTAGCCCTTTGCAGGCAATAAATAAACCCTGATCTGGTGCTGAGTTACATAGATTATAGTACTGCAGACACCTTTAAATAGATTTTTTAAAATAGTACCTTTGACTCAATAATTTTATTTTTCTAACTTAATTATTCTAGCTTACAAATACATAGAAAAGTAATACAACTCCTTGCTCAGAGAATTGTCAGAAATAGTATTAAGGAGAAAATTCCTATGCTTGAACCACAATGCCATGCTAATATTTTATTTTTCTCTTTTACTTGTAACACTTGTAAATCATCGGCAGTAAAAGAACTCTTTTTTACTTTAATCAGACATTTTCTTAAAAAAAATTAGAGAAATAAAGCCTTCTTAGTAAGATATAATATAAGTATTTTTGAAAGACTGAAAAAATCCATTTGAAAAAATAACTTCGTCATATTTTTCTGCTTGGCCAACTGACTAAAGAACAGTCTAAATAACAAACATAGGAAAAAAATTTCTTGAAAAAAGAAAAAAATTTTAGATCATACCTAACAGAAAACAATTTAGAATCTAAATAAAATATGGTCAGAGAACAACAGTTAAAGTATGAACCATTTTTTAGTAATATACTCAAGCACTGTCTTCAAAGTATAAAGATGATTTTCTTCTTCTAAACAACATATTAAAAAGTTGCTTCTCCTTGAGTACTAAAATATATTGCCATTGGTCAACAACAATTTGCCATCATCAGTCAAAAAAAAACATAATACATATTCTGAATGAAATAAAATGCACTCAATTCTAATTAGAATATTTTACCCATGATACATTCCATATATATACGGTTTCTGTTTTCAAGAGCTCTCTTCATTTACAGGAAAACTCTTCAATGTCTCTATATATTGAATCCCATTTTGATTTAAATATGTTCACACAGTGCCCACCATCTAAAAGACTTGGGATTTTACATTATTTAATGTTAGCGTAAATTTTTCTTAACAGAAAAAATAATATGTATATGTATGTGTGTGTATGTATATGTGTGTGTGTGTGTGTGTGTGTGTGTGTGTGTGTGTGTGTGTATGAATAAATTTTTCCACTATAGACAAGTTATCCTGGGATTAACAGGAATAAAGTACTTCAGTAATTGTTTCAGAATCACACTAATTTTTTTTTTAAACTTATAAGGATGTTCCCTAAAGTACATCTACTTTAGGGAAATACTACTGACAGTTTCCATTACAGCAACCTGAGAGGCCTCTTGAGAACAAGGATCTAAAAATGCAGTTTCCACTATAGAAAAAGTGCCCTTCTCAATACATAATATAAAGAACATGGTAACACTAAAATCTGCAGACAATATGGCCAGAAGAATTCAAGCACAGTAATTCTTCATGAAATATCTCTTCTCTTACATTTCCTGAACCCATCCTCTTGCATGTGGCCAGAGTGGTACTCATGACATAGCTAGTAACATGAATGATTCCCTCCTGGAAGCCTTCCGACCTCCACTGTCACTTTCACACACACATACACACATATATATGTATGTGTATGTGTGTGTATCCTACATATATATGTATACTATATAAAAAATTCAGCAACTATGGTGGAAGATTTTTCTTCTCAAATATTAAACCCAGCTCAGTGAGAGACAGAGAAGGTAAGGTTTAGAACCAATTACCTTTTTTGTTCAATATAGTAAAACAAATTAAATTTTATGAAGTACACTTCTAAATACTAAAGTCAGGCATTTAATTTTGAACAAATTCTAACAACTAAATGTTGATACCTGATTGAGAAAAACCAAAATAAATTCTTTGTATGGCTCTAAAAGAACTTTGGCCCATGAAGTAGAAATAATTTGAGTGGCACGAAAGTACCTAAGGATGTTTAGAATCAGAGCCACCCTCTCAGATCTCTGAGGATTAGGTTTGTTTGTTTGTCTGTTTGTTTGTTTATTTGTTTAGGAAGGGGAGAGTGGATCCATTATAGTGACCTGGAAGGCCAACAGGTTCTAACAAGCATAATTCTAACTAGTCAAACATGTCTTCATTCATGTAAGGAGGGTTGCCATCTGTACCACAAATGACAAAGACAGCTTTGGGCTTTAAATGTCAGTAAGTTTGTGAGTTTATCACTTCATCTCTTCATCCATTTATGCACTCATCGATCTACCATCTAATGAATCCAGTACTCAATGTCAGGTATTCAGCTGTTGCTTTCCTATATGCTGACAAGACAGTCTCCGTGGGCCAGTCCAGCACATGCTCTCTTCAGTAACTAACTCAGAATCAGTCCCCAGGGCTCACCACTGACTCCAGTCCAAAGGAAAGGGGTCAGAACCCTAGCACCATTTTCTTTAACTTCTGCTTATTTTTGACAGTAAGAATGCCAAAGTGGGGGAAATATGAAGTAAATTCAAGGTATTATCGTAGTCCAAAGACTTAATAAGGATAAAAATGACTTAATTTATTTTAACATGCAGAATTCCTTCAGCACATAACTGAAATCTAACAGACCAAAATTTTTATCCTGACAGAAAAATGACTGTAAAGTTATACTCCCATCTTTGTTTTACGATCAGTTAAATGTCCATTTGGCATCTTATCAAAGAAATCTAATTAAAAACTTACCATGCACTCTCCTACATTGCTGGTAGAAGTGTAAATTGGTACAATCTTTTTGGAAAGCAATTTGGCAATTGCTTTCCAAAAAACGGGAAGTTTTAAAGTATTCATACTATTTCGCCTAGTAATTCCACTTCTAGGAATATTTTGTAAAGAGATCTGCAACTTGAGATTTTTTAATACAATTTTTTATGTTATTATTTGTAATAGGGGATATTAAAAAAACAGTACAAAAATCTAACAAGAGAATGAGTTATGTCATTGCCAGAGAGTAAATTGTTCTTTGACCATTAAAAGTGTTTTTGAGCACTTAATACAGAAAAAATGCTTGTGAAATAGACAAGTTTAAAAGAAATACTCAAAATTAAATATATTGTATTGTTCCATCTATGTAAAATGTATAAATGATGAAAATATATAAAACATTAACTGTTTATTTTAGAGATATAAGATTAAAATTATTTTTTTCTTTTCATCTTTGTATTATCCTAGGTTTCTAAACATTAAGCTTGTGGTTGCAATTAAACAAATCCAAAATCTGATATTCTGAAAGCATTTCAAGTTTGGTTGGATGTTATACTAGGTGTCAAGAAAAAAAAGTTCAAGCCTGAAGCCAGAGACATACATTATAAGAGCATGTTTTCAAGACAACAAGAAAAGTAGCAAAGGGACAGGAAAGGCAGGAAGAGGACCTCAGAATTCCTAGTAGGCACTGAGTGAATACATTTCAGATTGATACTGTTGGGGCAAAAGATACTAATGAAAATTCATGAAATGTTTTCTTTTCTAATACCTATATGGAAGAATTCTAAAATTAAATTATTTTACACAGAAGGTATATTTAAATAAAAAATAATGTTGTAGAGTTTTTTTTTTTTTTCACAACAATCTCATTTGTGCTAAATCATTTGAGTGGTATTACATTAAGGACAGATTGCCACCAATGCCACCAAAACATAGCTTTTTTGCAATATTGTTTAAAATGTTATTTGTTCCAATTCTTTTCAGTTTATTTTTAATAAAAACTAATTTTCTCAATCTAAATTTTCCACTATAGGGCAAAATATTCCTAACTATTTCAATGCAGAATGATATGTATTGCAATCTACTGTAATTCTGCCCCAAAGAAGTAAACACATGTTACTTTTTTTCCTACTTGGTCAACTGAATTTTATAAAATTTACTTTACAGTAAAAATAAAATTCACTTTATAATTTGTCATGTTAGGAGAAAAAGTTTTAGGCCAAAACAATATATATAAATCAAATATAGTCACAAGATGTATTATTGCATTAAAAAATGTATATACACAGCATGAAATTCCAAATAATCACCCATAATGTGCTTCTTTGAGCTCATTATATGAAATCAACTAGTCCAAAATTTTGCCTCTGAATTTATTTACATAATTATTAATATTTTGATAAAATATAAGAAACTTAAGCACATGGAATATTGTAGTATCAAGAAAGTAATGTATAAAAGGCTGTCCTTAAATAAAGTTAAAGGTAATGGAAAAAAACTATAAACAGTTTCTTTCTTTAAAAAATTGAATGGAGTTAAGACCTAGAAAAATAAAAGGCTTCAGCCACTTTCTGAACACCTATACTCATGTCACCAATTTACATTCCTTCTTACCAGAGTTGCTTGAAGATGACTTAATCTAGATGACCCAAAGTACACAAAACTCACTTGCTTCTCTCTAAACCAAAATTAAGAATTAAAAGAACACTGTTACTACAGCATTATGCATAATAGTGAAATACTAAAATAATCCAAATCTCCATCTAAACAGAAAAGTTTAAATATATCAAGATATACCTATGCAACAGAATACTTTGAAACCAATAAAAAAGTAGAGTTCAGGAATGTGTGAGTGAGAATAAGAGTGTATGTGTAGAGAGAGAAATAAAGAAGTGGGTGTGCATTTGTGTATGTTTGTTTATGTACATATATGTATATATGTATGTATGTATACCCATATAGAGAAAGAAGATGATCAAGATATACTTCTAAAGTGAAAATCACAAATTTCTGAATAGTGCACACAAAATTAATTCATAAAGTAACAATGATACTATTAATATTTGCTGACCAACTTCCATATAGGAAGTACTCACCTAAACATTTTTTACATAGTAACTTATTTAATCCTCACAATAACCCTGTATTCTTGGTTCTATTATTTTCTCCTTTTAACTGATAAGGAAGCTAAAGTATAGAAACTTGTAATTACTGTTCTTTAATAAAGCTAATAGTTTTCCTTGTAATTCTCTATTTGTCCTTCATCCCATCTACCTCTTCGATTCTGCCCGAATGAGGCTGATTTCTTCAAATTACAATTCCTGGATTCCTGAGTCGATGGATTTTGTTTGGATTCAACCAATGGGAGTGACCCTTGAAGGATGGGGGTGTAGAGAAAGGCAGTTGAAGTACGGTATTTATAATCCAGCTTTGTGTCTTCCTTTCCCCACTCACAGCCATGAAGTGATCCTATAGTGGCTTCATGTCCCCACCCATGACCACTGCTTCTGTTCAGCAATCCCTTTCATATAGCTACTATTCTTACTGGGCTTCAGGAGCAGCAACCTGTCCTTGGGCCTTCAGACCAGGGGTGATAACAGCTTTCTCCTCTTGCTCACCCAGATGGCTTTAGTCTTCTTTGTTATTTCCCTTAATATCTCCATAACTAGTCCCTTCCTCAAAGTCTTCAGTGACCTCTTTGATAGGATCATCTAGTTTCTGCCAGGACACTGACCCATACAGAAACAGAGACAGGATTCAAACCCAGGCAATCCTGTTCTAGAGTCTATGCTCTCTCTTTGCCCACCAGGTAATACTGTCTCCTCACTGTGCTGGTATATAAGTATCTTATAGTATTAAAAGTCTATGCACTAAATTACTGATAGGAATTTTATCAGGGAAGTAGAATTATAGGAGAGAATGTTATATTGTAAATTTTTATAAAATTTAAGTTTTATTTTATTTTATTTTGTTTTATAGTAAAAGTGAAATAAAGTATTATATATCAAACATCAGTGAGATGAGAATGGGATTTGATACCACTTACACTAGTACTGACTGCTCCTTCAAAGAAATCCTCTTAGGACAGATAATCCACTTTGTAGTTAAAATTTTATTTTATAATTTTGACTATAAGTCTTTCTTATAAAGTCAGAGAATGAATAATCATTCTGTAACATAGAGGTCTGGACAATGTGCTTATGTTGATGTTCCTGTACTGCAAAAAAAAAAAAAAATCCTTGAATAAGAAAATAGTAAAAAAAATATTAAATTATTATTCTTCCTCTTGTTGATAATGTGCCAAAGATATACTGAGCACTAGCTCTTCAGATAGAAAGAGAACCTAAAGAAAGAAATATTTAACATTATATTTGTAGCATTACATTCCAGAGTTTAATGATGATGGAATTTTACAGTTTCCTTTGAGACATAATTGATGTAGAGTAAATATGCTTCAAATTTCATCAAGTTTGCATGATCAAACTATGTAAGCAATATTTTATGGGAACTGGAGTCTAAGTCACAACTCGACTTCATTATGTATTCACGGTACCACTTAGTCACAAGTGGTACAAGCCTTGTATTTCCCTTTTCACTGCAAACACAACATTCCTACACTATTTCCCCAGTGCTCCCAGCAAGTTTCCCACAGTACAATGAATGGCTTCTAGGAAGAAAATGAAATTCAAGTTTTAAATTTTGTCTCATAGCTAGACACTTTGGAATACATCCTTTTAAAATATTTAAGGGTAACTGCTGCTTTTTTCTGGTAGATAAAAAAAATATTTCAATCTTCACTTGTAAATGGTAATTGATAACAGATAGGTTTCCTTGACATCTACATAGCTGAGGCCATGTTACATATTAACAGCTAACATCAAATTAATTGATTCCATTCAATGGAACAAATCATAAGACACCAATCTTTCTCCTTCAATTCTTTCAATCTTTCAGTCCCTTTCTCAATGTGAAATGTTAAATCCAGCAATTTCACATGTGGTATTTCCTGAGGCCAAATCTATCTCAACAGAAAATGACACAAACCCAGAATTCCCCTACCTCGAGGTATAGACAGCCTCCAGATATCACTCAAATCCAACTCTCCTACAAAGGATTTACTAATGAATGATTGTCAGCTGTGAATATACCATGACCCCAAATCCTTCAGCCTCAATGACGTCAAGACCTCAAATATGTATGAAAAATCCAGGTCATTCATTATTGGAGCGTAAATGTTAACAATCAATGTCTCCAAGCCATAGACATTATTCTGGCCTAAGACCCATCTGTCATCAACATCTAAATCAGTGAACATTATTTTTAGACTGATTTTTACTAGAATAAAGCTGTATAGTCTGTAGGTGAGAAATGAATTGGAATTAACTATAAATTTCAAGTAAATGCTATATCTTATGAACACATATGACTGTATATAAAACAGTTCAGTTAAAAATTAAAATATTTAGGCACAAAATATTTCCTTTCCTCTAGAGAAATTGCTAGAGAGCTACACATTGACTTTCCATTCTTCCAATATAGAATATTCACAGGACAAAACAAATGGTTAGTTTGCCTTATTTTCATGACTATAATAGTTGACTAATACCCAAAACAACATTTTTAATATCAAAATGGTAATAAGGCTCTGGCACAAAGATGGCCATCATTTTTTTGTGCCCACCTCAAGCCTTACTCATTATGTTCGGAACTGATTGCCAAGTTTGCTAGTTCTTTATTCTGACTCCACATACTGTCGCCAGATGTAATTTTCAGTAGGAATTTTCTATATTAATTGCTAGAAAATATAAAAATGAATGCATCCCTTTTCTTGCCCATGTACTCAAATAAAAATAAAATATAGAAACCCTTAATGAAGGAAAGAAATGACCAAAAAAATAACTAAGTAAAAAAAATCTAGACTTAAGAGCAAACAAAATGAGTTAATTTTTAAAAAACCATATTCAGATTCAGAGTGTATAAGTAAATTTGGAACACTGTATTTGGAAGACAATCTCTTTGATGATTCCAAAAGAATGATTAGTTTATTCCTGAAGAATTTTTCATTAAAAATATTCACTAAAATGTCAAATATCATCTTGACCCTGGATACTTTGGATAAAATAATGTGACTAAGCACTAGAAATGGCATTTTGTATTCAGCGCTAGAAGTGCTAATTCTCTTAAAAGTCTGTTCCCTCCCATTTAATACAAATAAAAACAAAGATTAATTTTTAAAAAGGTAGGTAAAGATCAGATTAATTTGGCAAAACCCTGTAATTAGCAGTTAAATGGAAGCTTTAAAGTAAACATGAAAAATTATTGTTCAGCAACACTAAATAACATTCTTGCATGCCTTTCTCAGATTGTGTAACTGGTATCATCAACTGAAGTGAGAAAAACTTAGAACTCCAGAATCAGGATGGTACTGATCAGGTAGTGGGTGGGGCACAGAGTACAAGGAAGGGGGAAAGGGAGACTGGAAAAGAGGAAAGTGAAGGAGGGATATACCGCTCCTTCCAAGAGTAAAATAAAGAGAGTGAAAGATAGGAGTGTTCTTGTCTTGTCTTTGCTTCCTTGTTTTTAAGTGTTTATTTATGCATTTCATAATGCTCACGGGAAACTATGTGGAAAATGATGATGTAAATGGGAAGGAATACACATGGTTTATATTTAATTATATTAGTTTTAGATGGAAAATGTAAAAACATAATTTTAATTGGTGAAAATAAAATAAATATTAATACAAGCTGTATGGCAAATTTGTAAAAGACTTTAAAATGGGCACAAACAAGACAAAACAAAATAGATTAGTGAATGTTCTGACCTACTCACATATTGTGGTTATCTCTGGCTTTTATTGTCTTTGAGCCATTTTACAACCTCACAGGTAATAAAAAACTGGTAGCAAGGCAAAATATAGTGTCCACTGGAATACAACTGATTCTTGCCCTATGAATATTGATTAGTTTTGCATTTTTTATAATTCATTTCATCATTTCTTTTCTATTAATACATGATACTTTGACTTCTTTGAATCAATTATAATACTGATTGGTTCCCTCATTAATCAGTTAAGTAAAATATTTCGTATGTATTCATTTTACAGTTGTATGAGTCATCACTTACTTTAAAACATATATATATCTTGTAGCTCTGCACATACACATGTGCTCACACACTCACAAACACATACATACACCAATAAAATTTAAGATGATCTATTATATTTTGTTATTGAATTGCAAGTACTTTTTGCCGTATACTTTTCCATATTTTCCAAAATTTAATAAGCATGGATTACTTCAGCAATTAGAAAAAAATATTGTAAAAACTTTAAAAAGAAAACTAAAGTAATCCTTTGGGAGCTTCTACACTTATATCTAGCTCTCAAACAAACATATTTTTAATATCTGTGATTAGATGACTCACTCAAAAAGAGCCAGTTTCTAAAACATTATGCTGATCATATTTTCATTTTTAAAAACATGAGGAATATATAGACTAGGATTGCTAATCCCAATGACTGTTTTACTCTCTTAATATAAATGTCAGAGCAATGTATTTTTAAAGGCCTACCAGAAATAGGCTAAAATAAAAATTTAGACTTGCAAATAGTAGTTAAAAAAGAATGACTATATCTTGAATTTTATTTGGAGAAACAGCGAAATACCAATAAAACCACAAGCAGTGGCGTCCAAGTATTAGTGAGGTAAAGGTCTAAATCTAGTTGTTAGGCCATGATCTCCTCAGTTGTTCCAAAGAGTTCACCTAAATTTCTTAAGGTTTTCAGTGTGGATTTTTTTTTGTGGGGGGTGGCTAACTTAGAA
The DNA here is from genome assembly GCA_004027375.1 of Macroglossus sobrinus. Classification (NCBI taxonomy): domain Eukaryota; kingdom Metazoa; phylum Chordata; class Mammalia; order Chiroptera; family Pteropodidae; genus Macroglossus; species Macroglossus sobrinus. Next base: position 399,835 of record PVKZ01000514.1, read on the forward strand.
AAAATTAAATCTTTGCACTTCATAGCTTGCTATATCATAACAGAACACAGGTGCACTGAAGTTAGTACAGTAACAAGTAAATATTTAAAAGTAAATAAGTGCATAAAGGGAAGTAAATATCACAGGTTATAAGGACCCTGAATTCATAGCAAATGCAGATAATGTGAATTCTTATAATTTACTAGTTTTCCTAAAATACCAATATCAGCATATAGGTGACATAAGCAACTTTATTATATATCATTATGAAGTTTCAGCCCATTTTCCTATAAAATAAATTAATTCACTTTGTTGGACGAAGAAAAAGCTTTTCTCTACCATTCCAGTTTTTTTCTGGCTGGTCTAACAATCAAATTGAAACATGAGACAGATTAACAAAAGAAAATGACCAAATTTGATTACATGCAAAAGTATAGGAACCCCACATAATGAGAGAGTCAGAGACCCCACATACATGAGAATTTCAGAGACATGAGGGGAAAAAGAAGTATATATGGAATTCTGAGCTAAGGATAAGGTAAAGAGCCTTGGGGCTTCAGAGGGGAAGAAGGTCATTTACAAGACAATAAGAAAGAGCAGATGTTCAGCGATTAAATATTTGCCCTATCCTATATATAGGTCATGAAAAGTTATCATCTCTGGTAATAACTCTTATAATGGACAAGGCCCCAAATTTAAATTCTGTAGGAGAGATATAAAGTTTCTTGTGAGCTCTCAGGGTCTCATCTGCCTTCAGCTCATTATAATTCACATACCAAAGTGGCACATCTTAGGATATCCTGTTCTGAACTGCACAACTTGAACAAACTAATCTCCTTATTCTGAGCAGTCAGAATAAAAATAAGATGTACTCGGAAACCTCATTAAAAATTAATCGCAGAGGAACGAACCAGTTTCAAGAATAGTAATGGGTTGAATTACCTACTACCCTCCCCCCTCCAAAAAAAAGATATTAAAGTCCTAACCCCAGTGCCTGTGACTGTGCCCTTATTTGGAAATAGGGTCTTCGATAATGACCAAGTTAAGATGACATCATTAGGTGGGCCCTAATCCAATTATAACTGCATCCATATAAAAAGCGGAAATTTGGTCTCAGAGGCATTACACACAGAGTATGGATGATGTGATGACAAAGAGGAAGAGCATCTGTAAACCTAGGAATGCCTGAGACAACCAGAAGCTAGAAGGACAGAGAACAGATCCTTCTCTCAAGACTCACAGAAGTGACCAAAGTTGCCGATACCTTAATCTTGGACTTCTGTCTTCTGGAATGTGAGACAATACATTTCTGTCTTTTAAGTCTTTAGTCTGTGGTACTTTGTTACAGCAGCCCCAGGAAAGTAATATAAGAATTGACATTTAATTGTCTAATTTCACATGTTACTTATGATCTCAAGATGCTGAACTTTGTAATTATTAGTGTATAATTAATCATAATACATTAATAATGACTGACCAAGATATTTTCATAGGACTCTTTATTTCTCACCAACACACACACACACACACACACACACACACACACACACACACACACACACAGATGCCAGGAAAAAAGAGCAAAAACTAAGAAATTTTTAATATTAACAGCAAGCAATATTAAAACGAGAAAGAACAAGCATGCTGGGTTACACAAAGAAATCCCTTTCTTGTGGAGATCAGAGGTAAACTAAAAAATCACATTTCCTCTTACCCAAAAGATTGAAAAGTATAAAAAAAGTTTCATTGATTTGGGAGAACATACAGAGATATATGTACTTCAGTTTATTATGACTGGGTTACTGTTTAATAAGCAAAAGTTAAAATGTCGAAAGAAAGTATTGTATAAAAATTAGAATGGACTTTGCACCTGAATTATACAATATATTATGCTACTACCATTAAGCATAAACTACTTTCAAAAGATAAAAAGCCTCAAGTTAATGGCAGTAACTAGCTCATTGTTAATTTTAGGTCTGGAAATAACTAGATAACTAAGGGGCTCAAGATTGGGGTAGGGAATAAATTCACATTTATTACAGAATTCTGTCTGTATTACATATTATACATAAAAATTAAAAAGCACTTACATAACATTTAAGAAGATTCTCATACATACAAGGAGATATTTGAAAATACGCCAAAAAAAAAGGTATAACTTAAAAAAAAAATCATACCTAAACTATGAGTCAAGTGAGGATATGAAGAGTAGAGAAACAGATAACCCAGAGAGGTCTATTTCAGCAAACCTATATATTTAGAGCTCTCTAGACAAGACTTGCATAGAAGATTAAGTATGCAATTTTTAAATCAAGTTTTTAATTTCTATACGTCTGTACCTGTAGTTCTATTTTGGAGGATGAAAGGCTGTGAGAAGTAAAAGATGTTGAAACTAGGATCAATATTAGAGACTATGACATTAGTGCTTACCTGTACCTCCAAATTTTTTCTGAGTTTAAAGAGAATGAATTTATATTATTGACTATATTCCCTGTTGTATGTTAACTGTAGCTGAAGAAATAAAATAAAATAAAAGATTACATTTTAAGGCATGTGAAGGATGAATTCTCCAAAGCAACTAAGCCAGGAAGTAGATTTTTAAATACTATAGTAGAAACAACAGGGTAATATAAGGAGATAGGAGAATGGCATGTGTTTTACAATTTAATTTATTCAAACACATTAAGATACAAGTATCTCTATGTATTGAAAAGTCAAAGTTCTAATTCAAGCAATAAATATATTGTACTAAGTTATTCTCTAAGTAGGTAGTGTTTAAAATAACGAGTGTCATTTTTTTTTTCTCATTTCAGGTCATTTGCCGGATTTATTCTAGTTTATAATGTCTTAGGAGTTTTTAAATGAAGACTGATATCTGGGCAACAAATCTGTTAATGTGATCTGAAAAAGATGTCTAGAAAAAGTAGTGCTATCAAGTTAGAAAATGTCATTTTCAGATTTAAAAAAAATTAACAGAAACTTTTATTTGCCTAATTCCTACTTCATATTGTACTTTGCACTTTCTAGGAAACAGAAATCAAGGCTTTCCTTTCCACAGAAATTTGAAACATTGCTTTTGAAAGACTGAAAAAAATTAAGCAATTGTTGCCAATTAAATCTGTAGTACAGCTGCACCCATTTAAAAAGAGCAGCTGTTGAGGAAATAAAAGTACATTCTCTGCATCAAACTACAAAACATTAAAAAACATAGTGACATTTGATTAAATGGATATTTATTAAAGACAGCTCCATATGGCTTTACACAGATCCTTTTACATAAACACCAGCTTCTCCTTTTACACTAGAATTTGAGAAGTGCTTATCTTTGGAACAGACACACTTAGCTCCAAATCTGAGAAACAATTTTTTATTTTACTTTAATGTGCATTATATCCAAGCCAGCCTGAGTGTGTATAACTGGGCTCTTATAATGTTTTGCATTTTTCAACTTTGGGTGCCTAGAATCTGCTCCCTTCATCTAAAACTGAGTTTTCTCATTCTCAACTTGTCTTAGATTTTTTCTTTCCTGTGTGTTCCTAAGTATTATCTGCTCATTTAAGAAAATATACACCAATAAGAACAGAGAGAATTTATGCAATGTCTTACTAGTCAGTTATTTCGAAACAAAAATATTTGTGTTTCTGTATGGGTTAGAAACATTCTTCTATGTCAGTTTTTTTTTTTTTTTTAGAGTGCAGAAAAAACATAGATGTGCAATCCATAACTGTAGTTACTGAAATTAAAAAAAAATTCTTACTTTACAGGTAAATAATCAATTATACAGTCATAAGAATCAAATAACAAGGAGAAATAATGCAGTGCTTTTCAGACTTGCCAGAGAAAAGTCATTTGAGGAGCTCGTCAAAATATATATTTTAACAAGAGATTCTGTTAAAATATCCCTAGAGATTCTAAATCAATTGTTTAAGCCAAGAACCTGAGTAGTGTTTGGGAAATTAAAGAAGAGATGCTATAAGCAATAAATGAATTCATTTTAATGTTTTTAAAAAATACAAATAAAGATTAAAATGCTTCTTGTATTTTATTTTTGTCTGCTTCATTGTGTTTCTTTATATGCACCTTATAAAGGATAGTTCCCATAGTCCTAGGTTTGGTTACACTTAGATTTAATACAGCAAAAGTCTTCTTATCCAGGTGGCCAGGTTTGGAAGTTGGTTAACTAAAAGTCAATTGATGCAGTTGAGTCATGTAAAGTAGAGAGGATCATTTAAACAAATTAAATGTACATATAATAAATATTTGATTTAACTTGAAATATTCATTATTTGTACATGTATTCCCCAATCTTTTTATAAAGGAGAAGGCCCTGGAAGGTATAAGTCTCCTACTTGGTTTTTCATCTCACCTTTAAAAGGAGGATAACTCAAACATCTGTAATGTTATTTGATCTTTGCAGTTTTCCAAATATTTCACAATTACATCACCTATACTTAATTTAATATGTGTCAAATCATCTGGGTCTTTATTAAGTCATCCAAAAAAAGCATTTAATTAAATTTACATCAAAACAGAAACTATTTTTTTCTGCTTATATCTCAGCAGTTAATGTAATTTTCAATTAAATTATGTATACAGTAGTAACTATAAGTGGGAACAAACACAATTGATGGAGTAGCAAGTATAAGTTTGGAAACCAACACAACCGACAGACATCAGTTGGTATTTACAACAGAGGGACTAAAGAGCACTGATTAGTTGTAACTGGGTAAAGAGAATCATTGAAAAGAATTTCTCCCATGATTTCATTTCATAATTTGAATGGTGTTTTGTCTTCACTGTCAGTGCTAGTCTTATTTGGTTAGCTCTTCTCCCTACAACTTTACTAAGTTCTTATTTTTACTAAGTTCTTATTTTTACTAAGATGTGGAAAACGTTAGTCACAAATATTTCTCTTTTCTGCCCTACCACAGTTTCTAGCTGAATGAAATTGCTTCTGGGCAAATTATTATTTGGAAGAAAAGAAGGAAGGAAGGAAGGAAGGAAGGAAGGAAGGAAGGAAGGAAGGAAGGAAGGAAGGAAGGAAGAAAGGAAGGAAGAAAAAAATCCAAAGCAAATATCAAGAGGAAAACTTCTTTCCATGAGATGAAAATGGTCAAAAGACCAAGTTAAGGAAATTTATTCCTGATAGACTTGTAATTAATCAAGGCATTGCTTTGATAATAAGATTCTCTGCTACATTTGCAAATGCTTTTATTTCTTTAGGAATAAAACTTTTATAAGACATAATTGATCATGCTGAATTATACAATGCCTAGTATATACACAGCTCATCCATTAACAGAATAATTTTAGAATCATGAGTGCTATACTATATACCTGAGAAAGAATTTATGTGAAATCCTAGAAGGCAGAGCCTCTGTTATAAAGTGAAAAAATATTAAATAGAAGATGTTCTATTGCTCTGACTTGGCATTTTACCCTGTGATTTTCTACAACTGTCATTTTATAGCAGTGACACTAATTGCCAAATCTCTCTTACTGTCTGGCCATTGACGCATCGCCAAGAAGACCCAAACTTTGCACGTACTCTTCAAATATAGTGGGGAATTTGGCCTCACAGCTATTCAATGAGGTCAGAAAGCTAGAGCAAGAACTTCACAGGCAGATTTACTCATCTTCATTGGCATCCTCATAACCAAAAGAAAAGATTTCCTCAGATACTTGCTTTTGTCAGCTGTGGTGAAAAGGACTCAGAAAATGATTAGATCTAGACAAACTAAGCCTTTTAATCAATCAGGGACTCCAGCTTTAGATAATCTACTTTCTTGGTTTTGCTTTCTTGTATACCTTGCAACTTCTCTGCTGCACTAGCACTAGTCAACTTAAAATCAGTTTAAGACTTTATTATACAATGTTCTACTATTCACATGCAAAAAGATTTTAAGTAATAGTGAGATTCTTCTAAGCAATTCCAGCTGCAGAAATCTCTGATCCAAATGTCCTCGGTGTAATCTGAATCACTTTCCAACCACAGTTTTTGCCTTGCTGGCCCCAGGAAAGCATTTTATAAATGTGCTCATGTTTGATCATAAGCTCCAAGGACCAAGATTTAGATAATATGATGAGCAACCAGAATATTTTCCTTCAGTGATACTCCTTTTCTTTAACTTTCTTTTAACTCTCAGCCAGAGACTATTTTTCAATTCTGGCCCTCAATAACAGAGGCAAGAGATGTGTCATAATATATCACAGAGAATAAACTGAAAGGAATTGAAATCGAAAGAAATACAAACTTTAGCACTGATCACGGAAGATGGTGAAAAGGTCTCCTAGAGAAAGTACAATCAACCTTATAAAAAGAGAGGAGTCCACCAGAACACATTGCAATGACACTTTTAGAGCACACTACATTTCATACACTTCATATGAAAAAACAATGATTTATTCAATGTTTTTCAAATTCTTTTAACTGTGCTAGTTATATTTTAAGGGAATGACTAAAAACTTAAAAGAGAAGAATATTTAGAAGTAACAGATAGCATAACTCGACTGTTACTCCCGAGAAATATTGCAGCACTACCTGAAAAATCATGTCAATATAACTAATTGCCATTTTTCTAAGCAAAAGTATATACAAGAAACCTGGCCACAAGAAACTGTGAGTTTTAATAAATGCTGAAAATGTCACAGGTAAAGATTTTCAAATTAGTGTGATTACTATCAGCTCTTTTATTAAGATAGTGAGGAAAACACATGAGAAATATCAGAAGGCTGGAAAACTCTAGGCAAAAATGCATATGCCAAATATCTGACCTGGAAATGATTAGGGTTCATAATAAAAGAGAAACTTTTTACACTATTATTATAAATATTGAAATACAGCTCATAAAATACTGGCATCTTCCTGATGTTTATGAAAATTTTGTAATATATAATTATTTCATTAAAATTTGTGCTGATTTCAAAGAAGGAGAAATGCCATTTAAATTATCTTTCAGAATAGGTAGTATATTTGGATAAAAAATGTTATTTCTTGGAAATTTTTACAGCTACAATAAACTTTTACATAATTACATTTTAATTTCATGGACTATATCCAATATTTACTGAACTTTTATTAAGTGCCAAACACTGTGCCAGGTACTGAAAATACAACCAAAAAAAGAAAAAAAGAAAAAAGAAAAAAAGAGTCATCAGGGACTCATTGAAGGCAGTATGTGTAATGGCTATCCAGAGTTACAAGCTCTGGATCTAGAATTTATTAATCACGTGACATAACCTAAGTGTTTCCAGAAGTGATGAATGTATATAAAATGCAAATGGCTGCCTAGGGTGTTTTTTGTCTAATTACAACTATCATTATTTTTATTTTCTCAGTATCTTCTTTGGAATCATTGCTCCTTCCAATTTAGCAGACTGTCTCCAAAAATGGCTCCCCTGTTTATTCCACATGGACCAAGCTGTCAGTAGAAATAATCCAATCTATTCCTAAGAGCACTTTACAATAAAAATTTACATGAAGAACAATTCTTAATTATCCCTCTCTCACATTGAACATTGTACTTGATGTCAGACTATTTTAGATGAACATGAGTCATCTGCAGAACTTAAAACCTTACACATTTTATTTGTTTTTAATTAATTATTTGAGAAATGAGTACTTCGAGATTTCAAGAAACCAATTTGTGGCTTCTGGCTGAAGATTAGATCTAAGGAGAACTGCTTACTCTGGGGACAAAGAAGAAAGGCAAGCTGTTGGAGCGGATGAATCATGAAAAGACTTTTTAAGCTCCATTTTTTGGTTGCTATAAAGAAAGAGGGGTGGCACTAAGATGTTTTTCAAAAAGGGTTCAGTTGCTGTTCAAGGTTCTCACTCCCAAGGCTAACATACTCAATGACAGAGAAAAGAAACTCTTTAGGTTTCTTCTTTCACTTAAGAGTGTTTCTTCAAATCAAGAATATTTTGATTACATTAAAATATGCAACTCTTTTACTCTCTTTAAAAGTCTCTAGTACACTTAGTTACATATGGAAGGATACAAAATTTTGCATGAGATCTAAATCATGTGCAAAGGCTATAAGATAGGGCAGGCTTGAGCATGAAGAAAATGCATTCCCTATATAAAACAAAATATACAATAATTTATTCTTGGCAAAATATTAAAAGATGAGGTTTTTGGGTTGCTCAACAGAGTATGGCATCTCTTCAGGTAGAATTTAGGTAACACTCTATTTGGCAATTTAATTTATAACATGTTCAAGGAACATTAGCTCAATAATTGTAATTATATATTATTAATATGTTAAGAACTAGTCAAGAAAAAAACTTCAAGCTTTGTTAGAAGTCTCTTTGCTACAATTCAATGAAACAAAGCTTAACATGAAATGAATTCCCCCTGTGGAAATTACATTGTTCCTTCTCTTGAACTTGAGTCAAGTAAAGAAACTGCTAGTAATCAAATTTAATTATATATTTAAAAAAGCACTGTTTTTTTTTTTCAGTTTAAAATAAGCAGTGTTTCCCTTAGAAGTATTTATGGCTAAAAAAGGAATATTAACTATTATTTATAATAATAATTTAACTCATCAATCTTAACCTCAAATTTTGAACAGTTTTTAAAAACAGATGTAACTAATATCTTTCTCATACATATGTCAAATCAAGAGGGAAAAATTAAGATATTAGACATGAGTGTGATTCTGAAAATAATTTTTATATTTGAAATTATCTCTCTAAGAGATAACTGTCAGGTTTCAATATCAATAGTAAAACTAACTTTAATGACCAATATTTTGGTATCAGTTTATAAACAGAAAAAAAAATAATTGTACAAATTAATTGAGAGTGGCACTATTTCTATCTATACTTCAAAATGAAGAAGATTGTAGAAAAACTTTTCTAAGTTTTATGTCTACAACTGGAAGTAAATTCACTGGGAATTTTGAAAGCATGATATGTATATTTTAAAGATTTTTAAATAAACAAGAGAAATGCTTCAATTTTTTAATATCAAGATACTGGTTAAAAAAGAGAAAAACCCACACAAGTCAAAGACCAACATGTGTGACTATAAATTCCAACCCTTCTAAATATCCTGAACAAGTGATTTAACTTCTACAAATCTCCAAATCCTTAAGAGGAAAAGTGACGGTAACAAAAAAAAACTTATAAGATTGTTGTGAGGATCAAATCAAATATAATAAAGTAGTTAGCATGAAAAGAATAATTGAAAATTCTTGACAATCCAAGATAAAAACATCTCCTTTCTGCCCAAATACCAGCCACTCTTACTTTTGGCAGCTTTTTCTACCCATAAGGTACTTTATTCATCCAAACAGCTCCAGATTAAATTCAAAATATAACTAGCTGTAAACAAATATTGGATTCTACTCAATGATATGTAGGCCAATAAATTGGTTTCAGGGAAGGATACCCACGTCTGCAAATTACTTTTAAATGCATCAAAAAATTTAGATGCATTGCTATATTGATAAAAGTTTGGAGAGATAGATGGATATGTGACTAAGCATATCTTGTAAAATATTAATGGTAGAATCTAGCGGGTATACATGGGTGTTTAATGTAAAGTCCTTTCATCTTTTTAATATGTTTGATATTTTCCATATACAAAGTTGAGGGAGGAAATAATTGCCCATCATACCTCATTGAAACCTCTGAATCTTAAGAAATTCCAAATTCAATTCCAGATAAAGGGAATGGTGAAGAGGAATTTAACTGCCTTCCTCTTCAAGTCAAAAATAATACTTAATAGGTGCTACTAAGAAACACAGGCAGCCTGAGTGTCCGATGTATGAAACTGAGATAAAATCAATTATTTTTCTTTCTCTCATTATGTAAAATAGCATGTCAGTCACTTATGAGGTCTCCTTTATTTTAAACTGACCCTGTCAAAGAACACAACAATAGAGAATGTGTTATAGAAAAGTGAGTCTTTACATCTTACGTATTAATTTTCAAGAACCAGTGTCTATAATTCTCAAAATCATGTCTCCATTGCCCTCTGCCCCATTTTCCTCCCTCCAAGCCCATACCAGCAGGTGGACATCCTTACTTGTTTTATGTTTATGAGAAGATTTTAGCAAAAACTACGGGATATATTTTAACCTCCTGTTTATCTAGCTGGATATTCAACTATTCCTTTTACTTGTGACCTTAATAGGCTGCATCTCAGTTAAAAGTACTGCTTTTTTATGACTCAGTAAAAATAAAGTCTCTAACAATGGGACATGGGTACACCATTCCTGTAATTGGAAGGCTGTAATCCCTTCTTACTTGCAAACTACATAATTACCATGGGGTTATAGATTTGCTGGCATATGGTATTTGTTTTTGCTATGATATTTTTTAAATGAGGGAAAGAGGTATTTATGGTGAAATATTTAACTCATACTTTTCTTGCAGCACCTCCAGATTTCACAGGCTACCCCTAGTCAAATGTATAGCACTTTTTGCTCCAAAAAAATTATCCAATGAACTCTGAAATTGTTAAAAATGTCAGGAATATGTCTTTCCTCTTTGTACTCTACTACTGAGTAAGTACTCACCAAGTGATTGATAAAGAGAGGAATATTCTCAAAATGTGGCTCAGCAATGATTGAATGGATGTGATGATGAGTCAACCTACCTGTGCTAACTTCTTGAACAGTATAAGTGAGAGGCAAGGCAATATCTCTGTGTTCTGTTTTTTGTTTTTTGTTTTTTTTACTCATAACTAGCAGTGACTCTGTTATACCAGCGAAACAAATATTCAGCTGCTACTTTATTGGTAATGGCAGGAAGGAATACAGGGCATCCAGCAATTCCATTCTTAATAATTTTAAATGTATAGTTTAATAACTACTGACATTTTCAGCCCACAGTTTCAAAACAATTTGATGGAATTTGCCAAGGGTTATAATTTTGTTGACATATCTTTTTGCTCTTTGGGGAAGAACTTTTCATCTAAATCTCAAGCATTGGTTTGAATCCCCGCGGACCCAAACATATGTTCAAGAGACTCATAGTCTGTCCATCTTGAATAATTTAGATAATCACATGGAATGAATTTCCCTTCAGTTTCAAATGTATTCTCCTGCAGTAGGTTCACAGGCAGTATGATGTCATGAGATGGAACAGGACAGGCAATGATCAAGACAGACTAGTGATTTGAAACTTGCCTTTAAATTCCCATCTTTAGGAGAGAAATATCATTGGACTCAGTCAAGTTTCTTTGAATGCTTCTTGAAACATTTATATTATTTTTATATGCCAATCATATAAAAATTGACAACATCCACTTGTTGGGATTATAACATCCATCAAATTCATCCCACAAAACTCAAATATGAAAAAATTGAATATTATATAGCATAACACACATATAATATATGTCTCACCTTTACCACCCAGCATAGATATTACCAAAGTATTGATTTTTCTCAATCTAAGGACATTATGAATCAATTATAAGTTTATGACTTTAGTATTTTGCTTGTAAATAATAGCGAAACTGGAGACTTTTTCTAATAATTAATGCAGTCCTCAGAATAATAAAAAAAGAACATATTCTTTTATATTTTGAAAGAAAAAACAATAAATTATATAAAATGCAAGTGATTAAATCAAAGACATTTAAAGAAGACACCTGATTTTAAACTTTATTACTTCTAGCATAAACTAAAATACAACTTGACACATTTAAATAATGCTTTTGTTTATGGTTTCTTGTCTCTGAATCACCCTACTCCTGTTTCTACATCCATGTTTATATAGTACCAGTCTCTTGCATTCCTCATCAATTATTCCAAGAACCTCTTATTTTCAGTTCCTTTCTTTATTATGAGTAGAACCTGTGTGTCCTGCCCATTTAAACTCCATTTCCAGAAACACAAAACCAAACACATTTTCTTTGTTCATTATATACCAAGTATGTTTAAAGTTAATGAATCAATTAATTAGGCAAATGGGTTGCAAAAGATCTTTGCATCATTTTTCTCACCCTTTACTTATATTTGCCATAAAACAGTACTCACATGAAAAATCAAGTGTGAACTCACTGAGGGCACTCAGCCCAAGAATTTGGATATTTTAATAATTTCATTGTAGGAGAAAAGAAAAGAGTCAAGGAATTTAAAAAGATACACAGTATGTAAAAATATATTTTCCCTACAGTTAACCTATGAAGTAGATTAAGGAAAGGGAAACTTCCCTTCATTATTTAACGACATTAACAGTGATCTAAAGAGATTCTTAATAAATCATTTGGCTAATCTGGCCTATAAAGATTAAAAAATCACAGCACCCCACATCTACATCCTCCTAAAAAGAAGGCAATACATGAGTTTATCTGCTGTGGTAGGCTGAATAAAGACCCCAAAGATATCCATATCCTAATCCCTGAAACCCGTAATATTATCCTATATGGTAAAAAGGACTTGCAGATGCGATTAAATTAAGGATATTGAGATGATGAGATTATCCTGGTTTATCTGGTTGTTAAATGTCTTCACAAGGTACCTTATAAGAGGGAGGCAGAAGGAAATGTAAAGATAACAGAGGCAGAAGGCAATGTAAGGACTGAAGATGCTGAGCTGCTGGCTTTGAAAAGGGGAAGAAGAGGCGAAGAACCAAAGAATGTAACTCTAGAAGCAAGAAAAGGAAAAGAAAATAATTTCCCCCCTAGACTTTCTAGAGAGGAAAAAGGCCTGCTGAAATCTCAATTTTGCACTAGCGAAACTGATTTCATACTCCAGACCTCAAGAATTGTAAGACAATAAATGTGTGTTGTTTTAAGCCACTCAGTTTGTTACAAACTGTTATAGAAGCCATAGGAAACTAACACAATTACAATATAAAAATAATTTTTGTCATCAAAATCAGCTTAAAGATACTGAAAATGCAAGAAAATACTAAGAAAAAAACACTTTTAATTTCTATAACTGACAAAAGATACATGTCCAAAATATATAAAGAATCCTCATGAAATATAAGAAGACAACCCACTAATAATAAAATGAGCAAAAACACAAAAAGCATTTCATGAATGGCTCCCAAATATAAAACACTATCAGTCATGAACATGCAAACTAAAACCACAGTAAATTCCATTTTACATCCATTAGATTTGTTAGTATGTAAAACCACTAGAATTCATACAATCTGCTAGGGAGAATGTACAGTTACACTCAATTAGGAGTGTGGTTTGGTTCTATCCTGGAAAGCTGAACAAGTGCATACCATATGACATAGCAATTCACTCCCAGATGTATACCTTGAAGAAATACTTGTATATGTGCACCAGAGGCCACATACAATTTTGTTTATATTGTTAATAATACTCAAAAATATTGCAAAAAAATCTAAAAGCCCATCAAACTACAATGGGTAGATATATTGTGGTATAGGACCTTCATGCAGTGAATTAACATACAGTGGGAAAATGAAGGAACTATAATAAGCCCTCGCCTAATGTCATGATAGGTTCTTGGAACTGCAACTTTAAGAGAAATGATGTATAACAAAACTCATTTTACCAGAGGCTAATTGATATAAACTAGAGTTAAGTTCCTACTTCATAATTCTGGTCACAAAACATCACCAAACTTCTAAATAAAAACTCAAATGCTTTTAATATTAAACACATGTGAACTATACATACAGTTAAGGAAGATGAATAAAAACAATTAAGATCATTATTTTCCAACCCACTTATTCAAATTCAGGGTTGTGGGTGTCTGGAGCCTCTCCCAGAAGCTCAGGGTAGCAGTCAAGAACCCAGTCGGGACAGGACGCCCTTCCATTGCAGGACCACGCCCACCCACACCCACACCCACACCTACACTCAGATTAGGACCTTTTGGACATGTGAATTCACCTCATGTGCACATCTTTGGGATGTGGGAGGAAACAGGGGTACCTGAGAAAATTCATGCAGACATGGGGGGTAAGTGCAAACTTCACACAGACAGTGGCCCTGGCCAGGAATCCTTTCTTTCTCATCAATATTATAATAAAATGACATTGATCAAAATGATGTTATTCAAGACCTGCTATATAGTAAGAGACACCAACAGAGTTGAATTAATCTCAAAATGTTGGGTGAAAAAAGCAAGTCATCAAAAAATAAACAGTATCATCCCAATAACTTAAAATTGAAAAACAGACAAAACTAAACATATTTTTAAAGGATTCATCCTATAAAGAAAAGCAGGAGAATTACTTTGACGAAACTCAGGCTATGGATTAACTGTGTAAGGAGGAAGGGAGGACAGGATCAGGGTAGAACCCCAGGGAGCTATAAAATCACTGGTAATGTTCTGTTGCTTAAGCTAAAAAGTGGAGCACGTGTTCACTATTCTTCAAACTGTACATATATCATATAATCTTTGATGAGTCTACTATTCATAAAGTTTTTATCTATAAGAATTTAATGATACAACTCACTAGAAGTGATAACAACAACAAATTAATGTAATTTCTAAGATCTAATCTCTATTTGAATTATTAATTATTGATTGTTGAAAAAGCTATAGCTCTTATAACTTAACCACAAGGAATATGACACACAACACACTTGCATTGAGTGTCATTTATAATACATTAATGATAACATTACAAGATTTACCATATTGGTAAATTATCATTTTAACTTATTAAAGAGACTATATACTTTTTAATATCTTTCGATATTAAGCTACTTATATTCCCAAACATTATGCCCTTTAATTCAAGCCAAATTTAAAAATTCCTACACATTCCAACATCTAAAAAACTTCAGAGGAAATCCTGATAAGATTTAGACATTAAATCATTCCTTATTTTTTCTTAGAATACAGAGAGTCACTAGCTACTGAGTGTTTTTCTGAGACATAGTTCTTAAGATGAGTTGCAGCTGTGATAATGTGGTAGTTTTGATTAATAAAACCCCTGAGAGATGACTAGATTCAGAGAGAGATTTAACAACTGGAGTGTAAGATTTTAGTTGTATCTTTTGTGAAAAGAAAAATAAAAGTTGTCTCTTGTTCAAGTTTCTAGAATTAGCCACTGATTGGGGTTTGCAGTGAGAATGAAGAGGAGTAAAGTTGCTGGAATGTACAAAAGCTAACCTACCATAAAATTGACTTCAAAAAGATCAACTATGGGCAACAGAGATTTTCTACTAAAAATCATAAAAAAGAAAAAAAAAGAAAAATACATGGCGATGGGTAGATTTCATTAAAGACGCTCTGAATTGCTTTATGCAACTGCTGAGGAATCCTTTCCTGGTTGTATTTTTGCATCAATTCTCCCAGGAAATATGTTAACAATTCAGATTCCTGAGCCCCAAATCTAATCTAATGAATAAGAATCTTTCAGGGAAGGGCGGAGGATGGGGGTGATGTTTACACCAAGAGTCACCTAGGTTAGGCTGACATACACTGAATGATAAGGTTCTACAAGAGATTATAGGCCTCCAGAGGATAGAGATGTATCTGTCTTCTTTTGGTATTAAATCTGGAGCCAATATTCACCAATATGAACATAAAGGCTGTGTATGGTCCATGCCTTTTCTGACTAATCATGTCAGTGGTATGCTGGTAAAAAATATCATAAATGTTACCTTTCTCCTTATATCCTGAGTGCTAAATACAGTAGCCAGTGGTATATAAAAGATATCCAATAAATATTTTTTGAATGAGATCAGAAAAATGGCCTGAAGAATATGTATCATATATCAAATATTGTTTTGTATAAAATCTAAAATTATTTACTTCTTTAAAATGTGTAGCTTTAAGTAAATAATACCAATTCACCCAGAATCTAAAAACCTAGAAAAGGCACAAGTTACTTTTTCAGTTCTAATTCTAGGACTATAAGTACCGAAGAACTTGAGGCAGTAAAAAATGATGGATTTGCTGCTCAAAAAAACAGCAGTTTTGCTCTGAGGTGTGGAAAGGGGAACCCACCAGAGGGAATAGATAGATATGATGGAACTCTATCTCCAGAAACCGGGATTTATGGAGCAAAACCACAGAGGAAAAGGGATTAATTTAGGCCAGTGGTTCTCTCCATTGGAGGCATGTTAGACTCAGTTAGGAAGCTCTTAAAAAACACCAACCCCTGACCGTACACCAGATTTAACTGCTCTGAAAGGGAATCTTGCATCACATATTTAAAAGCTCCAAAGATGATTTTAATGTCCAAGGAGGTTGAAAGCCACTGTAGGCTAACTGAAAATTAAATTGTTCTCTACTCTAAATGTACTCTACAAAATCCTATAGGGATACTGAAGAGTTCAAATGTTAGATTGCCCTCCAGATCTTGACTAATTTCCAGGATAAAGCCTGGTAATCTGTATGTATTAGTCAACTCAGACAGCCATAGCAAATACCATAGATTGGTGGCATAAACAATAGAAATTCATGGTCTCATAGTTCTAGACACTAAAATTCCAAGATCAAGGATCCAGCATGGTCAGTTTCTGGTGAGAGCTCTTCCTTTGAGTTGCAGATGGCCACCTTCTTGCTGTGTCCTCACAATGATGAGCAAGGGGAGTGCTCTCTGATGTCTCTTCTTATAAGGGCACCAAATACCATCATGAAGACTCTTCCCTCATCTACCTCTGATTACTACCCAAAGTCTCCATTTCCAAATACCATCACACTGGAGGTTAGATCTTCAATACATGGATTTGAGTAGTGTGTGTGTGTGGGGGGGGGGGGCAGGGGAGGCATAATTAAGTCATTAGTACTCATTTTAAAAATTTCAGAATTATTATGATACCCAGCCTAAGCTCTCCTTGCAGATTCAGATACTGGAGATTATTATTTAATTTAAAGAGAAAGGACATCATTCTCTCTACCATTCCCCTCCCCGCCACACACACACATCTCTAAAATGTTCCCCACTCCTGTTTAAAATACTTTAAGTGAAAAAGTATTTTAAACTATAAAACAGATTCCTGCCCATGTATATATTGTTATGAGAGGCAATACAATTTAGCTAATTAATAATTTGAGCTATGTGATCAGATGGTTCTAGGTTCATCCCTAATAATATACTTAAAACCAGAAAATGCCCCTGGGACACCATCCCCTTCCTAAATGTCTGCCAACTCAGACATCATCAATTCTTCCAACTTTCCTTCCCACTGAGCTGATATATATATATAGCCTCAGAGCTCTTCTAAACAAAATGTTCCAACTCAAGCAGAAACAACATTCAAGATGAAATCTATTTTACCTTTTATTTTAAATATTCTTATTTTGTACCATTAAGTCCATCAATTTTATTTCTCTCATTAGACAAAAACTTTAATATATATACTTTAAAAGACTACCTTCAAACTTAAGAAAAATAATGGAAGATACTGAATCATTGCTGCTAATCAAGTAAGAATACACCAATCCAAGTTTTGTTAACAAATGTAACAGATACTGAACAAACCAGGAAAGAGATTAACTTTTTCCTCCTTTACTGAAATATATTTGACATAAAATATTGTGTAAGATTAAGATATATAACATGTTGACTTGATATATATTGTGAAATGATTATTATAGTAGCATTAGTTAACACCCCCATTACCTAAAATAATTATCATTCTGTTTTGTAGTAAGAACATTTAAGATCGACTCTCTTAGCAACTTTCAAGTATATAATACAGTATTATTAACTATAATCACCATGTTGTGCATTAAATCTTCAGAACTTTTTCATCTTATAACTGGAAGTTTGTACTCTCTGATCAACATCTCCCTATTTCCTCTGCTCCTCAAGGCCTGGCAACCACCATCCTACTCTCTTTCTGGGAGTCTGAGTTTTACATACCATATATAAGTGATATCATATAGTATTTATCTTTCTCTACCTGACTTATCTCACTTAGTATATGACTTCAAGACCCATCCAAGTTGTCACAAATGGAAGGATTTCCTTTTTTCTCATGACTGAATAATATCCCATTGAGTATATAGACCACATTTTCTTTATACAAACACTTAGGCTGTTTCCATATCTTGGATATTGTGAATAACACTGCAATGAATATGGGACTGCAGATATCATTTCCAGATCTTGATTTCATTTCCTTTGAATATCCAGAAATGTACTGCTGGTCAAATGGTAGCTCTATTTTTAATTTTTTGAGAAACTCCATTCTGTTTTCCACAGTGGCTGAGCCAGTTCACATTTGGACCCACAGTGCATGGGGATTCCTTTTTCCCCACATCCTTGCCAATACTTGTTAGCTCTTTTCCTTTTGATGCTAGCCATTCTAACAGGTGTGAGTTGATATTTCATTTAGTTTTTAATTTGCATTTTCCTAGTGATTAGTGATAGTGAGCATCTTTTCATGTATTTGTTTACCACTTGGCTGTCTTCTTTGTCCCCTGCTCATTTTTAATTAAATTGTTATTTTGTTTGTTTTTGCTATTGAGTTGTATGAGTTCTTTATATACTTTGTATATAACCCCTTATCAGATATATGATTTGAAAATACTTTTTCCCATTTTGTGGGTTTCCTTTCATTTTGTTGATGATTTCTTTTGCTATGCAGAAACTTTTTAGTTTAATGTAGTCCTACTTTTTTTATTTTTGCTTTTGTTCCTTGTGCTTCCGTTGTCCTATCCAAACAATTTTTTGCCAAAGGAAAGAGATTAATTTTAAGATATGATTTCCAAGAAGAGGTAGGGTTGGAATCAAATTTAGAAAAAAAAATGAAGATACAATTTTCCAAAGTCATTTTTGGCAGAGAATATCGTTTAGAATTCTCTGAAAGCTCCCCTTCTCCCACACACACAAAAAGAACAGTTGTCCCATGGGAATATCTATTTTATCTGTCTTCATTCTACACTGACACTTAACTTAAGAATTTAGGCATTATTTATAATTACAGCACTGTTAAGATGTGTTAAATCATGTACTCTGTTTTTATTTCCTAAGTAACTTACTATTTCCCTACTTCTCCCACATAATATTTCCTTCCAGAAGTCATCAAAACTATCTATTGTTCTTAAAACTATTATCTCCTCTAGACATTATTTTCTATATCATTTTAAAACACAAAAGCACCTGTGTTTATTAGAAGAGAATTTTAGGTGTTTTCAAACTGAAATCTTCCTAAATAATTACTGTCACCAACAAAGCAATTAATTTATCACATTCAAGAAGAGTCAATCAGTTTCTATGCTGAATCAATATCCTGCAGATGTATATATACTTCAGAAAACTGACTGTGAAAACAATGTGAAAGACTGATTGGGAGGAGGTGAGAGACGAGAAATAGAAGACCATAACGACCAGTCAGGTGGCTGATGATTTAAAATGGGCTAAGGATGCAGGAATAAAGTTGACAGAGATGAAACTGATAAGACATTACAACACAGTATAAGTGAGTAATGAAGTTCAAAGGGCAGGTAAAAATGGATCTCGGATGTCATACTCAGGTATCTGAAAGAATACTGATTTGGAGAGTAGTTAGAAAAATCTAAATATTCCAGTCACTCCCAGACTTAAAGAATGGCTTGGAAGTCTTTCAAGGTTAAACACAAACATATGTCTCAAAATCTGCTAAAAAATAAAAATTAAAATAACAATAAGTATGGTGTGAAATGATCTCTGCCTTCTCATACCTTATTATTAATAATTTTCAAGCTACCATCACTGAATTCTGAAACATAGAGGAACACCTAAGAGCCCCAGGGCTTTGGACTCCACTTCCCAGATCACTGTGGAATCATGAGAACTCTAATAATTAGACCACATTAATGATACACTTACTGACAAAAGGCAGCCTCACAGTGTGCAAAATAAGCTACCTAATGTTACCTCTCTTCTAGGGTTATTTAATAAAATAACTCCTGCCAGTAAAGACATTTGAAACTTTGACAGGATACTTAGTGATTCTTCCATCTTTTGTATAGAGAACTCCTACAAAATTCAATTATAATTCTTGCCCGTCCACCACTAACATGCAGTGAGCAATCGCTTCTTAAGTACTTGTTTCTGATCCCTCTCAGTAGTTAGGTTAAAAGTCATAACAGCAACAGTGAAATAATTCTCTTAAATCTGACATGGTTGAAGCTGCATAAAGGTGTAAGAGGAAGTAGAGGGAGAGATTATCAGTGTAACCTGTAACATTAGGCAGATCTTGCTGTCAGTGTAACTCGAGTTGCCTCTTGCATCATTACATAGCTATGATTTACGCAAACTTACTAGGTTTCTGATGCTATGCCAGGCAATTTATCATATTCATGTCATTTGATCTTTACAATCCATCTTATAGATCCATATTATTGGGACAATTATACAGATGACAAAATAAGATCCAGAGAAATGAAATAACTTGCCCCAGACCGCAGGCTGCTCCAGAACTCAATCATCTGCCTTTTTAATTTCTAGACAAAGGCTAATGATAATAAGCAACATATAAAAATGCAAAATATATAATATGCAAGATGTTATTAAAATGAAAGCAAGATTCTGAGACAATTCAGAGTATAAAAGGAAATACTACAAATGGAAAAGTAAATATCATAATTAATTTACAGAGTTCAATCCTAGTTGGAAAATGTTGCTATTTTAAAATCTAAACAACATAATTTACTTTGCATGAGCTTCAAGAACAAAATCACAAAGCTGGCTACAAAATGCAGACTCGTTATTAATTTAAATGAGTGTTTAAAGTAATGTTCCTATCCATCGAACAACTTTCCACTGTTTAATTAGCTCAAATATTCAGATTAAAGTGGATACCCGAACAATGCCTTAGAAATGCAGTCCAAAATCTAGTAAAAGATGCCAGAGGATGCATTTTCAATGCTTTTAAGAGAGTATCACATGCTTAAAAAAACTAAATCATAAAAGAGAGCTTATTTAAAATTCTCTTTTATATAACCAAGAGTAATAATTCATTTCTATAAAAAATTTAATGCTGAAACATCTATGGAGTAATGGAAAGAGTACTAGAAAGGAACATGAAAAATCATTATGCAAAGCACTGGGGCCTGGGTGTCTGCCCCTATTTAAAATGGTGTTAAGTTAAACTATCTTTAAAATTCATTTCAGAATTAAAGATTCCTAGATACACAAACAAAAGTAGAGTAGAATTATCACAGATCTCCTTTCTTTTTATCTTCTTTCTAAAAGAATCTCTTCCAGAGACTTTACATAATTATAGTCTATTGTTTTAACCAGATCTATCTGCTATTTCTTGAAATCAAAATTTCCTAAAAAATAAAAACAAACAATAACTTAGAATTTATGTTTAACAGCTGTCTTCTTTTACTCGCAATTAAATAAAAATTGAGTGTACTTATTAAAAAAACACACTGGTCAAGCAGTGTAACAACCAAGAAAAAAGCTTCAGAAGGCATATTTAACAAAGGCTGCCTACCAAAGAGAAAAACAAAAAAGTCCCCCCAAAAGATAATGAAATTTGTGTTTATTTCTGTAAATTTTGAACTCAACTCTGGATTCAAAAAGACAACTTATTTTTTGCCTTCATAACCATAGGATGAGAAACAGTTAATGAAGATCTCATTCTACCATTCAAACTAAAAATTAGTAATGGAGAAAGACAGGTGCCTTTAGTCACTGGAGTAGGTGGTGACTGCTAAGGAGGAGAAAGAGGAAGAAACATTTTATCTTAAAATTCAAATCTTATCTGTCACCTAAAGCCACAGTCAGATAATCTGTTAATAGATTAAATGATTTCTATATGCAGATTGGATTTGTCTACAGCATCAACTACACAAAAACAGAGCTAGAAACACAAAAATAGAAAAATGGCCACTTACTATGAGACATTTTAAAATAATGCACTAGTCATAATTTATTCTTAAAATAATTTCTTTAAAGCTACACTGAAAATAAAAAAGCATCCAGATTCACAGTATTACTCATGGTTGTTCATGCTATCTCATCACAGTTACCTAAATACGTCTCAGTGCACCTTGTTAGATGAGTCACCATCTGGCACCTTTTCATCTTATTCAAATACATGAGAATTACTGCTTCCCATTCTGCAAAAATTCTTAAATATTAGAGCTATTTTTTTTAGGTTGATATGCTTTATAAAATTTAAATTTAAAAACACCTATTTATTTGTTTGTATAACTAAAATAGTTCGTTTGCAGATTGTAACTGTCAGTGCAAAGTGTTTGTGCTTCACAGAAGCATCCTGTTTCTGTGTTTGACTTCCAAGAGTTTGGATGTCAGGAATTGTACTAGGAACAATTTCCATGTTGTGTAACACAGTTCAGTGTACTGGACAAAGGGTGGGGCCTCTGGACTCCTAGTGACTATTTGGATGAATCTCTAGGGAACATGCTTTTCAAGAGGCTGAAGAGAGAAAAATAAATGGGCCAGAGGGTCAGGTTTTAACCTGCTGACTTAGTTCATTGGCTCTTCACACTCAGCAATGGCCTCTCCACAACTTCCATTTAAACAGTTTCTTATTAATCCAAAATCTCGAAAAAGAAGATCTAAGATGAGTAATATTTTGGCACATATATGTATTATTTATAATACTTTCTTCTTCTGGAACATTTCTTTAAATAGAATCTCTCAAGTTCTAAGAAGTAGAAATCAATTGTCCTATTTGCTTTCTCCATTTAACTCATCTCCATGACTTTTAACTTTTCTATTTTCTATTTTATTTAGGACATACTACTATTTTAAAAATTATAAATAAAAGTAATAATGACATGATTCTAGAATATGTAAGTACTGAGATTGGGGAATTGGTATAAAGGGGATCATATCAGAATTGTAGGCATGTGTTATGTTACAACTTCATATGAACTAACATAAAAGATACTGTTCTTGATATATATACACTGTAGGAATGGAAAATGACATACTAATGAAGAGAAGAAACTTTGTAGAGCAACCTCCAATTTCACTGACTTCAATCTTCAGAAAGGAAGGTTTGATAAACTAAGAAAAATACCAGAATTTTTATCAGCTATATGTAAGTTTACATTTTTAAAAAATAAAAATAAATAGGATGTAATGAACCTAAAAAACAGAACTTAACAGTTATACACAAAGATCTTATATGTTATAGCTAACCTCATTTCATTTCAGTGCTCTTTTATATTCTTACACTATTAACTACTACTTAATTCATAATACCAAGATTCGTTTGATTGTATAAATATAGTATAGTTAATAGGTTCATAACAATGGTAAAGTGTTTCTCCTAAAATATTTGATTTTCTCTGTATCAGGTAAAGTTTGATGGTAATTAGGTAGGTATGTCTGGTAAGCTTTGGATAAACCATTTCAAAGACTGGACTTCATTCACACACGAGAAACTAATATCTGTGTCCATATGTTTCATTCCATTCAACATCAGATCAGTCATTTATAGCCCTGCAGTCAGTCTTCAAGAAGAAAGAAAATTTGCATCACACACTATCCTGCTATGCCTTAAGACCTATAAAAAAATAGCCTTTCAAAGTAAGGCTATTACTATTCCACTCATAGTACAACATCTTACCATTATAAACATCCAGAATAAAATCTTACATATACACATAATGTACCTCATGGGCCTGCAGAATTACAATGTCACTATAAAGAAGTACAGAAAGAAAAATTATGATAAAAATTAGATAATTAATAAACAAAATGATGATATATTCAATATTATAAAAAGATTTAAAAAGCAAAACCAGAAAAAAAATATTCAGGTTTTGATTGACCAATTGGCAGTGGACTTTATTAGGGAAATACATTGCTTTCTGAGTATTTCTATCCCCATTTTTAAGAGGGAATATTTGTGGATCTATTGAAATACTATTTAAAATATCACAGGCCTACTTCAATGGATTATTATGCAATTACATTCATGCATGTTTAACATAATGCTGATAAGACCAATAAAATTTTTCATAATTTCAACATAATACAGACCACACTTTTAGGGAATAGTTACTCCAAGAAGAGAGCCATCTAGTGGCACGTGCAGAATGATTATATCAAATTACCAGTGAACATAAAAGCATGAGTAGCTATCATTAATTACCAAAACTAGGCAGAAACAAATGTAAAATGGTTCTGCTTTACAGAAAAAAAAATAAAACTCGGCAATAAAAAATATATATACTCTTTATAAAATCATTTTATAAAATCAAAAGACTAAAACAAGAACTACACACATGTGCTCTCACATACACAAAAAACACAGAAGCAAAAACATAAAATGGAAGAAATTATGCCAGAATATAAACAGTGTTCAGGCCTGGGTAATGGGATTAAGTGTGATGTTTTGTCCCCTTTCTAATGCTTTTCTGCATTTTCTTCAGTAAATAAATATTACTTCTGTAATTAGAAAATATAACATTTCAAAGTATTCTGGGCAAGTACTGAAACAAATATAAAAAGTAAAAACAAGAGTAAAGCCAGTAATGTTTCAGAGTAGGTGAAACTTCCCATTCCCTAATTCTCCATCTTTGTGAATCTACAGGTTGTTTGCTATAATATAAGAGAACCCCTACCTCTAGATATATTTCTCATAAACTTAGCTGATTCACTTATGTACATAACAATATGCTTAGATATAAGGCATACAGCATTAAAACAAGCTTCGACTGATCATAGATAAATATAACATATGTGGAGTTTTAAATACATATAAATTGCTTACCAACATACTTAATACTGCAAATAGCAAACAGCTAGAAAAGGAAAAGATAATTATTTGAGCTTTACAGATGAAGAAATGAAGATTTAGAGAGATCATATATTTCTCTCCAGCTCTGGTACTGATAAGCTAAAAGTCTTCTCTTAGTTTGTTGCTCTTCATAGCTTAACAATTGTGATACCTGAAACTTAAATTACCTATAAAATATTTTCACAGATATTCTCAAAAGGTCTGCTTGAAGGCAACAGCAACCCTTCTTAATCTTTTTTTACATAAACATAGACAATGTACTGTAGTTGAAAAAATTTATCTTGAGCATAATTATAGATTTTACTCTTCTAATGTGTGTTGATATTTTATCAGTGCTCTTTAACTAAATGAATGCCAAACTGTAACACAGCTTGAAGTAAATGTTGAACTAATGTAAATTGAGAATAAAAGAAAACTATGTATAATGAAAATAACATTTTAAAAAATCTAACCAAATTAAACTAAAATTAATAATGAACCAAGCAAATCAGAATGTTGTTTAGAGCAACTCTGAGGGGAAAGATTCAATTCTAATTAAAAAAAAAACAAACCCTAATCCTAACCCCAACCTTTGTAAAAGACAAAATAGTTTAATTTTTAATCTTCCTAATACTGAAAATTGATTTGGGGCTAAGTACTTGTCAAAAATAATAATACATTTAGTATATCTCCACCAAAAATTACAAGTTATGGGTGAGATCCAGGACTGATAATAACCCTTATCTGTGGTGATAAACAATATCTATATATAAGCAGCACTCAGAGAAATGCAGGAGCAAGGTGGCAAAAGAAAAAAGTACTTCATATTTTCCTGCCTTAGTATTCCTTTTATTCCTATTGTAATTGCTATTGGTAAAATCTGATATTATCTGTATTTTGATATATCGTAATATATAAAAATAATATATAATTTCTGGAAGACAGGGTATTATAAACTCATAAACAGGTATTTTGAAACATATCTGACTTGTGTTCATTTGGCAAACCAGCTGGTCAAAATTCATTAAAAATTGCTATGAGGTTATTTTAATAGGAATTGTGGTTTTAAAAAATCAGTAATCACCAATCATTATCATCCTTTTTTATTACTGGGTTAAGCTCAAAATTTAATATAGATCATATAGGGAAAAAAGTAGACAAAAAATAATTTTTAAATCTAATTCTTCAAAATAAGTCTATCCTTCTATGCTTTGCATCTTTATATAAAAAGGAAAAGATGACAGTAAATTACTACATACTAATGTTTCCAAAATTTAAGTCATTCACATAGCAATCACCTTCATGATTCTACCATGTTATGGATAAACTACCCATAATATAGCACACATTAAGTTAGAATTTTCTTCAATTGAATTTATTTTTTTTAACATTATGTCTCTACTTAAATAAAAACTTAGTAATAATTTACATAAGTAGAAAGTTGCTGTAAAATTAAATTAAGTGAGAAACAATGCCCCACCATTGCACTTGAGCAAGATTTCCTGACAAATTCTGACACCAAGGCCTCTGCTTTCTTGTTATAAAGAGAGAGGAGTGTGTGGGAGGGATGCTAAAAGCATAATAGCACCAAACTGGGATCTGCTCCCCTTTCTCTAATCAGAAAGATCAGGGTTGAATTGAAAACCAAATAACTTAGGAAACACATATTATCTACAAGCATTTCTGGTTGTATCTAAAATAATCTTTAATACTACCATTGATATGAACTATACATTTCAAAAACTACTACAATAGATTACACTAGGCACTCATTACTTATAAAAACTTAAAGTTATATTTTATCAAAAATAATAGAGGTTAAGCTAAAAACAGAATGGCATTCATCTCTGATCTGAGTGACTGAAGGAGGGAGGAGTGAGTAAAAGTAGGGGTGGGACCTGAAAAACACTTCTGAGATCATCAACTCCCATGTCTCTACTTAAACTGATGAACAATACAGTCTTTAAAATAATTAGGCCAAAGCCATTTTTTCAAGTAGCAGATGTTTTAAAGACATGTTGCTAATAATCCTGACTACAAAAATTTTCTATATATACATCAAATAGCCTTGTCTTTGTTCTAACAAATCAGTTATATAAATTCTACCATAACAACATAAACAATTTTCATGGTACTTCAAAAGTTAAAAAATTTCTCTCATTTACCAGAATTTAAATATTTTTTCTTCTATAAGTATCTTTTTTATAAACTATGTGTGAGGTGCTTCAGAGAAGTACATACATCTTCCTTGCTGACATCCCATTTTTTTCAATCATTCACTTCCTGGAGCGATACTGTGTTTTAATAAATTAGTCTGCCAAACAGAAGGACTTGTTAGAAATTTGAAGGTGGAAGGAAGCAAGTTATTTATTTTTTTTCTATTTCTAACATAGGCAACAGCAGCAGAGGGCTCCTGAGAATCACTGCAGGTAAGTGTGGCATCCAGTCTCCTAGTCTCAGAAATATGAGCAGAATTGGCTTCTGGGAGACCACTCAGTGCATCAGTACTATTCCAACAGTGGCATCAGCAGAAGCAGCCCTTCCCACTAGCAACTCAGCATCAAATGTACTGTCCTAGCCTCCAGCCCTGGGTGGTAACAGCTTTTTGATTTGGGGGCAGCAACCTTTTCTCCCTTTGGCACCTCCAGTCCTTCTGTTATCTTTGTAATTAATTCCCTTCATTCACTCTCTTGCTGCTCATATTAAAGTGGGTTCTGTCTTTCTGAATGGGCAATAAAACAATTATAACTCAAAAATCTTACCGGCATTAAATTGGAAAGTTTTGACACATTTCAGGTTAATGCTTCAAAATCTCTAAAAAACACACACAAACATGAAGATACACACTCAACACAAATATGAAGAACATAATCTAAAATGTCAAATAATCTCTTGATACTCTTTGTCAAATTATACAAGATTTTTTCTTTATACAGTATATTAATTTCCCAATTAGAAATCATATTAAAAGGTACACAAAATTTTAAAAATAGAAATTATGTAAATAACTTTGAAATGTCTTTAAAGTTTTTACTCATAAGTATCTTTTAGTGGATTTCTACCTTTAAAACTTTCTAGCAGGATCATTGTGTCTGTGACAAGGTGTAATGGAAAGAGCATGGTGTTTGGGGTTGCACAGATTGTGAAACTATCTCGATCTGACCACTACTTAATTACATAATGTTGATAAAAGTTTACTTCACAAGACTGTTGAGAATTTTACATGAAATTGTGTGCACTGAGTTGGTTACAACTCCTGGCAGCGCTATGAATGTGTGGTGTCCACGATGTCTTGTTCACAACAGCCCTGCTCAGCTCTTATAGATTTAGGGCTATGGCTTCAGTTACAGAGTCAATCCATCTCATATTTGGTCTTCCTCTTTTCCTGCTGTCTTCTATTTTTCCAGCATTAGTGTACATATGCTAAAAATGGAGTACCCTTATACTTTCCATCTATTTGTTTTATTTTTTTTAAATAGCAATTTATACATATTCAAAGTCATAAAATTACAAAAAGCACATGCTTATTATAAAAATTGTGAGAATTACAAAGAAACAGTAAATAGAGAAAAAAAGTCACCCCTAATTCCTCCATCTGATGAGGAAGCACTGTTAATATTTGACATATTTTCTTCACCCTTATAACTATGCACTTTCACATATTTTTTTATTCTCTTACATACCCATTTTTTAAAATCTACATTTTTCCCCTTCTTAAGGTATTAACATAAGCATTTTTCAATCACACTGAAAAATAATGTAAACACCATGCAATTGACTATATCATACAGTGGGAGACATTTTGATGGCTTCAAAGACTGCATTCATGCAAAAGATGGATAGCATCCTAACTTCTGTCGTTGCTTTTTACTACAAGAGCTTTATGTTTCTGAATCTTAGGAAAGAGAGCTTGTCTTCCTAATTACTTTCAGAGGATTATAGCAAGAGTTAGTGAAAACTCTTCCCAGGTTCAGGCAATAGATTGAATGTTAATCACAGTTTTCTGTATATATCATTTTCTGTGTTTCTAAGAGCACGTTAGTAAAGAAATAGAAGGTTACAGACCAGATGCCACTCGTAAACAGTAAACCAGTTCACTCTTAAACCTATACAAAAAGATCTTCCCAACATTATTACTTATCCATTCCAAAGTAGGTTTTTGGAAGTGAATATTTACACAAATTAATGAAATTCAATATAAATATAAGGAGTATCAATGAAAAAAGAAAAATCAGTGGCAACAAAGTCAATACAATGTTGAAAAGAAATGGAAATCACAGGTGAAAACTGCACATACAGGGTAAGCAATAGAAGGGCTGTCAGGGATCATTAACAACTGTGAAACAAAGCTACAAAGTCACCAGACACTGCCCTTCAGACTTTTGTGACACTACAGCTAATTGGTTTATAAATAATACATCTATCCATGAGAAGATGAGCACATACAGAAAGATGAAACTTCACTAGCAGACTAAAGCATCCAAAGTCTTGAAATCCAGATGAAAAAAATATATGGAAATACTTTTGAAGGAAAGGATGTCAAAGATCACACCTGCTGGTTAGTAAAGTTAGAAATGAAATCACTGAAAAAATCATAATATCTAACTATATAAAGAACATTGTGAAAATTTGTATAGAAGATAGGCTCAAGATGCAGCAATTTTAGGGAAATGAAAATAACTTTTCGAAGTGGGAATTTATCTGACAGGTTTATTGGTTTAATCAGGGCACAGTTCAGAAGTTCTTTTTAAAAATTTTGCAGCATTGTCATAAACCAACTATGATAAATTTAATTATATTACAAGCAATTTTTTAAAACAAATATAACTATCTGATAAGAAAATATCCTCACTTCTAACCTGCCCAAATTAAATTAATCGTCATAATACTTTTGGATAGAGACGTCATACCTTTTCTACCAGTAGAAACTGAGAGTTTATAAAACTAGTATTCTAGTCTGGATCTTCCATGGAGATAATATAAAAGATAATATTATACAATAATTTATATAGAAAACATATATAGAGATAATCATACTTATAATATTTAATATATGGATAAAATGATGCATACATGAATTAAGGTGTGTGTGTATATACTCAACATGTTTCATACACACACACACACACACACACACACATAAATACCCTTAATTTATGTATGTCTTAATTTATCCATGTGAAATAATATAAATATAATACTATTGGGATTCCTATATAAATCTAAGGTCTAAATAAAGAATGTTGTTATTAAAAACAAAACAAAAGAAATAAATAAAAATGTTCCCTGCTTAGTATCAGAAAATAGAGTCCTTTCACAATATTAGGAGGACATTTCCTTCTCCACTCAAGTCCATCTCAGAATTTGCTTGAGATTTTATTTTCATGTGAAATTCCAGCTTTGTTTTTCATGTTTTTTTGTTGTTGTTGTTGATGTTGGAAATAGATGTATCCCTGGGAATGAAATGATTGATTAGCTTTGTATAAAAGGGGATTAAAAAGATGTCCTGAGAAGGAGGTTTTGGCATAACTCAGATCAGGAAAGACAAAGTAAAAATTAAGGTTAATTGACAAAAGCATCTCCATGCTTAGAAAGAGAGAGCAGTTACTCAGACGAGTCCTCAGCTAGAAAATTCATCCAAAAGCATAAGCCTTTTGTTTAATTCTGATGAACAAAGCCTTAGCATTAATTCATTTTACCTTTGACTAAGTGCCACTCCAAATACAAGCAAGGGAATGATAAAAGGGATATTAAATTTTCATATTAATAAACTGAAATAACCATATCATTAGTTGTTCAATTATATGCAATGTTTGGCAACTCTATCCATGGACACCCATATGCCTAATTGGACTTTTGGAAATTTTTTTGGTAAGAATTCTTTATTATCATTATATCAAAAATATTGTCCTGAGTTTGTCACATTTTTATCTTCTCTGACTATAACCTGTTACCTATAAATTAGTTTAGCTTCACAGCTAAATCAATTTAGGTTATGTGAGCTTTGGTTCACCCTACAGCACAGAGAGATGCATGTTTTCATCAACATTTTCAAAATAAAATTTTCCAAGAAGTCAAAGTATAGACATTAAGTATAGACATTGTGGTTCAAAAGTGAAATATTCATATTTGTTTTATTAACTCTTCCACCAAATTTGTTTGTATACTCTCTCTTCTTCAGTGATATGATACGTTACATAAGCAAACATACTGTCAGAGAGCATACTACCCAATTCATTATTTTAAAATTCTACCTTATAAAAGTTATCGAAATCTCTCATCACTTAGCAAATTTTTATGAGGCAGAATGTAGTATATGCCTCTACTCTCTTTGTCCTGAAACATGGACTCTATCTGGGAGGTGCTGGGATGGGAGATAATCACTGTGCGTGGGAACCTATAGTTTGTCAAGACGTCCTGGAAAGAACTGTTAAAATGGGCAGTTAATTTTTAGTTAATCCATAATTTTTAGTATTTCCCTTCATATGTTTTTTCATCACAGAAAAAAATATCGTCTTATGTAGTCAAGTGCCAATTCTTTATCATCAAAAATGTGACATTAACAGACATGTTACAGGCGTCTATAATGCTCTGATTCAGGAAAGCTTTAGATATCTCACACAATAATAATCTCTAAAATGTGCTTAGGCAGATTTGAGAGGTATTATATGAATAGATTATGTATTCTTTTTCTTTGACCCTTTTCCAACATTTTCAACACTTTACTCACCTGACCTTAATGCCATGAAAGAGAGAAATAGGAGAGCAAAAATTAATAAGATATTGACCTATACATTTATAATCAGAAAGCTTTTCAACCTTAGAATAAACATACAGAGATGACAGGACTTTATTAAAAAGTAGCTCTCATTTCTTAGTAATGAGGACTGCCATAATAAACAAAAGGCTTACTTGGGCATTCTTTCATCTTTGTTTATTTAGCTAGTATCTGTTATTTGTTACATGCCTACTATGTGCCAGAAACTTTGTTGCAAGCACTGTTCTTTGTAGTGAAAAACATAAAATTCTCCTCTTAATGAGCTTGCATTCTAGTTCGAGCAACAGAAAAAAAGGTAAATGACATGTCATGTGGTAATACAGACAATGCAGAAAAACATAGCTAAGATAGAGTAATTAGGGTTACTGTGTATGAATTGCTATGAATAACATAATTGGAGGCAGACCCCATTGATGAGGAAAGTTGGAGCAGAGACTGCAAGGAAATGAGAATAAACCTTATGGGTAATGAAAGGAAATACATTCCAGGCAGAGGAAATAGTAAATGCAGAACCCTGAGGCAAGAACATGTTAGCAGATTCAAACAAGAGCAATGAGCTAATGTGACTAACTGGTAACGGGGAATGTGTTAGAAGATGAGGTCAAAGATATAGCAGGAGACAGGTCATAGCTGAGCTCATTGGTTGTATTAAGAATGTTGAATTTTATTCTGAATGAAAAGTGGAGCAATCACAAAATTACAGAGGAATGACATGATCTGACTCATCTTTCAAAGGATTAATTCTGTTACTGTGTGATGAATAAACTATAAGGAAGCAAGGGTGGAAGTAGAAATATTTTAGAATGCTATTGCAATACAGGCAACAGATGATGGTAACTGAGACTGGTATGGTAACTGTAGGTAATAAAAAATAGTGAGACTCTAGGTATATTCTAAAGTCGACTAGGACAGGATTTGCAGATAGATAAAATATTGATGTCAGAGTAATAGAGCTGGGAAGAATGACTCCAAAATGTGCTGTTAGCAACTGGAAAAGTATGAGAGGATAATAAATGGGTCAACATGATCCATTTATATTCAAAACAAGAATATAAAGAAGTATCCAACATTTTACATGCTTCCCTCTCTGACCACTTTAACCCAAAAGTTTAACTTTCTAATGTATTTTATTTACTTCTTGGACACTTTGATAAATCATGATTTTCTCTTTCCATATTTTGTTGCTTGTCTACCTTTACCTAAGCAAAAAGGAGAGAGAGAACCTCTATAGATATAGATAATCTATATCTTTATATCACAAATATGAAAAATAAAAACCCATAAGCCTGTCACCCAACTTCCATGAGGCTAGCTTTCAAACCCCTTGAACCTACTGATTCAAACCAGTGATGTGGGTAGGCATTAAATAACGTAGCACTGTGGCTTTTTTCCAAAGTGCCTGAAGACAGATGCCGTCAACTCTTTTTTTAGTCTATGTGCTGCCAAAGGGAGCACAGATGCTGTCAACTCTATAATCTTATCAAGATAGCATCAAGGAAGAAGGCAGTGTACACCTCTGTGAGATAAAATAGTGTCTTTAACAGGTGAATAAGGTGTGCACATCCCTATTAGGAGCCCCATCATCTAATCAAGGTAACTGGTGCAAGCTGCCCAGGAAGTGTAAGAGCCAGAAGTCACTCAGTGTCAGGGGTCTGGCATGCTTTCTTTCCCTGTTTGCTGTCTACAGCTGATGTCTGTCATTAAATTAAATCCAAACAATCCTCAACTCATGATAAGAAGGTGGCTCTTCAAAAGTCTCTGCCAGCATTTTCTACGGTGAGCTCTACTGATCATTACCCACATCAGATGCTCAGACTAAAGAAGATTCTGATCAAATAACTGTAGTAAATACTCTTATAATCCTCCTCCTGTAGATATTTACAATGCTCCTTCATTAAAGGTTTTGTCGAGTCCTGTGGTAATCAATGCATTAAATGCTTGTCTATTATTTCCAAATTTATTTTACCCACAGGTAAAAAAAAAGA
Organism: Macroglossus sobrinus; assembly: GCA_004027375.1. Lineage (NCBI taxonomy): Eukaryota > Metazoa > Chordata > Mammalia > Chiroptera > Pteropodidae > Macroglossus > Macroglossus sobrinus. Next base: position 433,176 of record PVKZ01000514.1, read on the forward strand.
ACATTAATTACAACAATGTTCTAAATAAACATTTAGAAACATATTGCAAAAGCAAATTGTCAAAAGTTGATGAATGATTTAATGAATGAGTGAGAGAGAGGTAGATATCAAAGATGACTTCAATTCTAATACAGATAATGAGGAAAGGGAAGAACTTACACGTTAAAACAATTGACCTTCAAATTAAAAATATTATTTTGATTCAATTATACTCACAGGCATTGATTGATTGCCATGTCCTGTGCACTAAACCAGGCACCAAGAACAAGAATAATGAATGAGACAGAGACCATTCTTGCCTTTACACAATTTTGTCTAGGTGAGTCATTACGACTCAGTTCAAGAACAAATCTGATCAGCACAGAAGAGCGCCATGATTCAGGAGCACTAATACTCACCTTGAGTTTGGAAATGTGGAAAGCATTCCAAGAGGAAGTAACTCTAAGCTGAGACTTAAAGGAATAGTGCATGTTAATCAGATGATAAGAGAGAGAAGACAAAGGTGACAAAGGGACAAGGCTGACTCAGCAGATGAAGGGCCAGCAAGTCAGATCAGAGCAATTTAATAAAAAGAAACTTAATACATGTGAGTGCAGCAAGCAAGATGGTAGGATGAAACACAAAGTTAACTAGTTAAAAAACTGTCTATGTGTTATGTGTAACTGCTAATATATTATAGGAACAAATATTCCTAAATAAATATAAAATTTGGCTATTTTCAAAATAAATCTAGTACTCTAGTCTTTTGCATGAGAAAATTCTTCTAACTACAAGGGGACCATGTAATGTTGTGTACTTAAAAAAGGGAAATGAACCCCTTTTATTCTGAGATCAGCTGAGATTCAAAAAAGTCATTAGTCCTTTCTTCCAGATAATTGATCTGAAACTTTCCTGGACTGGAAGTCTGTTCATAAATACCTTAAATATCTACAGCCTTTTTCAAGCGATCAAGGCATACTTTCAGATACTAGGAGTTTGCTAAAATACTTGAAGGGATTTAAAAGTAAATAATTGATTTAAGCAGCAAGCTTTGTAAAACTAAAACACTTTTCTGCAGGTAACTGGGCTTTTCACCGGCTCATCTTTCATGCTCTGATTCAGCTTGAGCTAAAAACTGTTCACTATTTTGAACACATTCTCAAAGTCATAAGGCAGAGTTCTCACACACCGAAGCAAACGCTGTTTAGCACCAGCACATTGTTATGCTGCACTTCTTACTCTCTAGCAAGACCTGATGAGCTCAAATTTTTGACATGCATGTTTTTTTTTGACAAAAAGTACATTTGACATATTAATCAAAATACAAGCACATCCCTGCCCTGACCCATCTACAGTCTATGTTCCATATCTGTCTTATGAAGATTATGCCTCTCCTCTGAGAAGTCACACCTTGATCAGAACAAAGTCCAAAGGCCTCAACATGGTCTACGAGGGCCCCCGTGGTGTGTCCTACTGCCTCCTCTTACAATCTCTTGTCACACTGCTCTCACTTTTGCTCCTCTGCAGTGTCCTCACCTGTAAGATCTACATTTGCCATTTTCTCTGCCTTAAAATGTATTCCCTCAGACATGACCATGGCTTACTCCCCTGAAAAAAGCAGATGTCCCCTTATCAGTTTGAGCCTCCTTAGCCAACCTATATAGAACAGTACACATGCTCCATACCCACCTATTGATAACACTCAGTCTACTTGATTTTTCTTCACAGAATTTATTCTACCTGAAATATTATTTAACAGAGTGAAACTTAAGGCAAACAGATTTATTAACTTGTTAACTGGTATTCTAAATGTTTAAATTAGTCTGGCACACTCAATAAATATTTACTCAACAAGAAAACGGATGGTCTTTAAAAAGTTCTGACAGATCAAGAGGAAAACAAGGTGATGAGTAAGTTGGAGTCTGGGACTCAAATTCAGTGACTACAAGGGCACCGCCTCTGCTACTCACCAGCCTTGTTCCCTGCCTCACCCAGATGTGAGATTAGCTCTGGCAATCAAACCTCTTGGGAAGAGCTGGACTAAAGATCATAGTTTATGAGCAAAGTGAAGAGGCTGGAGGAGAGCAGAATATGACGTTCCTCCCTCACCCCATCTCAAAACACTCAACACTGTAACTGTTCTTTGGTAAGCACTTAATAATAAATGACTGATGGAAAGAATGATCATTTTATTTTACTGGAGGAGATGACATTTTCTCATGAATTGAGCTTATATGGCTAGATAAAGGCAGAAGGCAGAAAGTTATGGTTGGAGAGGCAAGTGCTTCAAATTCTCACAAAATGCCAATTCCTCCTCCAAATTCTCACAAAATACAAATTCTTCCTTTAAATTCTCACAAAATACAAATTCTTCCTTTAAATTCTCACAAAATACAAATTCCTCATAATGTTTTGGATGAGAAGGGTTTCATTTCAGGCATATGGGGGAGAAAGGGTGGAGGAAAAAAAGCTCAGACAACGCTATTTTTAAGCTTTTTAGTAAGAATGGCTATTTTCCCCTCTGATATTCTTGAACCACACAAATGTCAAGTTTCCATGTGCTGCTGTCTGGATGCTATCAAAGGCACTGCTTTGAGGTGAGAGAAGGGGTCATATGCTCATCTTCTCACATGCTGCTACTGCTGCTGATTTTTTAAAAAGCTTTGTGACCTAGAAAGGAGATGTACGGTATGAATGATGCACGGACTGCAGAGAGCATAGGGCGTCATCTGTCTATTTATATCCCCAGGAAGGAAAAAATGAGTACAGGGCAATGACTCTATACTCCATGGACGGGGTACGCAAAGATCATCTGGGAGAAACAATAAACACAGCAAGGGAGGCATTTTTGTTGTGAGAAATAGAAGGTGAGGCCATATTCCCATTTTCCTTGGTTTTTCCAAAATTCTGTTTGCTTTTAAAAAATTTCAAGTTAGCACTGATGTTCCCCACTACTGTGTAAAGCCACCCACATTTTAAAAACTGGCTTCATTCCATGAGTGCATACATATTCACATTTGGCTATAATTTGCAGCCATTTGGACACGCTATAAATTTGGCGGGAAAGTTTTTAAGGCTTAACAAATTATTTGGAAAAACCTAACAGATACTTCTGTGACTTAACTCAGAATAAAGGGGAAAAAATTAGAAGATTTACATGGATTTGGACAATATGGTAGAGAAATTTTTTTCTAAAGTATGTGGTCAGCTTCTCTTTAACTGGTGAAATATCTCCAGGGGAAAGCATCCAGGTACAGCTGTTAACACTTATTCCTGCATTATTGGAGAATTTAGTGCCCATCTTTATCTCTAGACTTCTAGCTGTTCCTAATATAAGCAGTATAGTGTAGGGCCCAGTGGAAATGATGCTGTGAAATAGCCCATTTTGCTCTTTTGTCATCCATGTATTTGTGTGATTTCTGCCAGCTTGATTTGCTTTTGGAGTTATTTTACTAGCTGTGGTGATGAGTTTGCTGACAACCCGTAAGAGTATGAGGTATTCTCAAAGGCTAAAGATTAGGTGTTTTCTAGTGTGAAATTTATTGATCCACGGGGGTTCAAACTGGTCCTGGATTCCGTCATAGAACACAAACTGATTTACTTTGAACACACCTCAGGTTCATGATAAAAACACTCCCTATTTCTCTTACTATCCAAGTCTTCTCTTCATTTATGAAGCTGAAAAAATAAGGCATGCTTCATCCATTCCCTATATATGCTGAAATCACGTTTAATTCACAGAGCATGCATTGTCATTTCATCACATTCACTTCTTCCACAGCCTGACCTGTACTGACATTGAGGGGCATCTTGATTTGTTTGGGTCAGAAAGAATTAATACTTTATTTCTTTAATTTTGAACACTTACAAAGCAATTTTTAAGCTTATATATGTCCATAATTTGTTTGCCAACTCAATGATATTCTTAAACCTGCTGCTACATGTAAGACACATAGTGACTGATACATAAAGTCAATGAATTTCAATAGAATAATAAACTTATCTGATTGACTAGGCTTCTCAGAAAGCAAATGGGCTGATAAAAAATAATACCAACTGTTTTTGTTTTTGTTTTTTGCCCGAGTTTGTGAGTTTAACAGATATGGATACTAGTCGTTCATGTGTATTAAGTGCCAGAAAGGAAAAGTGGGCAGTGTGAAGGCCTATTAGAGAAAAGACATAGTTAATGTACATAGAAAACTGATCATCATAATGGAGAGGTTGGGACCCTCTGAGAGAGGGGGAACAGGACAGGACAGAAATGAAAACTCAGCCACAGGTACCTTAAACAATAGGTATTTGATAAATACTTGCTGGATCACGTACAACAGAAAAGATAGGAATTAACAAGATGTATCATCTTTGAAACTTCCTATACATGTACTACACTACTGAGAATAGTAACTCAATTTTCACATGTTCTATAATTTTAAACTTCTCTGTCCTTCAACTTTTTGCTACATAAACCAGTACTGCAAGGTTCTCCCTCCCTTTCCTTCTATTATATTGCTACAAAGAAGTTAGCTGAATGACCCTGTCTTTAAATGGACATAAACCTGGCACATACAGATTGGTTGTTCTTTTGATAGACTATGAGAATATAAACATTCAAGAGGAGTTCTGAACAATTTAGCAATATTTCTGAGAGACAGAAGAGTGATGTTCCATATTTGCTAAATGAAAAAGCAGTCCAACAATTAGTACCTATTTTTCTTTTAAAAAAGTTTCATTTTCATGGAATAGTTCATTTTGTAATTCTTATATTTAATATTTAACTTATGCTAATGCATCTCTTGATAATTTTCAACACAATTACTGTGAGGCAAAAGAAAGCTAAGAGACCTACTCATACATATTTAACTTACACATAAGAAATGGAAGGAAGTTTCTTGTTGTGTAATATAAACAAAACATAGGAAAAACAATTATTGGTCACATTTTTTAAATCAGATACTGCTTTTAGATTTCCTTACTTCGTTCCTCTATACTCAGGTCACACTGACAATCATTATTCATTCCAGAAAATAATAAAATATCTCCTAAGAAGCTTATATCAGCAAATATTTCTGTATAACTATATTTGCAGTTTCTCCTCTCACCCACATCCTCTTACACACCTATGCAGGTAGTCAAGCTCTTATAGCCAAGTTGGGGGGAGGGGGAACTAAAGCAGTACAGTTTAGCAATATCCATAACAGGATAGAATATGATTTCTCTCCAATGCTACATTTATATTAAATGTCCCTCAAATAAATTTCTATACAACTTCTTTTTACTAAAGGAAATTTAAAAAACAAAAACAAAAACAAAAAAACGGCAATTAGTGTTGACAATTAAAAACTCACCAAAGGAGAATATTAAGAAAAAGATGTTTTTATCTAAAATTCAACACATCCAAAGAGTAGAAATTCAATGTGAAATTTTGACTTATTCAGACTCTGTTCATTTCCCTTGACTGATAAATTCTGAATGATAATCATGGTCTCCCTTACCACCCCCAATATCATCTTCAAGCATGATCTATAATCCAAAGATAACTCTCAACCTTTTTGCTGTGACGGTGCCTTTTTCTTTGACACTATCAGTGGACAAAATGGTTTTAACACATGTTTTTGTGCCCCAGCTACTAACTACATATATTGTGTTAAATTTAAGCACATGCTGGAAATTCAGAGTCTTAAACTGAGATTATGATTTCAAAGACACATAATCACATTTTAAGGTCTTTTGCTTTTAATTTCCAAACTGCTAGATTTGACTACATTTTTACAGACTGCTAATGAACATAAATTGCAAAAGAACTGGCCCACAATTTCTAATCTTTAACATCTAACAGTGCTGTTGACTAAATATTTCCATTTGCCCTCCACTTTCCACCACATGGTAGCATTACACTTCCCTGCTTCCTTGATGTTTATTGAGGCCATATGAGGTCAGTGAAATGTATTCACACAAGTGTCATGCATCACCACCAGGCATAAATGCTCAGAGCCAGTGTGTGATTCACCATGTTCTCTTTTCCTGCTCAGGTGACTGGAGAAGCACATGTCAAATGGAATTTCCTTCAGAAGTGACTATGATAAGCCCGGTCTCCTTGCCAAGCCCCATGGATAGAAGAAGGAAACCTTTTTTGTTATAAGCCATTAATATTTTTGTGGTGGTTGTTATTGCAACCTAACTTAGCCTATCCTGATTACTACATATATCTGGTTGTGATTATATGGCACACACTCAAAGTTAAAACAAAAAGAAAGAAAAAGAACCTATATTAAATAATTTTAAAAGCCATTTTAAAATGAAATATATAGTGTCAATAGTTAAATTCCATTTTAATGTAGAATTGCATTTTTGGAAATAGATTTTCAAATTTTATATGAACTGTGGATGAATAGGGGGTGTTGTAATAAATTCACAAATTCCTAACTGGGCAGGTCATGGTGGGTAGTCACACCCCAGGCCTATAGTTTCTTTAGTTAGAGGTTTTTAAGCAAGACATGTCCATTGTTCCTGTGCATCCAGGTTAACACACCTTTGAAATTCCAGAAATAATACCCTTCAAAGGCATAACCACCCTTAATCCTAACTGTCCTGTAATCCAATCATTACCTTGCTTTCTCCCACCTTCATGTAATCTACTCTGTGTTTCCTCCTTAATTTCAAATGTATAAAAGAAACTACAATACTGTTATTCTCCAGAGTATCTGCATTCTTGCTTTCAGGCAACTGTCCTCAGTTTGGGCTCAAATAAACTCTCATAAAAATTCTCTACAGGTTTGGATGTGTCTTACATTGACAGGACTAAAGGGTTAATGAGTGGTTCACTAATTAACAATCAATGAGACAGTAGAAGGAGATGAGGGGTGTCCAGAGATAAGAAACAGTCCTCAATAGGTGGACTAACCTAGGAGAAGTAGAGGAATGACTAGAAGACTTTGGAGAATGGAAAAAAGTTCCAAATAAAGCTATAGAGATTGGTAGGGCCTTGTACATAATAGGAAAGAGTAGGAAATAGATTCTGTAGACCTGGTAACATTGCAAGTTTATAAGTAACTGCACTATACAATTAAATCTGTAATCCTGAAAGGTATCTCTCTGTAGTTTGAAGGCAGAGTTGAAGAGAAGTAAGTGTAAATAAGAGGAAGAGACGAGGCCAAAAGAATAACTGCAAGAAACACATTACGCATCCTGCTCAAAAATATCCCACAAATGACCGTAGTTTACAGTATAAAATGTATATCATTCTCTGTACCAAAGGTCCTCCAACATTGGGAAAGAAGCTAGTGGTCAAGGTTCCTGGTCTCCGGCTACAAGTTCAGCTTCTACCAAATACCAGTTGTATTGATGTCCTAGTTTCTTCATCCATAAGTTCTATTTCTTGAGCTTATCATGAAGATTTAAAAAGAGAATATATGGAAATGTTTATTTTAGCAAAGTTTCTGGCTCTTAGGGTTAGTTAATCTAGTGCATTTTATGACCTATAATATAAGTAAGCCATTATCGTATGTTACATTACCATATTTTTTCATTCTTCCTCAGCTAAAAATATAGCTTTTGACTAGGTCTTTTCCCAGTTTCCACCTGCTCAAATTCTACTCACCCTTCAAGATACAGCTCAAATACCATATACTCCATGATAACTTATCTGATGCTCTTCACCCCCAGGAAATAATCTCTTCAAATTCTGAACAATGATATATTCTAACTGCTCCACAGCACTTAATTATAAACTATCTACTGTATAAGGGATAAAATAAAGCTTATTTTTCTCAATTATATTATATTTCCCTTAGCCCATATTACCTCTTATCTATCCATCTATTTGTCCAACAGTATTTAGTTGTAATGCCTTGAATATATTGATATTTTTTGCTGAATAATTTATGTAATTAGATCCAACCCGATTAAATTTATTACTACAATACATATTATTATTATTCATAAAGTTCACAAACAACAACTATTTCAAAAATCTGGTAAATGTTTCTCTCCTTTATCTATAAGTAATCAAAAATTAGATGTTATATGATTGCTTTCATATTGCACAGCATGTTGATGAGAAATCCTAAAAATAAATTTACATCTCTGATGGAAAACCCCTAGTTCTATATTCCAGGAACAGAAAGGGGAAAAAAATGCTAATTACAACTGGTCAGATAGCATTCTTCACTCCCATAGCCATAAAGATGTCACAAGGCAAATAGGTATCCTGTAAACAACTGTCCATTGAAAAAGTTTGTTTTTCCCTGGATTCAACCAACAAGTAAACCTAGTAAACAAGCATGTAAGAAGTGTTATGTAAGTCATGGGACATATTACGAAATATATTTGCACTTGAAAAGCAACCCACTCAGTAGTTTGACCACTGCAACCTAGAAATCATATGGCCCAACCCAGGCTTCTTTGGTTAAGAGATCAAATAATTTTCAAAGGGACTTAGGAAGCAGTTCTTTCTCACCAGCCTGACTGTAACTTTTCTGAAATAGACTTTGACCTTTAATTTCCACCCCATGAACTCTTGTAGAGACAGCCCAGAACAACCTGTAGGATAATGGAGTCAGCCCATCAATTTTTTTTTCCACTGTAAAACTTCAAATTAAATGAAAAAATTCAAACTAAATCCTAACTACTACTTCGAAAACATAAAAGCCAGCAGTATCAAAAACAGAATACATCAACTTTTCATGTCACACTACACCAAAAATGTTAAATCTTTCAAATGTCCCTTGCAGAGTTTTACTTTCAAACTCATTAGACTCAAAGCTTAATTAGATTTCTTTAAATCTTACATTATACTATATTCTTATTTTTATAGTGTGCCCAAATAAAAACAATCAGCAACAACATAATCAAATATATACATACATGACTGTATAACTATAGATCATTGAACAATTTTTAAAAAGTCACAAAGCAAAGATCTATTAGATAGTGCTAGCTGTCCCTATTTTTTCCAGATTGTATTATGCAACAGCCTGATGTTGAAAACTATTCTGTCATGGAAAATCTGTCTCTTGGGTGGGGAGCAGGAAAGGAGTCCCATTTTCTTTTTAAAGTGATAATTCAAAACAGATAATAATACAATAAATTTCTTATACTTTGCAAGCACTGAATTGTATGCCACAAGACCACAAGGTAAAGATAGAAATATATGTTTGAGTAAAAACAGTCCCCTTTTGCCCACAGCATTTACCATACACTGTAAAGTCCATATATTTTGCTTTGCTAGATAAGCAGTCAACAATACTCAGTGATCCAATATTTTCAAGTGAAATTCTTTAAATATCAAATAGGTTTTTATTGGGTTTTCTTCCAGTGTTACTGTAAAAATTGAATGATTATTAAGAGATGCTAAAAATAATTTTGGCTTTCATAAATATAAAGAATCAGTACTGTGAGTATCATAAAACTTCATTCATATTTCTCCTTTTTCTGTTGACTAGAGAAAAAGTTGATATAAATAGAGGAAACTCATATTGCATATTAGGACAAAAATAAATTTTAAGATTTTTCCAATGTCAGTTTGGTCTTTCCAACAATTAAATCTTTCTGCTCTCACCCCTTTCCTTCCAAAGCTACCTGAAATAGATCATGCTTTTAAAGTCCTATTGTCATTTCATGGACATCATAGAAAAATTGTATATTGAAACTAAGTGAAGAATTCAATTTTTAATTTTGAAGTTGACTTAAAGAATATTCAATTAAGTGACACAAGAATCTAAGAATCAGGATCTGGTTCAGAGATTAAAAGCAGTTACTCGACTGCAAGCAAGGCACGGCATCTCTGCACTGTAGTTGCATTACAGGAAACAAGCTATCTCAGAACGTATCCTCTGCTATGCAGATATTATGACAGAAAGCTAAATTACTCTAACATTTCTGCATTATAATATGTGTCTGAATGCACATATTTATGTGTACTATCTTTTGCATTGCTTTTAAGATGCATGACTTTTGAGCCATATTTTTTTACATTACTAAAGCACTAAGTGCAATGTCGACATCTGAAAATAATTATTTCTGTGTATTCACATAATCTTGGAATGCTGAGAAATGTATTTGGCTTAAGACACAGCATAACAGTCATGACAACTCCGCCTTAACATTATATACAGCAGACTTCTTTAAGGGAGAAATTACGGTGTGGTTTAAGCCTTATAGTAAACATTCAAAAGCTAGTTGTGCTGAAGATAAATTGAAATTTTAGGAGGCTGAACACCTGTAGATAATTAGGCACTTCCTAAAAAGAGAAACTTGGTGAATTCCGGAGAAAATGGAACTAATTCTTTCTAGCAAAAGTTTCTACATTCAAGAACAGGAAGCCTTCTTTAATAGATGGAATCAGCTATAGAAAAACTCAAGAAAAGTTTTAATGTTAACAATACCCTTGCATGGATCTGATTTGGAAGACAATTATTATGAAATAATCACCTCATTTGACTGGCAGTCTTACTGGGAAAAACTCTTTTTGTGTTTACATAAAAACGGCTTTAACTGAAACTAAAATAAAAGGTTTTAATATGAGCAATATAGTGCTAACCTTCAAGATGATTTCAAACTTTTGAGATTTGTCAGTTCAAAAGGATGTTCACCATGACAAAATGTATGTGTGAGTACAAGTGTCTACTTTCTACTCTAGCGTTACCACTTATAATATTACTAGCACGTAGTGGGGACACGATCAGGATTTGCTGTGTAAATAAATGTAGGCCGAGTCAGGTACAACACTGGCTCCCAAATGTTGACCATGACAAAATCTCACTGATCTGTAGTAAAATTGGAAAAACAAAGCTTGACATTTTGTCATGAACTATTACAAATCTCTAGCATTAAATTTGATTAACCTCACCTCACCCAACACTCTCAATTTTTGTTTGCAGTGTCCAGATAGGGAGTCAATACTCAGAAGAAGCACATAACATTTAGCTCAGAAAATATCTTACATTTTACCAAGAACCCCAGGCAGGAGGGGGAAAAAAGGTGAGGGGGAGGGGAAGAAGGAGAAAGGTACAAAGTTGCAACTATAATTACAGAGGAGAAAAGATTAAAAATTATTTCATCTATCCTGTACTGAAAAGTGCTGTTCTAAGGAGAAAATGGGTTAATTTATTTCATCCTAAACCTTACTAAGGCTGAAAGAGAGGATTAATTTACAATTTTATAGAAAAAGTTTGGGTATTAGGCACAAAATTTGAAGTAGTAGTTCCTATTTTCAAATGCACATGTGATCTTCATTGAGAATTTAAGCCATTCTTGGCCTCGATTGACTTCATTCTCTCCTTCTATAATAGAATAAGAAGATATTTTTGACAAAATACTCTGAATCCCTGAGAATGTGGGCCTCATGAAACTTAGTACCGGCAGAGCAAAGAACACTCATTCCCTGTCTTCAGAGAGCAAAAGTGACCAGAAACCAGAATCCTAGAGATGAAATCATATATATCTTTTGATAAATTCCCAGTTCCTCTGACTAAATATTTCCCTTAGTCCCAGACATTATAACTGTCAGTCATTTTGGGTCTGTTATTCCAATATGAAAAGTCTGAGTTTAGCACCATAAAAGTCTTGGGAAAAACATTTTTTGAACACTGGTGGGCTCAGGGGACTGATAATGGAATATGAACTTTCACCACTAAAATGGTTCCTTGGGAACAGAAAGCAGCATATTTTTTAACTATAATCCTCCTGCACCCCCATTCTCCCAGGTGGTGCTAAACATCCAGCAGCTGCTGGATTTCTACGTTTCTGCAACATCCTAAAGTCTTTTGAATGATCAAAACAGGCTTTGAAATGTCAGCCCCAGTGCTCAAGAAAATTTACTTAAAATCACCGGGGGATTTGGTTAAAATGCATATTTGATTCAGTAAGCTAGGGTGCAAGTCTGAATTCCTAGCAGCTCCCAGGTAATGGTGATTCTGCTGACCCATAACCTTACTTTAAAGAGTAAAGATCTATTCCACCTTTACCTATATAATTTACTTTAAGGTCACCATAAAAATCCCTGTGCATCAAAAATCTCTAGCTTGTCCAATGTCAGAAATAACATGCACGCATGCACGAGTGTGCATGTGCGCGCACGCGTGCACACACACACATACACACACACACACACACACATGGGTTAGAGAAAAAACTCCAGTTTCCCTTATTTAACTTCTTTGTCCAGATCCAACACTTCATTGTACCAAGAGGGTAAGATCACACTAAAATCTAATCATATATAGCTTTGTCTCTACATTACAATATAAAAGCCTCTGTTCATTTCTCACATGGTCCTTACAATAGCTGTGAGCTAAGCAGAGCAGGTACAATTACTATTTCAGACAAGGAGAAAACAGATTGATCAAGTTAAGCAACTTATTCTTGACATCTTATAACTAGTAGAAGTCAGATCCAGGAATCATACTCAAATTTTATGGCTGCTCCCACCCAGAGTCTTGAGCCTATGCACTATAACGGTGCCTTTCACATTGCCCATCTTCCCCAAACTCCCAGATAAGTTTTCTTTTGGGTTATTACACTATTGTTCCCTTCATTGTATAACAACAGTAAAAAGATATCAACGTCATATGGGGTTGCTTGGGGTTCACTATTTAAGAACATGCTGCATCCCAAATGAAATTTTTTTTTTTAATCTGGAAGAAAAGCCTAAATTCTTCTGGATGGCGCATAGCTGAGTAGAAGATTTAGGAATCTCAAGATGTGATTCAACAGCAAACAGATATTTTTGATCAATCTAAATACAAATGCTAGTCACATATCATAACTGTTAGGAATTGAGTGAAAATGATCCACACTCAAGAATGTCACCGTGACTCCACAGTAACAAGAAAAGCAACTAGGATTCCCTATGACAGAGAGAGAAACGAGATGTACCACCTGACTGTCTGGGCTATTCTCAGAGAGAAGATCCTTCAGGACTATGAGTTCAAGAGCCCAGCACCATTTCTGCTTTGTTTGCTATTGTACCCCAGCACCCAGAAAATGCCAGGTCTGTAGAAGACGCTCCCTAAATGTTTTTTAATCAAATCAAGTACTGAAGTCTTATTATACCAATACACAATGTAATAAATGTTAAAACCTGTTTAAAAGTGATACCCTCCTTTCTTTTTAAGTAGATTATTTTTCACATCAAAAGAATTAAAAGTTGTTTAAATCTTTAATCCTTTTAAAACAAGAGCTACTCCTATTTTTCACCAACTGACTCAAAATTACTCTTTAGTATCTGAAAGACATGATATTGTGGGAGTCTAATTTCTGATTTTCCTTCAGATCTTGGCTCAATTAGCATTTCATGAGAAAAGTGTATTATAGAATCTTCACAGCACCACGTACCTCCCTTTCTTAAGTGTTATATATATTTATATATGTGTTAGCTTGAACCTGTCTCTGCGCCACTAGACTACACTCCCTCCAAGGACAGGGATTGTGTTTGCTTTTGCTCTCAAGTGCATTCATTGCACCTACCTGATCCAGGTCTAGGATCTACTAAAAACTAGCAAATATTCTCTAAAAACAATTCTAAATAGCATCTCCAGAAATATCCTTACATGAGGAAGAATGAGAATAGAGGTTATTTGGGTAGTTTTTACAGAGACACAATTTATCACACAAATTCAAAGACTCTAGGAAATGAAAACAAGTTGTAAATTTGCATTACAAATGTACATTCCCCTCCCGGTCCATAGATATTCTGGGGCACCTAAACAAGAATGAGTTACAGACAGTCAAGGCTACAGTAATATTGAGACACACTCAGCTAAAATGCAGAAAACATCACTTCGACATTCAAGTCTTGATTTAACAGAATCAACTAAGATTAAGCACTCTAAAGATATTTTAAAAGAATATCGATGTTACTATTTTTTAAGAACATGGGAACATCAAACCTTCAGTAACAGAAACACTGAGTCTAGAAAAAGAACAAAGCAAATGTAAGTAAAATGAGATCTGAGCTCAGATTAAAAAAAAAAAATTGTCTCCAATTTTTCTACAAGAAATTTTGATTCGAAACTGGTCAGAGTGGAAGAAGACAACTTAAAGCACTGTGACCACCTATGAATTTCATCTATAAATGCTTTCCCCACAACCCCAAAATGAAAAATTTCAGTATCTGTGAAGCCTGTAAACAGGAGTCTATAAACAATTAATTGGAAGGCAAAACTGTGTCAGAGAAGACAAATATTTATTCTATTAGGCACAGAAATATCTTTTTAGTGACATACTTTTCTCAACCTTAGTAAAATTACATTTGAGTATTTATTTTTTATTTATTATGCTGTTGCAATTCTGACACTGAAATATGGTACAGTATTTATAAAAAGTTTATTTAATTGGGTTTTAGATTTATTTAAAACCAAAGTGCAGTCTAAATAAACTGAAAATAAACAGCTATCTTGAGAAAGAAGTGTTAAATATTTGTCAAAATTTTCACACTTATTTTTTTAAGTCATACTGCATTGGAGACCTCAAACAGAATCAAAAGGTTACTGAAATAATTTCCAAGCCTGCATGCCATTTATGTATCCTATATATTTTCACATTTTTTTCTACTTTATAATTGATCCCCAGAGTTGCACACTTGCTTCTTTTAATACTGAGAAAACAAATCTCCAATCCTTCCAGGGGGCAAGGATTATCCATCTGTCATCTCCACCAAACTTCCTCCTTAACGGAATATCAGTTTGGTAAGGTTCTACCCCTCTCTCACGTAACCTAAGTGTCACAGGCCTGCTGTGTCCCATAAAGGTCATTTTGGTCAAGGGGTTATTCCATATGACCTTTGCAGGGAATGGTTCAGAAATGGTCTTTTAGACTAATAAGATTAAACAAGAATTTCTGCTAGGAACATTCTGCCTCATTCTTCATCTTATCATTATGCTTGAATATGAAGCAAAGAAGCACTTTAGCTATACTGCTACCCTTTGGATGGGGGTAAAGCCAAGGGAAAAATGAACCCATAACTCTTTGATGTAGTCAACCCTGAGACTGGCTAGAATTCCATTTGTGAGACAATATACCTCTGTTATAATCATGTACATCATTTTCCATTTGGTTTTCTATTCCCTGCACACAAAAGCATACTAAAAGTTACATTTTCTTTATTTAATAACCATTCACCTAAATTTCAAGAACAATTTTAACCAGCAAATGACTTGTTACCAACCAAACATTGCTTTTGGAATATAATACAGGTTCTTTTTAAAATGTGGTTCATAAAATAGGCTAAATAAACTAAGGAATTAGCCCTCTGAATTTTTATGATGATATGGAAAATGAGAAGAGAAAAATAACTGAAGCTCTTCTTTTTTTTCTTTAAGAAATTTTCTAGCATCTTCTATAATCCCCAAAACATAGAATTCGATGAACGTTGGGAGAGTAAATTTTATTTTTTTGTCATAGAAAAGAGTACCTAAAGTATCTGGTGAACTGGGAAATTGGATAGATCCACGTCTGTGTGACTTTGGGCAAATTGTTTGACCACCTTAGGTCATAGGTTGTCATATTTATATAAAAAAAATCCTTTATAGTTCAAATGTTTCATCAACATTGGCACATTATCACTGCTTTTTGTAAAAGACTTATGAAGAAAAGAAATGTCATACTCTAAATGACTATGGATTTTAAAAGTGCTTGCAGATTCATATTTCTAGTCAGATCACCAGGCCACTCAATCTCATTTGCCTTACAACCTTACTTTAACTCTCAGCAAACAGAAACTTATGAACTTTACAGAAACTACGAATGCTAGAGCATGATCATGATGTTATTAAACTAATATAAAAAAAGAGAACACTTTCTTTGAAAAAGTTCATATACAAATTAAAGATAAGTACACAGATTATCTTTCATTTCATGATTTCTAATAGTGTATTTCATGGCCTTCAGTAGAATTTTAAAAACTTGAAATGTAATCTAATATATGAAAATTTTAAACATATTATAGCTATATGTATGTCTAAATAGTAGTGGTGTTTTGTTTTACTCTGATCAGTTACTATTAGTGGCCAAACACTTAACTCATCTGATTTAAATTAATTCTAATAGCAATTCAAATTTCCTCATCTTAAACAAAAAGAAATAGTCTCAGAAAAGCTAAATAAATTATTTTAAGGTCATGGAGCCAGTAAAAAAATGTTATCTTCACCATTATATAACAGCATCCTCATCTTCTCAAATAATAACTTTTCCCCTCCACGTGAACCTACATGGCAGAACCAGTGAACAACAAAATGGTCTTATAAACCTTATGGAGAAACTGTTTTCAGAAATTATGATAAACAAAAACTTCTTTGGGGTAGGTTCATTCATTATTGCTTCTGCGAGACTGTTACCTTACATTATATGTGCAGAGCCAAGCTTAGCTACACAGAGAATCTCCCTGTAACATCATCTCATTCTGCATCTTTTATTTTCAAAACATAAATTTGCCTGTTTTAGACAAAATTATGGAATGGCAAACAAACAAATATGCGAATTTTACATTAGGGAGGTAATGAGAATGGGCAGATAACGTTTCCTTACAAATGAAACAGTATAAAAGAGATATTATTACTCTTGGAAAACTAAAAGCAAAGAGGGATTTTTTTTAAATCTTCCAATGAATGTGGAACATTTCGGTTCTGTGGTAGTGAGCGTGGTGCTGGAAGAGTGAGTTGCCTGGAACTGAGGAGTAAGTCAGCACCAGCCCTGGACAAAAATGTGGATTTCAAGTAGTTTGCCCACTAAACCTATCTTTCTCTCCACAGAGCCACTATAGAAAGAGGCCACACATTATCTTCAGTACAAAACAACTTTTCAAGCTCAGTGAAGTAGTATGTTCATATATTAAAAGTATGGAATGGAGGTACCTAGGAATTCAGGTAGCGTCTAATGTGTGTATGTATATATGTGTATATGTGGCCCCTTTCAACTTGCTCGTTTTCATGGTTTTTTCACTTTCAGTGAAGTGCTTTTTTTCTCTCATGTACTAAATGCACACTGGGCCCAAAAAATTAAAAAATGGGGTAATTTACCTCAATAACAAAATGTGCAATTTGCCTTTAGACAAAAGAAAAACTTGTTAAAATACAGAAATTCAATTAAGGCATGGTGTTTATCAGGGCCTAAAAGATTATAAAAAGTTATTAGTATTAGTAAAAACTTCCTTGATTAAAAAAATAATCTTCCTAAGGGATGCAGTTTATGAATTTATTGTACCTGGAACCATGAAGGCTCCCTTCCTCTTCAAAGAGGTATCTTGACCCAGAAGAGAGTAAGGTAAAGCATTCATTTGATACATTCTAAGTTTTATTGAATACAGGCAACTTTGAAGAGGTCTCGGTATATATTTGTGCGAATTCTATATTAGGAGAGACAGCAAAAAACATAAATCATAAAAGAATCTTCTCAGTATAACATTTAAATTTTAGTCATGAAACGTTCTAGTTGTATTCTCTTTATTCACTAATCATTGGTGTAAACACCATCTTCTAAATTTTCATCAAGATTACCCTCTTAGACTTTATATCTTTTAAAGCAGTTTTTTCAGAATTTTTGCTCAAGGTACCAGAGTAACCAAATTATATCAGTGTAGGGTTTACTTCAGCCCATTTTCCCCATCAAGATAATGAGGGGTCCAAAAATCTTCTCACTGTATTTTTTACAATCCCTTAAACTAAAACACACACATTTTCTCTGTTCCTTTTCAGATAATTTGCTCTTTTCATAAAGAAGGAATAAAAGCAGTCGTGAAGAGTGGCTTTGGCAGTTAACTACATTTTCAATTAACAGGCCCTGTTACTGTTTATCTGTAAGATAGAAGGAAATTTCCAAAACTGTAATGACTGCCAGGCCATTAGAGGGAGTTAAAGGGAACATTAGGTATTTTAGACAACAGGTATTTAGATAAGCCATTGACAGAAGGTTCAAGTGACTCAAGAATAATAACATAGGGTGTGGAATGCCTCAAGCCACCACAATCTTGACTTCAAAGTATCTGTAGATCATTATATCCTTGGATGGCCAAAAGCTATTTGTGTCCACTATTCTTTCTTAGAGCTTAGACATGAGGAGACTAGGAGGCACCCATTCTTAGGAAAACAGCATTGTAAATTGCTCACCAGGATTCAGGACACCTGGATGCTCACTGACAGTTTCCTGGATGCTTTCCATGCTTTTCCAGCTATGCAAGATGATTCCACGAAGTGCATGAGATAACTTATATAAGTGCACAGAAGAATCCAAGAGTGATGTAGAAATAGGTGGCATTAGTAGTTGAAATCTTAAGGATGAATCTATAGAAATTATTAATTTTTTTCTATATTAGTAAGCAGTTCATCCTGTGTGAATGCTGAAACATTTTGAAAACAATTTTTTTAGACTAGTAGCTTTTTTTAAGTTTTCATATTTGAAATGATTTAACCATGTTCTGCTTTCCAAGCCTTGAAAGCAGGCCTCGTGTTAAACATTAAACACTCACATCATTCTTCCAAAACAATAAGTATCTGCCTTTTACTGAAGACTGGTATTTAAGCAAAAGATTATCTTCCTAAACGGTACATAAACTTTTCCATTTAGGAAAAAATATATATATATATATTATTGGTAATAGCTAAGAGATTATATTAAAAATTTCTAAATCAATCATACTATCATTTCTTCAAACATTTTAATAATCTTTACTTTTCTACTTATTTGATTTTCTTGAAGGTTTTGAAAGTTGCTTCACTTGAATATAAGTAACTGGAGGACTAATAATTTGTCTATGGCTTCTGGTTAACATATATGGACATGCTAAAATTACCTCACAATTCTAGCAGAACTTTAACAAATGACTTAAAACATTGAGATGATTTAAATAATCACTTCCTTTTATTCTTTCAGAAGAAGTTGATGATAATGTATTTTGACATTAATATATGATATGATATATATCATATATCATATCATATAATATATATATATATTCTATACCATGCACCATGCTAGGAGCCTTACATATAGCATCTCTAATTTTCACCAAAACATTGCAATAAGGACATTATAACCATTTTACATTTTATAGATGAAGAAACTAGGGTTTGGGAGTTTAAATTACTTGCCCAAGGTGATAATTTTAATAACTTATAGAGCCAAAATTGAGTCCACTTCTGTCTCAATCTAAAGTCCAGATAAAAACCCACATTCTAGTCACATTACCATTTTGCTACTAGTCATATAAGCACAAACATTATCCTCGTGCATTTTAGTCACTAAATTGGAGTCATAGATACTACTACTACTACTAATAGTAATAATACTACTAATAATACTTCTTCAATTTTTGAAATTCTTGTTTTTAGACTTTATGGCTGAAAAGATCAGAGTTTGTCAACTTGGTTTTATTACTGCATACTAAGTATGATCATCTGATCACCCGGGGAAAGCACTAGATTGCAGTACTAGAAATGCTAGAGTATGATCATGACTTGGCCATTGATTATCTGTATGATTCAGAGCAAGTCTCCACATTATTCTGTGACAAACATCTCTCACTTACAAATGACATCTGCAATCACCCTCTAGATGTTTGCAGCTGTAATTATGGTTTAGATAACATGTCTAACACTTTACACAATTGCACTCACTCTCAGAAGCCATAATTAGAATAGTGAACAATATATATTCCAATATTATTATGATTTTTTTGTTGCAGGGCTAACAGAATTGAAAATTCTAGAGGCCATTTCTTTTGATAATCTGGAAGTGGTTTAAAAAATGTGAGAATTCAGTGGGTTATCGCAAAAAATGTCGAACTTCTCTGATTGTCTTTGCCTATTTGCTTACTTCTCCCTCACACTCTTTCCCTCTCTCTCTCTCTTTTTTCCACCCAGTTTCCTTCCTTCTAGAACCTACAATTAGAACTTTTAGTGGACTCTTCAAGAAGCCGGGTCACCAAGGGCACAATTTATAGAAAGCAATTTATAATCTATTAGGTCATAAAATTCCAATCCAAGATTTATGTTTGATTATATTTTCAAACCACATGCAATAGATGCTTGTTTTTTAAGTGCAGGCTCAATACAGGTTGGCTATACTGTCAAGTAATTTGATTTTCTTCTGCTAGGGTCAAAAACTTCAGAATGAAATGTCACAAAGGTTATTTTGGCTTCAAATATTCTAAATGCTTATTCTTTCTCATAGGTCAGATATTATAACGAATTTGAAAGACAATAAACAGTGTGCTAAGCTATATGTATTTTCTAAGTTTTAAATACATGTGAGAGGAAGCATAGTGTCACCTTAGAGGAGTTTCTCTTATTAAGTGTGTAGCTCTTGAAATGCTTTTGTACAAATATGTTTACTTGATAAAGTGACACTAGCAGATAGTTAAATACCATACATTACAAGTCATGGAAAAAAGTGTTTAACTATAGTTTACATGAAACTGACAGCTCAAAGGAAGGTTATTTTGAAAATGTACACAAATAAATTTTAAAGACATTTGGGAGCATTTTGTAGTTCAAGCCTACAACCATAAGGCAAAATATGGAGTAGATGTTGGCATTTGGGTGTTGGATGGATGCCGAAAAAACAGAAAGAATCAGAGTCTGGTTATATATGGAACATGAATTTGAAGCTTTGGTATTTGAAACAAAGTGAGAAGCTAAAATGATGGAGATAAAAAAATAAAACATCAACAGTAAAAACTACAAAAAAAATAAATACATAAATATACTCTTTCAAATGGCCAAATCTAAATATATAAACTTTCTCTTTTATAGTCCCTCTCTCTTAAAGTGTTTTGCATGTAGTATGTACTCAGTAAAGTGTTCATTCAGGAATATCTATCTTGTCATTTACAACATTATTTAAGATCATCTTGCCACCCCACAGGTTTAGTTGGCTGAAAATTGTTCATGGCTTAGGACCGCATTTCACTAACACAGATTTGAGCAATACAATCAAACAGGCTTGCATTCAAAATGCTCTTCATCTCAGAAGACCTATAATTCTATTCTCTCACACTTTTAATGATTAAAAAAAAGGTTGTAAATTACAGCACCCTACCAGGGAACAACTTGAAACAAATGCTAAAAGTAAGATAAAACAGCCAAAAAAGTAACCATTTGAGGATATCAGAGGTCATATCTATGTATGCTGTTTTTCTGACCTATATTCATCAAAGGAAAAATTAAGCCATAGAATTTAATTACATTCAAAACCATTACTTAACTAGATGCCTATTTATACAATCAACTCAAGTTATTTTCCTCAGAACGGATAATTCAAGTGGCAGAATTATACAAGAGGACAGGAAAGGAAAGAGTTCATAACATCAGTGTTATTTAGAGTCGACATATCCCACAAATCCTAGTGACAATATTTCTCTAATAATCTTTTTATTTTATAGATATTATATTAACACAAGCTTTCTTAAAGAAAATATTCCAATAATTAAACCCATTTTTGATGTCATTTATCTACTACTTTCGAAATACAGAAATAGAGAAAACAATTTGCAGTCTGAATCCTTGGTTGCACCATAACCTCACTACTTTACACATAACCAGTCCCATGCTTTGGAACATCAAACAAACAAACAAACAAACCTCCAAAATTTATGGATTGTAATTAATATACTTATGAATTATACCCGCCTTTCATCTTCTCACCTATATTAAACAAGTAAAAAAGTATCAAAAATTGAAATAATAAACATAAAAGATAGTTTGATTTGTGATATTTCTTTGTGGAGGACATCACCTAACTAGACATCACCCAATCCTAGTAATTCATACTTTAGGATAAAAGTAGATGCAGCTGGAATCACCTAAAGGATGTGGAAATACTTCCTCAATGATAATTTCTGCTTTATAGAAGAGCAAGAAATTATTTATTTGAATATTTGGGGGAAATTAGAGCATATTCTAGATTATAACAAACATATTTTCTAATACTGCAGATCCTAATACCATACAATACTCAGTCATAATACTTATAAACTGTATTTGCTGACACACGTATAAAGAATTCCTAATAACTTACTGAGCCAAAGTTAAAAAAAAATTGTGAAATTCAGAAAAACATCATATAACCCAGTGTTCCTTGATTCCATCCTTAAATAAGATTTCAAAACCAGCCTGAATAAAAGTGAACCAATTATATAGAATTTTTATTCCTTTCATTATGGGAAGTAGACAATAGCACCAACAAATCTAATCTTAACCATCCATGCAGTCAAAAACAGCCTTAAGACGTTAATGAATTTTTCAAGAATCTTCGCTGCCCAAGCCCAGTGAGGATATAAATACATAAATTTGATTTTATTAAATGTGAGTAATTGAATCTAATCTCCAGCCATATACAGGAAGACTAACAGGAAGACCCAGCATCAGTACCGTTATTAAGGAGAACACCGAACTACCATTATTGGACTAACTGTTATAAAGTTCCCCCTCCCTTAAAATTGAGTTAAAATATTTATGTGACTTTTATTATATGGATTCTACTTTTGCTTTCTAGAGCAATATCCAAGTGTGTCCATTTTTTTTTTAATGGCAACCTTGTAAATAATTGAAGACAGGTGTTTTAGTTCTCATTTGTCTTCTCTAGGCTACATAGCCCTACTTCCTCTGTTTACTACATGATTTCCAGACCTCTGGCACTCCAGTTTGTCAATGCCTTTCTTAAAATTATGGTGCCTTGGACAGAACAAAGTATTCCAACTGTGATCCAGCCAGTGTTAAGTATGTCAAAGATATTACTTCTTCTCATGATGTGGACACTCTATTTCTATTTATACTGCCTAAGGAAGTCTTACATGTGTTTTTTATCTTTCTTTCTCTCTTTTTTTTTTCTTTAAAGCAGCTGCATCATACAGTTGGCTCATGTTAAATTTGTAGTCAAGTAAAACCTCCAGATGTTTTTCAAAACCTGAAAATTTTCATATTCAATTTTCATTTGGAGCCAGCAACCACTTACTCCAGTAACAGGCAGAGAATTCAGATGTGTAGCCACCTGAGAGAGCGATAAATAGCTGAGATAATTCACTATTGTCAGTTATACAATCTTTTCTAGTTGCCAATCTCATTGCTTAAAATTTCATCAAGAGACTTCATTTCCCTTTGGGAAAGTTTTTAATATTCAAATACATAGTTATGTATATTATTGCTTATATTATATTTAATATGTACTAGTAACTATTCTGAGTGTTTTAAAAATATTCATATTATCTGAATAATGACTCTATCAATTAGATATTATTATTATACACACTTAACAAATAAAGAAACTGAAGTGCATGCAGACAACTTAAGTAACTTGCCCAAATCATATAGCCAGTAAGAAGCAGAATCAGGATTCAAAACCAAGTAGTCTAGAACCAGATCAGGGCTCATAATCATTATATTATGCTGCCTCTTGACCATAAATAAATGCTTAGAAAAATAGGCACTGTCTCAGATACTTGGGAAACCAATGAAATAATATAACATTATTATCATATATCTATGTCTTAAACAGATAAGAGATAGATAAATAGAACCATGATAAGCAACACAGAAATGGGTCATAGATGTTCTAAGCAGAAATTTATATTAAACCCAAAATATGAAGGTCACTTTTATGGTTGTTGAAAGAATTACAAAACTTAATACCTGTAAAGCATTTAGAATAATGTCTGGCCAGCCTAAGTACTCTATTTAAATAGCAATTTTATAAACGTCATAATTCCTACAAATATGTATATATGTAAACTCACATTTATAAATTACAAAGATCCTTAGGACATGAGAGAATAAGCTTTTAGTTAAATCGTAATGAGACTTTATTTTAAAAAGTGAAATTGTCTCTTAAGTATAGAAGAGAAGCATGGTGACAAGCAGGCAGGACTATCAGAAATACTGCATGACAAAAAAAAACACTCAACTTATTTAAGATCCATCTTCTGGTGGAAAGAATTCCACTTGCTTCATGTATGTCACCAACGTGTTTTGAGAATTAAAGATAAAACCACTCTAAAATACATGCATTACCACCAGATGACACTGCTGGTCACCTAAATCAACCCAGGAGCTTGCCCTTTTAAGTACTCTAAAGTTATATTTTTGGCAATTCATATATGTTCCTGCTAATCCAAAGTTATCCAAAATGTGTGCTTTTGTTAGTTTTTTTCAAATGAATGAGACAAGATCCACAGATTGCCCTTATTGCCTCAGACTAAGGGCTACATATCAGTAAAGCTATAAGTGTCTCATAACTAGAATTTCCTGAGCATATAAGTCCCCATATGGCTTTGGACTGTAGTTGCTATGCTATTCAAGGAGACAGAGCAAGATGCCATGATGGATTGAATTTGGGATGGAATCCTATTGGCATTATATCATGATGCACTGTCTGGGGGTGGCTGTTCTATTGTTGATATTCTATTTGTTAAAATTGTAATCATTGTTAATATTTATCAAAATTTGTCATTGGCCTTTTGGTTTATTCTACAGTGTGAGTGATGAAAGTTTTCTTATTTTTTATGTTTTCCAATAAATAGCTATTCTGACGTACATGCAGCTGTTTCAATGTAAATTATCCACAAGGCAGCTGTAACCATTATTCCACCCCACCTCTCAAACAATTTTTCTTTTGCATGGATAGGAGCACTTGATTGCTGATTCGTCTGTGAATTTATGTTAGTGATTTGCAATGATAGGGTTTTCTAAAAAAATAAATCCATAAGCATATGTTCAAATTCTTAGTTTAGAAAGTCAGCAATTCATATATGCTCCTCTACATCTATTTATACTTATTGAATTATTTTCCTGCTGAAATGCTTATTATCTCAGGCAGTGGGCCCTACATACCACCAGGAGGCTACAAGAAGAGTGAAGGCTGTCTTTGGCCTCCTTGCTACAAAGAGAATAAACTTTTAAGAGGAGACATAGAATGTAGGTGGCAGAGGGAGAAGCAAAACACAGATCGGCCACTCATCAGTGCTAAAACCTTACACATGTGAGTCCACTTAACCTTTATAATTATGTCTAAATCGGAATTAATGATTCTGAAAGTCTGTTTTTGAAGGAACACCTTTGTTTGTCCAGGTGCATGAGGCTGTTTCCTTCTGCCACAGAAAAACACATTCAAGGCATTATGAAAAGTGTGCACTTAAAACTCAGCTGTATGGGTACTATGAAACATGTCAGGATTAAAGGCTCAAAAAAAGAAGTCAACTAAGACTGAGATGAATGTACAAGTGCATATGTATGAGTGTGTACATTATGTCTATGGGAGGGAAGGAGGGAGAGATATTTTGGGGGAAAATTTGAGTTCCTAATAGAGATATAAGATTGAATTGCCATTATTTTTTGTAACATTCATATCTATGACAATACAAAGATTTATAAGGCTCTATAATAAAATGTGCATAATTTCCTCTTTATATTTCATACATGTATCCTAAAAATGCAATAAATATATATAAATACATTTTGATACATGAAAGGCCACAAGTTTTTTATGAACCTGAATATAGAGAATGGCATTATTATTTGGGACTGTATAAAACCAAATATAGCTAAAATCAACCCAACCTTCTTTGGCTACATATTTCCAGTGATTTGTAGTATTCCAAGTCTAATTATCACTCAACTGAAATTTTACACTATTATTGTTATACAGCTATCATAGCAAAGTATTATGGAATTATGTAATCCAAAAAATATAAGATGTATGTTATATTCTGACAGTCACAGCTATAAAAAACAGGAAAATTTAAAAAGATAAACCCTAGAATATTAAATCAGATTTCAAAAGTACACAGCAGTTTTAAATGAACAACCCTTACAGTTTTAAAAATTATCTCCAAGGCAGGAGATAAATATTCTAGTAAATCTGTCTTTTAAAATTTATAGATTCCTAAATTTGTAAAAACATTCTCATATGCCTTCCCTTTCAGACCATTTAGCAAAATTTGCCTATCTTTATTTTCTTAGAGGGAGGAGCAATATAGCACTGCTAAATGAGATAGTCTCTAGTATTCACCTCAGTCTAGATGGAAGTACTGTCATGTCCTTCTATGTAATTTTTAGAACATGACTTTATTGGAAATAAGTGTTTATTACATTATGGGATTTTTTTCTGACAGAGAATAACATTTTCTTAAACAGGACTTTATATATTATAATAGTTACCCTCAGTAATAACAAGAAATAAAATAAAAGATTTATTTTTTTCAAAGGTGTTACTTCAGTATATATTCTAAAAGTTATATTAGAATTCTTTCTTCTGATAACACTTCTAATTACAAAAAAAAAAGGCACTTCAGGAGGTGGACTGTCATTTTAATATACTAAACAGCAAGTTATCTAAAAATACTGCAATAGCTCTACCTAAAAAAAAAAAGAAAGAAAGAATGAAATTGAGACTTTTCAATTATTATTATTTAGGAAATTTATACTATTATATTATTAACACTTCATAATTTAGGAAGAAAAAGAAAATGCAGTTCTAACAATCTAAGCTAAATTATCCTGAACTGGCTATTCTCAGAGCTTGGATTTTCCAAATATTTGCCTACTCTTGACTTTATGTTGCTCATACCAATCTATGTTTTTAGGACTTCAAAGGCCAGCTATTCCAAGGAGCAAGAAGCTAGACAGAGATGAAACCTGAATGCTACTCTTAGGAACACAGAGTGCTCTGGCCCAGCCACAAAACCAGGCCTTATTTCACCTCTCCCACTTCCTGTTAATAGCAAAGGTTAGAAACAGATCCTGTTCCCAAGCACAAAAGTCAGCATGTCTTTTTTTTTATTATTATTATTACCAATAAAACTTTGAGCAGCACACACAGGTACAAGTGTTTTATGCTGTTTGCTTATTCTATACCAGAGTTATAAACCCTTGACACAGATGGCAGTATAATTGTTAAATTCTACAGATTAACTTGGCTGCAGTTAAAGCAACAAACCTCATAGCCAATAGAATATTCTCACAGTCTTCGGTTGTTATCTGGTGTGAATACAGATTTAAGTCTTATGAAGACATGTATTAAACATTAATTTGATCATCAAAGTTACAGCTACTATTAGCACAAAATGTTTCCTAGCAACAAAACATTAAGTTATATGTACACGATGGCAAAATAAATGAGAACTTTTGGGGGGCAAAAAACTAGAAAAGTATACCTAAAAATAAATGCCATAATATTTTAAGGTGTGTAATTTGACACTTTAACAATTTATGGACTAGTGGAATATGTTTATCTACTATAACTATTTTATTTATCATCACTATTATGGTTTTACCATTTCAACATCCTCTATTTGTCTCCACCAAACTATATTTCCACTCATACTTAAACACCTCCCATGACCAGAAAACGTATTTATCTTTTGACCCTAGTTCTACTCTTGGGACAATACGGAACAAGTCCATCACTTTGTAATACTTGCCCTTCCTCTAGTCCTATCAAAGCACAGTCCAAATGCCTGTCAGATTAAGGACATATGAATAAAGAATGACATTCATCCTGATATTGCCAGATAACATCTAGAATCTGATAGCAAAGTGGAATAACTAACCCTTAACCCAGAAGTTTATATTTATAAACCTGATGTGCATCTAGCATAGGGATTTAGCACTGTGGAACCAATCCTTCAAATATTCTGTCTGTTCCATAGAACAATAAAAAGTGAGGTTTATGCTACTACTTCTGCAGTGCTTTTGAAAACTCCTGCAATCCAGCCTTCACCTGGGCCTCTCTGGCCCTTGCAATAAAGTAAAATTGCCTTGAATGCTCCTAAATCTCACAGTCAGTGAAAGCTCCTGACCCAGCCTTGGCACAGATTCCTGCAATTTGTAATTATCAGCTGAGTTTTCATTCTTCTTGGATATTAGTTTATTCAGGTTTGCCTCTATCACATCATGTTAACCTCAGCATGAAGCTCAGGCCATTCTCATACATGAAAATTAATGTAAAACTTGGAAGCAAGCATTCATAAATTTATGATACTTGACTGAGTTTGTGGAGGGAAATTTACAAGTAAGAGTCACATTGCAGTTTACTGCCCATTCCTGGTCTCCTATACTTTCTCTTTCCCATTCTCTTTTGCAAGTTGCCAAAAAGATTACAAAACATTCTTTGTCACACTGATATTTTTTCTCTTCTCTGAAACCCTTACTCCATCTGACACCCAGGACCTTTGGGAATGGGTAGAATGAGAAGAGAGTGGTATTCTCTCCATACTTGCAATGTTACCTAAATATTTTTCCATACTATTTTCAAAGAGAAATTTTGGTGACAGCTGTAAAGTCAGTAAAATATTCTTCACTTGACTAAAAAAAGGTTTCTAAAACTACTCTATGTCACTACCTTTCTTCATTAATATTAAGTTTAATCAGAGCACTGAAATATAATATAATTTAAAAAAATTATTAAATATGAGTATTCAAAATGAGTATTCAAAATATAAGCAAAAACATATGGCTTTATTTTTGTCAAACCTGACATCTTGAAATGCATTCTTGTTATTAAATAACAGAATTTTACTTACTATAAGAAAGGGACATAAAAAAAACTTACCTTTGGTGTATAGCTCTTCCTCTCATAGCAACCCCGAAAAACCATGTCATTTTAAAAACCACTGCTCTAAGATTTTTGAAAGAAATTTTCTTCTGATTTTAATTATTAGACTGTAAACCATTACTTTAGAAAATGATTAGTTTTTTAATCCACAATCCCTTGTATAGAAATGTATCTGGAAGAAGTCATGAAAAATTCAAATAAAGGCTTACAAAAATGTTTATTTCATTATACTGAAAAAACCTGGAGATAACATACAAGTCCAATGAGAACTGCTTAAATAAAGTGACACACTCACACATAGAATATTAAGAAGTGTATAAGTAATGAAAATGATGAAGTGATAAAAGTATACAAGTGATGTCCTAATACTTTTAATGTTTTAGAAAATGGTTATAAGATATTGTTAATTTAAAAATATAGGAAATCAATCAATATATACACTATAATTCTAATTATATAAATTTAAAAAGCATTGAAAAAGTAATGAGAGAAATTAATAAAATATTAATGATCATTATTTTAATTTTTTTTGTCTGCTTCAGAAAGAATTTAAGCTAATGAATCATGGTAAAATACAGCTATATTAAATAAAATTTAAATAAAATGGAAAGTATAGATAACCAGAAAATAAGAAGATAAATGCCAAGATGCAGCCAGGGGTGAAGTTAGTTCACAAAAGTGCCCCATCGAGTTTAACAGATTAAGTTAGGTCATAGCTGAGCACTAATAGCCAATGTGATTAGTCATTTGATGCACAGTCCTCAAATGACTAAGGGTTAATAACAGTTAACCCTTATTGAGAATCCATTACGTGCCAAACTCAGCAATTTACATGCATTATCTCATTTTATCCTCCCAACACATCTAGGGTTGGTATTATCATCTTCCCCAATTTACAGAAGAAGAAATTGAGACTGTTTAGGTAGCTTGATGTAAACCCAGCTCATGATACTCTGATAAGTGGTCATAAAACAACATAACAAAATTTCTAATCCAAAAGTCTGTTGTGGAGGACCCCTAACAGGGAGGCTCTGGGGATCTTTTTGGACCATTCTAGATATGTGAAAACTATAATAGCTCAGTGAAAAGGAAATGGGACTTAGAGTCAGGCAGCCAGGAATTCAAATCAAGGCTCTCCTACCTACTAGTTTTGTATTATTTATAATTAATAATTAAATTAGTAATAGTTGATATAATTGTTATTATAAATAGATAATGCATATTCAAGGCATATATTTTTTATATTAACTAATTTCATGGAGTGCTCTTTCTAAATTAAAAGTGATTAAGCATAGTCTATAGTTCTATATTCATACCTATATATGTATGAGATATCTGAGCTAAGAAGAATCTTATAACAAAACTAAGAGATGATATAGGTAAATTGCCTAGAATATATAATAAACACTCTACAAATGTTAGCTTTTATACCCCACATTTTTCATACTAAATTGTTTTATAAATCTTAATATTTCTCTTTATAACACTTGTGGGGTAAATGAATGCTTCCAGAACTTTAATGGGGCAATTACAATGCTTTAATTGCCTAAATGAGCCCCAAGAACATTTGTAAGCAGTTCTGTCTGTAATTGAGTAGATGAACTTTGAAACTGCTTGATGTCTCTTTGAGTTCAAACCAGACAAAGGTCCTTACCTTAGTACTTACATCCTAAACTTCATTTCTGAATTGCTACCATAGGAAATTAAAAATAAGGTTGAATTTTATCTCTTAAGTCTATGGCTTATATTATAATTTGGCAGTATTCTTCAATATAACAGTATCGTAAGATAAAATTCATGGTTTACAAAACAATTTCCAATAAGCCAATTTTTAAAATTCAAAGTAAAACAGAAAGGGAATTATATCATTCTAACATCAGCCTTAAAATACCCTTTTTATATATTAGTATACTTGTGTGGATTTATTCTTTCAAAAAGTAAATCAGTTCTAAAAGTTAAGGACTGCCACATAAATGTCACATAAATACTTGTTAGCCAATGACATATCAAATACAAAGGAGAGGTTAAAGTAAATGCATTTACTCATAGACTATTGATGTCTATATGGAAGCATAAATTATAATTGCAGGAAAAATGTTTGTCATATTGTATACACATTACATACACTGATTAAGGTGTGCACCATTAGTAAGACACATTTATAAGGGAAAAAAGCACAATAGCTCACCTTACATAGTTTGAATATAAAATTAAGAGGTATTAATATGAATTTAAATTATTTTACAGCTATACAAAGTATCTATACCTGAGATGAGGTGGGGGGACTCTTTCTGAATTAAAACTGACTAAGCATAGTCCATAGTTGTATAGTTATATCTATATCTATCTACATCTATATCTATATCTATATATCTATATCTATATCTATCTATCTATCTCTCTATCTATCTATATATATATAAGGTATCTAAGCAAAGAATTTTTGCATAATCTAGAGAAATTGTCTAGAAATTTTAATTTTAGAAATTAGATACAGTGTCTTCTGATTCTTTCAAAATTTCTTGAGTAGTAATGAAGGCATTCTGAGAAAGTCTAAAAAAGTTGCAACTGAATACAACCAATACAAAAGTAAGTTGTTTTACATAGCACATGCAAAAGTTCTCCTAAATTTGGAAGAAAATCTGTAACTTTAGAAAACGTTATTTACTTTACTATTCCCAGTACATAGTGGCTGCTTAACATTATTTGAATGTTTAATTCTGGCCTTATTTTAAATTATGA
Organism: Macroglossus sobrinus; assembly: GCA_004027375.1. Classification (NCBI taxonomy): domain Eukaryota; kingdom Metazoa; phylum Chordata; class Mammalia; order Chiroptera; family Pteropodidae; genus Macroglossus; species Macroglossus sobrinus. The sequence goes on from PVKZ01000514.1 coordinate 464,430, forward strand.
CCTTTAGTCATATACATGCATATATGTACACACACTCACACATATAAAGGTAGGTTGTATGCACTTAGTCTTAAATTCATACATTTATGTCTTAAATTTAATTATTCTCTCATTTATTGATTGACCATGATTTATTCTTCCTTGAACACTGAAAATGTATTAAGTAGTTCTGGGGAACAAAGACAATAAAGATAGCTCATAAGACAGCAACTTAATTTAGTTATCAATTAGTCTGCATAAGAAAATGAACCTAATGATCATTTATTTTGTTTTATTTAATATAATCTATACTACTTACTATCATATCCTTAAATTTAAAGGTGCTAATATTTGCAACTGAGAACTTGTGTCTCTTTTAAGTCCCTTATTCCTTCTACATTCACCCATGATTTCACCTACCATCTGTACATGAACTTGGGAGACATCCCTGTTGCTGATATTCATACTAAACTAAGATACAGATAACGTTGAGTCATAGATGTATGCCTTAGACTTAGTGATCGATTTCATATCTCTAACTAAAATACTGATAGGACCCATCGTGTCATAGTTTCAAATCTATCAAAATGACACATTTTGGATTAGAGCTTCTAAAGGCAGGTAGTTATTACTTCATTTTACATATGAGGTTAAAACAAATAGAAAATAAGTATCATTCATCCACGGTCACAAGACAGTGCATCTGAGTTTGGACTAAACTCCACTTATGTCTAACAGTAAAGTCAATTGCTGCCTCTTTGTATCCCCAACTCTGATTATCCCATAAGCTTCACTCACACTGAATTTACAGAACCTTAGATTAATTTGTCAGCATGTTACCAAGGAATGAGGAATTAAATGTGGATGCTGAAGGTTTATTCAGAGTGCACTGTTAGATAAAGAATATCATAAAATGATCACCTTGTTTGGGGGTAAAATAAACATAGTCATCCCTATGGGAAACCTGATGAATTGTAGCTTGGCCATAATTACAAATCAGGCACATGTGTTTTATCTGTCAAACTAAGGATCAATGTCAAATGAGAGCCAAAAAAGGAGCGTGGGAAAGCTTGTGGGTTGGGGTAAGGGTTAGGGAAACAGCTGCTATGGGCATGATACAAAAAGAAAGGAAAAAAATAGCATGGGAGAAATTAGCAATAAATAGAACATAACTATCTCTACATTCTGTGGTTTTAAAAGATCTTTAAATAAAAGATATTTTGAAGGGTAAAAAAATATACTATTAACTTTATCAGCAATTCTGTAAGGTTTGATCTTTAGGTCAAAATGTAATGAATATTTTATAACCAAAATTTTATTATGTTTTGCATGGTTGTATGTATAATGGTTTGTATTTGCTTATGAGACTCAATCTTTAAAAAATCAACCCATTGCTCCTAAAAATAACAATCATTGTTCTTGTTTCAAACCATGACACAAAAGAGAGCTACTGAAAAGAAACAACAATAATTCAACATAACAGTGTTTCTACTATTTGTAAATATCTTCCTTGGCCAAGAATAAAAAGGATGAATAAGAGTCTTCATCTTAAGCTTACCGAGTAGCTCAGTTGGGAGCATTAGACTAGAGTCTCCATCTTTAAAGAATTTAGAGCCTCAGAAATATGCAGGTTTCATTCATTAAGCAAATAGTATCTTTTTTTTTTTTTTTTTTTTGCCAGGCACTGTGTTTCTCTGGATTCAATAATTAGATGGAATGATTAGATGGAAAAGAGAAGCTGTCCACAGGGAACCTAGAGTCTAGTCAGAGAAACCAAAAAGGACTATGAAAGGAAGTCCATGATACTTTAAGCACACAGAAGTATCAGGTTGAGCAACCAGGAAAAACAATAAAGAGGCAATGTCCAGAAAATTATTTACTTGATAATTTTTATAAACAGAGACAATGTATATTTATACCAATTTGATTACTTGAGAGGTATCTTAAATTTTGCTGCTGCCAAAGAGTACTAAGTATAAACAGGAAAAAATTTCTTACATTCCTACAATTTATAATTCAATGTAGACAAAATATCAACAACAGGCTGAACTGGATTTAAAAAACTACATTAAAAAGGTATATTGGGGAGACTTCCTACAGCATGACTTATAAAAAATCCCTAAATCTAATAGGATCTCATTTGACTCATCTTTATTTTGACTACATCAGATTGAACAATGTACAAGATATTTCCAGTTATATGATTTTAAATCTATAGTTGTTGGCCCTAAATGCACCTCTACTCTCTTATTAGATATTCATGTTCTCAAAAGTTCTTCTTTTCTACAAAATCTCAAGAAATTTTATCTACTTCCATGACCTTACTGGTCATCTATAAAGATGATTCCAAAATCTGTACTTCAGGTCAGAATTCTGGTCTCTTCTATAAACTTTATCCCAGTTATTTTCTGAACCTTTATTTGGAAGTCTTATAGGACTATATATAGATGACTTTCTCAAAGGTTTTCCCAACCCTCACAAAGTATAACTTCCTTGCCATTCTCTTGCACAGCAATCAGTATCCCACATCCTTTTAATCATATTTGTTACTTATAATCACTCAACATATTCCTACTAGACTATAATTAACAAAAATAGGATGATGTCATTTTCTTCATCTTTTATTCCAGCACAAGATGCAATCGGTATTTCAATGTATTACTGAATTGAATTGCAAAATAGCTGCTTGCAATATATACTGCAATATACCACATGTGATATGAGCTAATGTATCTACAGACTTTAAACCTGAATTCCCTCACTCTAATTATAGCATTTGACTTTTACAACTACTATGATGTTGTTCAATGTTAACAGAAAGAAGGGTAATCAGAGACAAACTAATAAAAGCATTTATTTGGGTTGGGAAAAAAAGATGGGTAAGAGTCATCTTTCCCACTCAACAATGACCCCGAGTTTAAGTTTCAGAAAAGTACTAGAAATGTTAAGAAAGACAGAGTAGTTCAAAAGAAAAAAAAAAAAAACTTTAACAATATTCTTTACACAATAACCCATATTCCACCTACATAGGAGGTCCAGCATTTCAAATGCTATAATAGCAACCTATGTCTTTCTACCAACATTATGAACTTAGGTAGGGTTTTTTTTTCCTTTTTCATGGATATGTATCTAATTACCTATAGATATATCAAGTACTTCTCATTTTGAAATGAAGCCAAGCTGAACATAGATTAAAACAAGATGCCTGTGTGCTTCTAGGGAGGAAATAATACTAGTAATTTTTTTAAGTGTTTTCAAACTTAAAAGCATGTGCAAGTAAATTAAGGGTACATGGTTAGGAAACAGCAGTGAAATAGAAAATGACAGTAATGTCATGAAAGCTTTTATAGTGTGTCTTTAATTAATTCCATTATTGTACTATTAACATAAATATATCACTAACACAAGTATTTATTACCCACTTAATGTATATTTTTACTATCCTTGTTAATATGAAGCTATAAAAACCAAGCATAAGTTTTCAAGAAGCTAAAATCTAGTTCAAAAACTACTAATCAGTACAAATCTATAGTAATAGGGTTCAAGAAGATTGACTAAGTGCACTATGTATACAGCTGTAGCAGTTATAAAGGTTTTGTGGAGAAGGTAAGCTATACTTCTTCTTCCAAATACATGATGTTTGGAAAGGTCATGAAGAGCAAGTTGAAATTCCCATCTGAGAGAAATTAAAGGCAAAAAAGAAAAAAGAAAAAGACAAGTATAAACACTAGATTTTGTAAAGTTAAATAACTATCTGATTTAAATGAAGACCCTGAGTTAATAATTGTGGTACATAAATTAAAGTACATGTCAATGAGATAATTAAAATAGAATCTAACTAGATTATGAAAGCCTCAAAAATTAAGTAGAAGAGGTTATACTAGATGGGGAATATCAGGTGAGAGAGTATAAAGGTTTTAGCCAAAAAGGGGCTGCTCAGGGCCCCTATGTTGCAGCAACCATACATGGGGCTCCATTCATGGTAGTCTTGTAAGCAATAACCAAGCAAAAGCCATGTTTTTAAAGATTACTTATACATTGTAGATTATGACTATAAGCAGAGAGAGAATATCCAAAGACTTGTTAAGACATTATTTCAGTAACTCAGATACAAAGTGATAAAGCTTGAACCCTTGGTTGTCAAAGAGGTGATAAAGAGGAAAGAAAAAGGTAAATCATGGAATCAGCATAAGAAATGCCAAATTTATAACATATGCTACAAAAAACATTATGATAAATGAAATAATCCAGTCACAAAAATATAACTTCTACATGAATTCACTTATGTGAGTTACCTAGAGTAGTCAAATTCAAGATACAGAAAGTAGAACAGTGCTTACCAGGGACTAAGGAGAGTGTTTAATGGAATTTCAGTTTTTCAAGATGAAAAGTATTCTAGAGATTGAATAGTAGTGATGGTTGCCTGACAATGTGAATACATTTAATATTATTAAACTGTGTTTAGAAAATGATTATTAATAATAAAAATAATAATAAATTAAAAATTAAAAAATGGTTAAGATGGTAAGTTTTTATGTGTATTAACTACAACTTAAAGTAATAAATAAAAAAAATTAAAAATGCCAAAATTTCAAGACAAATTGGAATTAAGGGAAGAATGAGAAAAGCATTACAAATTACTTTTTTTCCCCAAAAATTACTCTTAAATCACTAGCTTAGAAGAGAGGAATGTTAAAATAAATGGGATGCAGCCTGTAAGAAGAGTATCAATTCTTAAACATGTTAGGTGGACTATCTAAATGGAAATGTTTCACAGACAGCTGGAAACAACAGATAAGGGCCCTGTGGATAAAACAGGAAATATGCTGGTTTTTATTTTAGTATCACCATTCAGGGAGCAGGGGAACAAGTCAATCATCATGTTCAATTCTGAGCCCAAGATCTTAACAGAGACATTTAAAATATATTGTTACATTAAAATATTTTTTCACATTTTGATATTTCTGAAATTGGGTTGGTCTTAGAATGAATAGCATCTTTGTAAGAAAAACAGTAGTTGCAATAACAGGCGTTAACACTCTATAGTGCAGGGCAGAGATATTCATAGAATGGACAGGAAATTGCATCGGGGAAGAAGTAGAACCAGAGGTGACTGAGATCCTCTCTCTTTCCCCCAATACCCATATCTGCTTCAGTCTTTCTGCAAATGGATTTTTTCTGCTCATTAGCTCTACAGGGGTTTTGGAAAGGGGCATTTGCTTTTTGGAAAAGACTGACTTAATTCATACTTGATCTCATTACCAAATTCCTGAATCAGAATTTCATTGCTCAGCTTATGTCCAATTGAGTACAGTCAAGATAACAGGGTCATATCAAATAAGAGTGGCTTCCAGAAGATGGCTACAATAAGTATAGTCAAGAGCTCAGCAGAATCAACTACAACTGTATCCCAGGGAAGAAGAAAAATGTTAACAGATAGGAAAACCAAGTCAGATGACTGAATTAAGTGAACATCTTTAGCCAAGAAGAAGACTTTAGAGTCTTAAGAGGTAATAAATGAGAATAGTCTTTCACCATCTTACTACAAAGAATAGAAAATAAATATTAAGAACAATGTTCAAAGTTACAACAGGGCAGTTTTTGACTCAATATAACAACCATCTTACAGTAATGTTTTATTAAATGTTTAATATATACCATCTATCTATGTTATTACTCAGTAAAACTTACAGAGCTGATATTCAAATATTAATTTAATAGATGGAAAACCAAAGATAAGAAATTTAGACTTACCCAATATCAAACAGCTTATAAGCAGCAGTATTACAATTTGCAACAATATTTATTTGGATCTAATTCCCTTCTCTTTCTTTTCTTCTACTCCAACACTTTTTTAAGTATGACTAACAAATAAAATTTGTATATACTTAAGTTGTGCAACATGTTTTAATATATAAATTTATATATCTATATGGAGTATATATATATATATATATGTACTGTAAAGTGATTACCATAATCAATTAACATATCAATCATTCCACATAGTTACCATGTTTTCCTTCTCTTCCTAATACACTCTGTTTTGTATTGATTTGACTCTGATGAGCTAGCTTTCATTACAGGTATTCAGTAGTGACTAAATAAACATTTGTCACGGAAATACCATAGGAAGTTCCAACTGTAATAATTCATAACTTTACTGTTTTGAATTCAGTGACTTTATTTTAAAGCATTCATTATAAGCAAAGATAAATATTTTCCCTATCTAGTAAAGGTTTTAGAATCTTGATCATTTCCAAAAAGAAAATGTTGTCCATTTTTGCATTAAAATTGTTGGTTAATGATTTTCTATTTATTTATTTTTTTAGAGAGAGAGATCTGTTTATCTTTAAATAAGAAAGCTAATAATAGCAAATATATTCAAATCTGAGAAACAATATTTTTTCAAGGAAGAATTGTAGAAGTGACCAGTTAGTGAAACAGCTAAAATAGAATTTTTTAAAAGTACAAACTATTCAAAGTAAAGCATCTCTTGTGGCTTCAAGTTGGGTCATTGACTTACAAATATAATGACAACCATTAAGACCTCAAATGACATAGTAAATATTACTTTCAAGCTCTATATTTCAGGTTTCTCAGCCTTAGGGTAAGTAGAGATGATGAGAAAAAAGCTGGACCTCTAGACCCACTCTCACTGTCTTCAACAGCCTAGATCAGGTTTGTTTGTTTGTTTTAATCTATAAATTCAATGGATTTGCATAGAATTTCATAGGAAACAAAAGTTCCATTTCTGGAAGGAGAAAAGTGGGGTGGGAGGTTTGAAGAAATGAAGGAAAACATGTCACTCTTTTAGAGCTTTTCACAGCCCTCACTCCTAATGGATTTATTATTCTAGTTTGAGAAACTGTGGAGCAGAAATAACAAATGTATACATAATTAATGTTGTAGATTTTTTCATGTTAGAAAAGTCTATTGAAAGACATAAGAAATGTGTTTAATGAAATGAAAATTATGATAAGAGAAAGAATAGTAATAAATTATCTAATCATTCAGAATTATATATTTTCCTTTAAAGCTCATTTGTATAGCTTACAGAACACAAACATGGAATATTTGAGATGAAAATTCTGAATAGGAAAAACATAAGAACAGATGTTAAATAATTATTTATAAATTCATTTAATTTTGAAATAAGAATAAAGAATGACCCTCATGAAAAAAAAAACTCTTTAATGAAAGTTATTTGCAAATTAAAGTCAGCTTGAGCCAATTGTCCACCAAAAAAAAAAATGTTTCCCTTAATAATGAGTTTTCTCACATCTATAGAGCCAAAGAACAGTGTAAATATCATAGTAACACATTATTAAGAATATTAATTTTAACTATAATATCAGTTTTCATTTAAGGCAAATAGATCCTATACTAATATTTTATAAAGAAAGATTTACAGATTTTTACATTTTTAAACTTCATCTATACTCTTTTATTGATTTTAAAATATTGCTATATATGTGACATTTCTAATAAAGTTTTACTTGTAAATATGTCTTTTACTACACTTCAGTACAAGAATCTTAAACATAATAAAATTCGACAAAATAAAAATACTTTAATATATATTAGTTGACTTTTCTTCATATAGCTACTGAGAGTGTAGATATAATGCTAAACACATGAAAACCACCTGGAAGTAATTTTTAAATATTATAATTTTACAAAAAATAACTTGCAACTACAAATTTAAGTACTCCAAAATCAATTAAAAATTTAATTCCAAGCAACAGAATCTTTGAATTGTAAGGAATTGAGGAACGCTGCTTTATCTTCCTTCACCTATCCAATCTAACAAATTAGGCTCAGTAATACCACCAAACCCTCCTCTTTATCTGGGAACCGTGGTAAAGTGCTCTATACTATGTAACAACAGACTTCATCTTGCAAGATTTAGAGCTACTACCTTTATAGACTAAGAATATCTACATGAAGACATGTCAAACTAATTCTATCTGTTGCCTCTACTGCCTTTCTAAAAATTCAGCTGCTCAATAAGTAAAACTACTTAGTTACAAGAAAAAAAAACGTTTTTAGTGAATGCCTATTTTAAATCCAACCATGGCTCTGCTACACACCTAGCAGTTTGGCAAATGGGTAAACAAATGATCTTAAAATTAAGTAATAACCTTATGAGATAGAAATTGTTATCCCCAATAAACAAATAAAGAAAAAGGCTCTGAGATGCTAACGAACTTCCCCCGAGGCACATAGCTCGTAATCAATGTCTTCCTCCATCCCAATTTATGTATTATACCACTGTGACTCCTGGACTCAGTAAGTCAGAGAAGCTTAAGACAAGATGTTTATGGTGTGGCCAGGGAAATAAGCCCACACAACAGAGTAAGGAAATGCTAAACTGTGAGGTGCTATGTAGGAGGAGTTCGGGTAAATGAGAAAAAGCTGTACAAGTTCAGAAGGTTTTGTGAAAGAATGGGTCTGGAAATAGTGACTAAAGAAAAAAAAAATAGGTCAGGCAAGGACCAGATAAGAATGAAGGTAGGAAGAAACTTGATGGGCTCAAGGGATATGGGGTATACCCATGAGAGTAAGGAGGGGACATACACAAAGCAACCATGAGAAACCTGGATAATTTCTAGAAGTAGACTCTCACATAATAGAATGAACAAACTACATATAACAAAGATGGAGAGAAAATCGCTGAGGGAAAAGGGAAAGATTAATAAGAAATAGTAGTTTCAGTAGCGTGGATCATACTTATTCTCCCCACTCCATTTTCTTTTTCACTTCTCTCTCTTTCACAAGTAATTCAAAGCTTTACACAGAAAAGCTGATCTTATATTCATTCTCTGAATGAAATAGTTTGTTAAAATAAATATTTGAGAAGGAGATAAAGGAAACCAGCAGAAAACTCTGTATTTGTACCAGCAAGCAGTGGAGAACCACTGATTCTTTGTCAGGCAATAGCCAGTAGACAAATGAGTATTTTTTTAAAAAAAGGATTTATGCTAGTTCTTAACCTCTCCCCATCCAATTTATAAGCCACATAAATGTAGATGAGTAATAGTGTTTGGAAAGTAGCCAACAGCTCAAGAAATATGAATCATGCTTCATAAAGAAAATAATTTGGGTGTACACAAATAAGGTAATCTGAGGATGACACGTCAAAGAGTTAAACCTTTAAGAATGCTATTTCCATAAACAAAACACTTGATAAACCCAAATTAGTATTTCTTCATAAGAAAAGTACCAGATAAAGCCTTTAAGAATGGCTATTTCTATAAGAGAACTATTAGATAAAACCGTATTATAAGAAAAATACTTGATAAAGCTTTTTAAGAATGTCTATTCCATAAAAGAAATACTAGATTAAGTCAAATAGAGTTAGAATTGCTAGTCCTATTCAATACATGTATTTTGTAGCCAATAAATCAATAAAAAAGTTTTAATGAGTGTCTATCATGTATATAGCACTTTGTTAGGTTCAATTCAGGATAAAAAAAAATTAAGAGATGTGGTTCTTACTTCAAGGAACTTACAGTATTATATTCTTAACTTGGAAATTACCAAAGTTATGTCATTCCTTTTTCATATCTACAATTACATGGCTTCCCACATAGGTTCGATTTTATTAAGTCCAGGACCCAGTTAGTTTTAAACAAGATTAGCTCCAAAATTATAATTAAGTCACTTTTGCCAAAAACTAACTCAATAAAAGAGAGAGAGAAGTAATATTCTCCTCTAAAATAAAGTTATAATCCAAATGAACTTATTAAAAGAAAATATTTTATCAATGAAGTTTAAAAAATAACACATATTTCTATTAATGCAGCATATGATTTCTCTATTTTAGTTTCTTCCAAAATTCTAACACTAGAATGCTCAAAAGCCACGCTACATTTTTTTGTCTTTTAAATTATTCTATTTTAGGAATCTGGCCAAATGATTTCATTTTAGATATGCAGAGAGAAATTCCAGGAAAACCTTTGAAAAGAAATACTTCATTAGGAAGTTTGAGTAGAAAACTAAAGAGTGAACTTGGACTAAATTAGGTTTCAGAGACAGAAAGTTAAAGTAAAAATCAGAATGTCTACCATGTATAGAATCTCTCTCTTGAAATAGATATACCTACAAATATAGATATATATAAAATCAAGATTAAATTTAATTGCACCCCAAATAATCTAAATAAAAATTTATAACTGATAGTCATTACTTTTTTAAATTTAAAGCTCAGAATTGAAATAGCCTAGAAATAAAAGTGATAATTTTTGTCTTATAAAAAAAGATAAAATTTAGGTTACCATACTCCTAAATCTTCTTTGCCACAGAATTATCATGTTGAGCATTCTGATGTTAAGTGTCTTCATTTCCTTTTGGAAGCAATTCCAACAAATTCTTCTAGTCATAACACAGTTGTAAATTTAGCTGTAATGGAGGAAAGTACCTTGAAAGGTAAATACAATTGTGGTCACAAATCCTAAACACTGTCCTACATAGAAAAATATATTGTCACTCTCAGGCCTCCACCTAAAAGAACTGTGAATAAATAAGACCATTAACTTAAGAAGTATGGTTAAGTGCTCTCCTTGCAAACATAATTCTTCCTTGCAGCAGAATCAAAGATATCTACTAAACACTTTGGATAGCTGGCTATAAGGGAAGGAATAAAAATTTAAAGAGGCACATGTAATAATATAGAGCACAGAAGGTTGAGACATTCAGCATTAAGAAACTAACTATGTCTAAACATTTTAAAAGTCTAAGGATGTTCTTGTACTGCTGTATTTTAAAATAATTCAAATTGAACGAAGACCTTGAGCTACAAGATAAAATTTAATTAAAGTCAGTGTGTACTATGTACACACCCACACTCTAAGAAAATAAAATGAAGAAATTTGGTTACCAATTTAACAACAACAGTAAAAATTCATGTGATGGCATTCTTTAAGGAGAGAGAAAAATAAAACATTTCTATATGAGTAGTAGTTACATACTATTTCTGTATTCCAATACATAACTTTCTTTCAACAAATAGTTCTCATTAATATACAAGACTTTAATTTTTTTCTGAGTTTTAAAGATAATCTTTACTGGTACTCAAGCTTACATTTCCCAGAAATGTACTAACACAGAGCACCACATTATAAATTGTCTAACTCTGATAGCTCAGTTAGGATTAGATCAACATAAATCTGTGTTTCTGAAAAGTTATTCTCTTACAACTAGGATAGAGAGCTATTTTTCAAACTAGCATCATAAAATAATTAATTTTTGACAATACCATAGAACCAGTGGAAAAATGGAATTTCCATTTTATAAAAAAACTAATCTATGAATAGTTGGCTCAGAATTTTAACAGAAATAATAAATAATAAAATTTATAACAGAAATAATAAATCTTTATTCATAAATTTCTCCTATAAAATATTTTTCAAAATCACTACACTTAAAAATAAAAACACCAGTGTCTGGGACCTATGTCAGACCATCAGGTGAGAATCTTTGGAACGGGGGAGTTTACCTATAATTTCTTGTATATGAGTCCAAGGCACAAGGAGAGTTTAAACACCCTGAACTCACTTGCCCTGGACGTTCTTTCAGCTCTACACTGCTTAACTTGAAATCGACCTTGCCTCTCTCCTAGGAGCAGATTGGCATGCAAAGCTCCATAGACATTTCCTGACCCTATCTCCATAAACTTCCAAATACCATAAAATTAATGGGGATAACCACCAAATTCCACACTTTGTTGTCAGATGTAATGAGAAAGTGTACACTTTAGAGGATATTCTCTAAATTTCCAAGCACTGTATACACATAAAATTCTAATATCTCATTTACTCAAAAATATTTGTTGACCATCCACATGGCACTATGATAAACAATGAGAAGCTAAGGAAAGGTGGGTCAATTATATACCCCTCCCAAAAGACCTCACTCTACTTGTAAAAATATTCACAATTCAAGGTAGAAAATAAAAGTGTCATAAGAGTGTAATAGATAGAAATGCTATGGACAGTCAGTGGAAGGAGGGAGAACTTCCAATTGGGATGATCAAAACATTCACTAAGCAGTATTTTTTTTTTTTTTACAAGGGTTGAAGATCAGGATAGAGAGATGAGCATTAGAAGCAGAGGCAATAATGTGGTAATAGAAATAGAAAATCAAGGGCTCAAGATCTATCTACCTATGGGAACAGAGAGAGAGAGAAAGCATGCAAATGAGAAAGTTAGCATATTATAAGCAATTAAAATTAGCTAGAAAATTGATGTGACAAAGGAAGTGGCAGTTTGAAAAAGATTGACAGTAGGAAGGAAAGATGAAAAAAGGCCATGAATTCCAAATTAAGAGGTGTTCATTTCATTTGAAAGACAACTAAGAACTACAAACTAATTTTTATCAAAGGATTGTCATGATTTTATATTAGCATTCAACAAAACTATCATGATTAGAGTTGTGGATCAGAAAGGTACAGTGCAATAAAGCAGGAGATGAGTTAATATTCAGAAAGCGTGAGAGCAAGAAGATCATTTGGGAAGCTCACACAACAGTCCATTCAATCATGATGTGCCCAGGCCATAAATTAGGATAGCAAAAGGAGAAAAGAGAAGGGCCTGACAATGATTATCACTCTGAAGAAAGTTATATCCTGTAAATTCCAGTAATGCTTTTGCTGTCTAGTGCAATGGAAAAAGAAAGCCTTAAGCGCCAGACAAACCTGCACTCAAACTCAGGCTCTGCATCAGATAAACAAAGAAATCTTGGGTTAGTTATCTAACCTCCTTGAGATTCGGACACAAATAATTATACATAACTCTAATGTTTCTATGAGAATTAGCTGTAATATCTGGGAAATGCTTAGGATATTGGGGGGAAATTAGAAATAGGAAAAAGAACAAACTAGCAAAAGAAACAAAAATATGGATTAAAATATTAACAATGTTAAAGAGGCAAAATGAGCGTTCATGACAAAGAATTCAGCAATTATAGTCCACTTTCAGTGTCTGGCTGTGCTGCTCATTTAGACAGCAGGAGTCTCGAGGTTTTCCCGCCCCCAGTATCTCTCTGGCTTCAAGTATTAATTCCTTATTTTTAAAAAGTAAAGCTCAGTTGGACATGTGCCACAACACAGAAATAGACCTCCAGAAGGTAAAATGACAACTGGAGACCTGGCTCCTGGTCTCATATATGTTTGGGACAGAGAAAATATCAGCGTTAAAGTATCCTCTAATGGATGTCTCAAACTAGAAGTAGATATAATAGGACTGAGGGAAAACTGTGCGGACAATATAGTCTTATTGAATAAAACTGTGCAAGCAAAATAGTCTTACAAAGCTTTTAAACTAGAAATATTAACATGCTCTTCCCTCTGTCCAATTCATTTGTTCTTAAATAAAATTTTGCCTCATTTGGAACAACTTGATTGAAAATTCTTGTGAATATACAATTGAGTATTAAAGCAACATTCAAAAAATTGTAAAAGATTTGACTAATTGTTAAACCATCCTACAACAGTTATGAACTCGGAATATTGGTATACTGGTTTGATAGGTGAAAAAACAATTTATTTCTTTCTTGAAAAAAATAGTGAAAAGCAAAGCATTGAATACTCTTAAAACAGATGTGTTCATTTCTGTCCACAGTTTTTTTTATTGAAGAGGTCTATTTGTCTCTCTAGTAGGAAACAACTAAAATCTTAGTATTTTTCAGCTTTTCTAATGGCCAGCCAAGCAATAAAATTTCAATTTTAACTCAGAATTTACAAGTCCTAATTAATGTGCTAAAACTGTCTCATGTATGCCCTTTATTCTCTTCCTATAATTTTCATCTTTCCATAAAGAGGTGACTAAATACAATTAGTTTGGGGAAAGTGTCCTAGCTAAATAAATGCAGTTAAGTCACCCACATTTGCTGAAGTTCCTTTGTTAACTTGGTGGTTTTATATAAAAGGTCTATATTACTGCTATTTTTAAGTAATATAAAAATCTTACTTGTATAACCATGTTCATAGCAGCATCATTCATAATAGCCAAAGAATAGAAGCAACCCAAGAATTCATCAATGGATAAACAAATGTGATGTACACATACAATGGAATATTATTCAGCCTCAAGAAAGAAGGAAATTCTGATATATGCTATAACATGAATAAACCTTGAAGAATACATGCTAGGTGAAATAAGCCATTCAAAAAAGTACAAATAATGTATAATTTCACATATAAGAGTGGTCATACTAATACAAATGACAGTAGAATGATGGTTAGCAGGGACTGCAGGGAGGTGGGAATGGAAAGGAGTTATTATATAATGGGTACAGAGCCTCAGATTAGAAAAATGAAAATGTTCTGGAGATAGTTGCACAATAATGTGAAGGTATTTAATGCCACCGAACCACACAATTATAAATGTTTAAATGGTAGATTTTACATTACATATGTGTTAAAACAATTTTTTAAAATACAATAAAATCTTCCTCTAGCACTAAAACTTCTTAGAGATATTGGAGTTCTAGGAATGAATGAGTAAACAGAAATTTTGTTTCCAAAATAATATATCCAATTATTGATGTCAAACAAACTTGCCCACATGTTTATTTTCATTAATTTAATGTGCATTTAAGAAACATTTTTCTTACATTGACTGAAATGAAAACCAGTAAAAACTTTTTTAGCAGGCTATATCATTTTAGGGGATGCAGAAAAACCTAAGCTAAAAAAATAAGTACAGTTATTTAGGTAGACCTTTTACATTTTTATGAAAGTGGTAGGCTTTTTATAACTCAGAAACTCATTACAGATTTTCAAAACAGTATAGGCAAGATCATCAGAATAAAAGTTTTGGATGTAGACATGAATGAATCCATTGACAACAACTAGTGAGATATCTGAGATGTCTAAATTGAGAAAATAAAAATAAGGTGCTATTACCATATTATCATTAAGAATTTTTCAAAGAGTAAAATAACAGTAAAAGTTGTGTAAGTGGGCCCTGCTGTTTCTCTTCTGGATCAACACTAAGTCCTTTCTCCCTGGCTACCTCACCTTCTCCACCAATAGGCCACCAGGCATTTTTCTACTTTATCCTAAGTTGGTTTAGCCTTAGGAATCACCCATTTGAAAATAAAAGTCAGAGTATCTGCTTTGTTCAAAAAAAAAAAAAAGATGTTATACTTCATAAGATAAAAATTGCCAGCACTCCTGAAAAACTGGGCATTCTCATGGACAGATGGATATCGGTAAGTTTCCATAAAATGAATTAAAAAGTTTATTAAATTCAGTAAGTATTTGCCATCTCCTCTACTTGTTCTAAATCTTGTTATATTTAAGAAAAATTCTCATGAACAACCCTTTCTTTACTTTTATTCATTTGTAATCTCTTTTTTCAGAATTTTTATGTTTTGTTGGTATTTAGAAAAAGGAGCTGATTCTCCTGTTGACTGAATTGCTTATTTTTATAATTTTGCATTAATGAGTATTGTTTATAGCACTTTAAAATAAATACTTAGAATGCAACATTAGTTTAAATTTAAAAGCAACTCTTTACTTTCTTCAAAGTAAATGACACAGTATAAAGTACCATTTGGTAAATATTTAAAAGTATCATTCAATCATACTATTTGAAGCCAATAGAATTTTGCCAA
This sequence comes from Macroglossus sobrinus, assembly GCA_004027375.1. NCBI lineage: Eukaryota > Metazoa > Chordata > Mammalia > Chiroptera > Pteropodidae > Macroglossus > Macroglossus sobrinus. Next base: position 480,030 of record PVKZ01000514.1, read on the forward strand.
TTATGGTATATAAACTATATTAATTTGACAACTTATTATCATATAAATTTTACTATATACATATTAGACATATGTCCTTATATATATCATATTAGCTTGATAAATCATTATTGTATGGCTAGAGGGGAAACAAATTGCCATGAAATACATTGTAAACATAATTGTTCAAGTCTTCATAGGTATCCAATGGGGCTCAGAACCTTTCTCAAAATGAACCCATCTTTCTAGTCCTGACCAAGGCTACAAAGGTATGTGAAACACATGACATTGTCATGATAAACACATCACAGTGCCTGGTATTGTATATGTGTAAAATTTTAGGCTATAAGATTTACTGGTAGAATATATAGAGGGACATTAATCCTACTTGACTTAGTTTTCTCAGCTGTAAAAGAGAAACAATGATACCAATCTCAAAAAGTACGGATGCGGATTAAATGCATTTATAAAAGTGAATTTCTTAGAATTTAGTCTGGCTTAGAGTAAGTGATATGCCAGATTTAATAATAGTTCTTATTAGCATCATCATCATCTCAGTGGGGATCATCTAAAACATCTCTATGGGGCATTTTTTAAAATATATATTTTTATATAATACACCTAAACTTTAGAGATAAAGCATTATAATTTACCCTTAGCCACACAGGTAATAATACATGGCAGACCAGGGATCTAACTAATTTGAAGCTTTCTGACCATTCTACAGTGGTCAATATTCTTCTTAAAATATGGTTAGCAGAACTGGTCACAATGCTACAAATGCAGGAGTAGAATTCTGGAAATTATGCTGCCCAAACCAAAATGAAGAGGCAGTCAACTCTTTGAACTTGCAGTCATCCAATTTAAATACTTTAAAAATATATGTTCTTTCTTTAAGCAAGAATTAGATAATGGCCAAATTCTATCATCATAAAATTACACCATTATTTTAAAACCAAATTTATAGAAACTTACATTTTCTTGTTAAATTTTATATTCTTAGTCTTTGCCCACAGTTCAAATCTATGCACATTTTGAAATTTATATCTAATCCTCCAAAGTATTATCTATGCCTTGCCATTTTTTGAAACTAGAAATTTAATAAGTATACTTCCTGTTTTAATCAAATTTCTTAATAAACTATTGAAGAGGACCTGGGCAAGGAAATAGTCCTAACTTTCAAGATTCAAGTTCTAAATTCTCCTGTCCACTTCTTTGCTCACCACGCAGACTAAATATCACTGCCTTTGGTGACAGCACCACATGCCAACATAGAAGATAAAGGCATCAATATGACCAGCTTTATCAAGCCACTAAAATTTTAATGCGTTCCACAGCTTAACCACTTTAAGAAAGGTGACTAAAAAGGGAAACCAACTAACAGAGATAAACTAGCAAAAAGGGTAACTATAAATTAGAAAAGGAATGTTTTAACAAGTATATTTTTCAACATTTATTCTGGGAAATTAAGAAGGTTTTGTTGTAATGTTTGCTTTCATGATTACAAAAGGAATATAAACTTCTTGAAAAAAACATTTAAACAGTATAGAAGAATGTAATTTTAAAAAATCCCTTTTTAAAAAAAAAACATTGGTAATTTGTTAATAATTTGGCATTTTTTAAGGTTAGTTTCCTATCTTAAAGACTATTCTTATAGATCTTCCCAGATTATCAAATATTTGTTTCTATTTCTTCAGATATAAGTATATAGATATAGTTAAAGACTACATTCCTTCCTGCAATCCCACAGAAATCCTTTTAATTCGTTCAAGAAATTTATCTCCACTGATAATATTTCTACCATCTCATTCCCAATATGACCATATAAATATCACACTACCAATCTCAAATTAAAATCTAAACATAATAACATTGGCTACCATTTACTGGACATGTAATATTTTTCAGATTACAAACGTCATTTCCTTTACCAGAGTAAGACTGTTAGGCAAAATTTATTATTCACATTTTATAAATGAATATGTTCAATCTCAGAGAGATTGCTGATCTCACCCAAAGTCAGACAGCTAATAAGTGTCTGAAGGAAAGATTAAAACCCAAATCTGATAACATCTTAATTACTGTACTGTAATTGATTCCCTTCATCAATAGATCCTGCTATCACTATTTTCACACTTAGAAAAAAAAAACTTATGTCCATTTTATCCTCCTGTCCAAATGGAGTATTATATAAAAAATAAATGCACAATAAAGTCTTTCTCAATCTTGACACCATTGACATTTTGGGTCAGATTTGGGGAACTACCTTGTGCATTATAAGGTGTTTACATCATTCCTGGCCTCTACCTACTACATGCACCCTCCAAGTCCTGATGACTAAAATTATCTTCAGACTTTGCCTAACGTTCCCTGGAGGCAAAATTAGCCCAACTTGATACAAATGCAATGCTCTATTTAAAACTTTGGAAACAGAGTAAGCAGAATAACTCAAGTTCTTACATATTTTACTTACATTCTAAATCATATTTTCTTCTATTGAGATTACAATTATAGATTTTGGCACTTCTGGAAGAATATGTAAAGTCCTACACAATTACGATGCTTTTCTTATACCTCATGCTTTATACATATCAATATTTAAATAAGATAAAAATATTTCAGGTGCAACTCTTTAATTAAGCAGTTCATTTCATTTCAATGTTTACCAAATTAAATCACTTACTTTTTGCCCAAAGTGCCACAAAGAGGTTTCTTGTTTATCTGAACTTGTGAAAAAGTAATTCATACCATCTTTAATGCAGAGATATCCTTTCAGAATGTTCAGTGTTCTAGTTACTCTCTGCCCCATTTTAAAAATGATTTCCCTATAAGTTACGAGCATGAACTCATAAACTATAGAATATAAATAATGAAGCACAGCTTTATGTGGAAAAATTATGAGACAGTCTGCTGTTCAAGGTTAGAAAACCAGTAAAGTTGAAAGTAAAATCCAAATGACTGTAAAAATCGAGGCAAATACTGCCTCTTGCAAGAGTATTTCACTGATATCAAACGAAACTTCTGAAAAGGCCCTTTCCCTGAGCTGTATTTATTTAAATCTCTCCTAACAGAAACTTTGAACAGGAAAGTAAATGCTCACCTGGTCCACAAATTAGGTTCATGTCCTTCTTGGATCAAGTTTATAGAGCTGTGATTTTAAAACTTTTTTTTTTTCTCATTTCAACATACCTGATGGATGTAACACACACATCAGTAACTGTGGTTCACTACAACATTGATTCAGGAGGTGGGGAGGTCTCCCTAGAGAGAACATATCAGAATCAAGGGTGGATTAGAGTTTGAAAAAGCCTACTACGTGATAATCACTTTTGTGGAAGACAACAAACTATTGTTAACGCCATCTCAAAGAGCTCACCTAGGATGAGAAAAAAGTTCAGTTCATCATTGACAGCACCATCTTGTTGATAATATTTTCAAAGCCCCCATAACTTTGTACAGCAAATCTCAAACCTTCCTTTTCCAACTACATTTTAGATATATATGGAGTGATAATTATAAATGTGTCAATTGTTTTAATATTTGTATCAAGTACAAAATTGTGGACAAAATGTCACATTGATATATTGGTTCTTTTCCTAGCTATGGTTTTGTACCAAGGAGAATCTAAGGCATTATTAAACTTGCTAAAGGTTTCTATTGTGATAAAGGTATACTTTAAATAAAGAGAAAGTAAATAAATGAAACTATTTTAACTCCCTAAAACTTGACCATGTATAAAACTTCCTCCCACTTTTCACTATTCTAGCCACACATAAATTACTGGAAGGTATTTAACAGAACACAACAGGCTTTCTTCCTGTTTTCAGCTGGGTCAAACAAGAGCAGGAGGTCCTAATTACCAAAGACACAATACAGAAGAATAGCGTTTAGTGAAAAGTCATGCCTTTAAAGTTTTAGCTGATTGAAAATTAAAAATTAAATATAAATCTACACATTATTTTTGTGACCAAAAAAAAAAAAATCAATGCAGCCTTTGCAGTCTTAGTATGTCTAAGGGTCTTATTATCTAGATTAATAATTTATAATGTGACAGAATCATACATTCTCTGCCTGCTCACCCATATTTTGACATAGTTTAGGTTTGGGATTGGTGCTTAGGCAAGTATATGTTGAAAAAAGGTCCACAGATTATATTGGTACAGAAAAGGTGACAGACACACTCTTCTTTGTTCCAGTTAGACCATATCTATACTACTGTACCAGGTGGACTTCTGAATTTCAAAGAACCATGATTTCTTAAAAAAAAAAAAAAGAGAGAGAGAGAGAAAGAATGTGTGAGAGAGAGAAAGAGAGAGAGAGAGAGAGAGAGAGAGAGGAATACAGGGCAAGAGAGAGTGGAAATGGTATGGAAGGGAACTTTTCTCTCTGTCATAGTAGTGATTAAGTAAAAGTTTAATGAGTATCACTTGTCAGTGATTTCATAAATTAGACTTTACTTTTAATTTCCCACCAACCCTGTGATGAAACAGCAGTGATGCTTTCTAAGAAAAGGAACACATACATAAATAAGAAAAAATATCCTCTAAAAATCCACTATGATAAAGACAAGTTTAGAAGAATACTGAGAGCAATGAATATTTTACCAGGTGTACAAAAACAGTCACTGCATTATACTTATAGAAACTTGACCTACGGTGCATAGCCTATATATATATATATATATCCTAATGTATGTTTATTTATATTTGTATTTAATATAATGTATTTAATACATATTATATATGCACATGTATTATATATTATTCTAAAATATATATATATAATATATATTTATAAAAATCATTTATATATTTATGTAAAGACAAACCATTGTAAGCATCTAGAATAACCCCCCAAAAATATCAAAGTGGAACTCAACCTAATAATTTTACAAGGATAACTGCCTAGATTGTCTCAACTGATAAAATAATTTTTAAACTAGTCATATGATCCAGCATTCATTTGTCTGAGGATAAGAATCTTGCTCTTGCATTTTTAAAATGCAGTTAGGGTTATGACAGCATCACCCCCACAATTCTCAGAAGGTAACACAGAAGCTTCAGTTTTTACTGACTCTAGCAGGTCTGTTTTATTGGGAAGAGCATCACCAAAAATACAAAGTTGTCTGCTGCTCTGTAAGACTTAGACCTTATTTAAAATCATATCTTAAATAATGTGATTGTCCTTATTCTTATATTAAAAGGCCAAAGCCTACAACCTTTCTGTGTTTGTAATTATAGACTGGCCACAAGAGGCTTCTGTATTCAAAAAAAAAAAAAAAAGCATATGCATAATATGCATACTAAGTAAAGAACATGGTGAGCAAATGCAACTCTGATATTATAATGTTTTTTGTGAATAAATGAAACTGGGTTCCTTCAAGCAAACATGGCCATGTGAAGTTGTGAAAGTAACACATCAAATATGTCCAGATCGAACAAATACAAACATCATCCTTCCTTCTTACTTGGAATGTAAAACAAATTAGAGTTTATCTTATAATGCTTTTTCTCTTGAAGAACAGCATCAGAACCTTTCTAGTTGCCCAGATTCACAAATCTAAGGGGGCTGTTCATGCACTTCGTTGATATTTTCCATCATCAATCCTTGACTAATCCTGCCAATTGCAGCTCTTCATTTTTTCTTGTCATCTTTCCTTTTCACCACGATCATAATAAATCTTCAGGGTCTGTAACCAGGACTTTTACAGTAGATTCTTAAATGTCTCCTGTGTCCAATTTGCCCTTCATCTGATCCACTATCAAAATTATGTTGCATCTGTTCACATCATCCTCTGTTAAAATTGTTAATAATAACTTCTAGTGCAGACAAAACAATGTTCATGTTTCTCAGCCTAATCTTAAGATACTCCATTTTTCATTTCCTATCCTCAACCTTCTCTGTCTCATCTCTTAAATATTTCCCACCACCCCATCTCCTTTCACCACAAAGGATAGGCTATCTGTTCCACATGTCGTTTCCAGAACATATTACTCCACACCTAGCATCTAGCTCCACAACATGCTTTACCCTTTCCCTCCCTCCTACCTCTGGACCTCATGCCCAAAAGGGAAAACATTCTTTTAAAGATATATTTTTATTTTTTCCTTTTCTAGATATATTCTTCATATTATTCCAAAGTTTATTACAGTCAGTTTGCTATTAACATCAACACATGAAAAAAAAAAAGTTAAACATAAATCAAAAAGAGAAGTCAGAAAGGAAAGAAAGAAAGAATTTAACCAGAAGTCCATGTTAAGAAGATGATGGTATCTGAGCATTAAATTTAGTTATGACCTTTCTTGAGAGCAAAGTTCTCATGACTTATCTGTATTTCAAGCATTTATCACTTGGCACTGTAATCATTTGAACATGCAAGGGCAGTTCATTTTAAACCATTCCCCAAGAATCCACCTTCTCTGGCATGTCATATGCACTCTTCAAATGTTCTGGAATAAAAATCATGAACAGTGTTTAATTTTTCCAAGGAGAATTCTCACAATCCAGAGATTCCCTCACAGTCTAGAAGACAGCCATGCTAAAGGTGATATTCCCACTAAGAACATGAAGCATTTACCAGTAAGTACTGGAACTCTGGTCTTCTCCTCAGTTAAATTCCCCACTGTAAATTAATAACATGACATTCTGATTGATGAGCTTTAGTTTTATTATTAGTGTGCCCCGGCAATGGATAACCGCTGAGTCTATGGGAAAAGTGCATCTCTGACCTAAAATGCTGAGATCTGGATTCTGGCCAAATGCAAACGTCAGTGCCAGCTCCTCACCCCACACATACACACACAAACACCAGCCCCCATCAATCCATACTGACACTCCACTAGGCAGAAAAATGCCTACTCGTCTCTGTCACTTTAACTCAACCATCTCAAACATAATCAGCTAGTGCTAATCTAATTTACTCTCATTGGAGAGTAAAAAGAGGGTGGAATGCTTGAATAAAGATTATATTGTGTGTTTAACTACCACATCTGATTCTTTCATATTTATTTCTGGAAAGGTTTTTTTTTTTTTTTTTTTTTTTTCGGGGAAAGGAGGTCAAGACCATAGTCTTTATTTTTTTTAGATAGATGTAGAAAGTGGTTTAATATTCTCAAACACCGCTTTCTTTCCCTATTTTAAACAAGCAATACAAACTTTGATGAAAAAATCCACACTCCTTTAGTCTTGTGCAGGAAATGCAAAGGCAATCAACAAAATTCTGACAAGCAAAACTGAAATTACTTAATATATACTGTGTAACACAGATGCTGAAAGAGCAAAATAGAGAAATATCTCAATATTTCTGTCTATGAAATATGGATTAAATTTTTTAAATATTATCAAATTAAAATGCTTATATTTTATAGACTATGCATAAAATATTAGAAAAATTATACTATAAATTTAATAGTACCTTGGTACACAAAATTCTTTGAGGCAAAAAAATATTTTTTAAAAATGTTCACTTTAAAAAAAATCATTAAAAAGTTGATTTTGGTTTGTAACCCCTGGCCCAATAATTAGAGAGGCAGGCTCAATAGCTTATGTTTAATAAAAAAATTTTCTCTCCATAGTAGAACATAATTTGTTTTCATGTTTTCATCTCAAATATCTGTTCACCTTTTAACCAAAATTAGGCCCAAAAGCCTTTGTAACATGTATACATATTTCAACAAATTTGTATGTATATTTTTTTATAAAACTATGCTTTCAGGTTTTTGTGTATAAAGATTTGTGTATATGCCATTCTACAGTCTTGGGAAACCATTTTAGAGGATCATTTATCTGTTAAACCTCCAACCTTGTAAGAAACTAAGCCATCTGGGTGAAAGATTGAGCAAGCAGAAGGATTTTGTTTCTCAATGTGTTTTACCCAGTATTTGAAGACCTGGAGTTGCTATTTCCATGTCTACAAATTCGACAACTACTAAGCAGGTGGCTCTAAAACTGCTCCATGAACATATCCAGAGGAATAATGTCAAATGAATACATTTCTTTATAAAGTTTTCATTGTTTTTCTGATTATTAAATGTGTACAAGATCAAAAATCTTAGAAAATGCAGAAAAAAATAGACAAATAAAAATCACCTATGATACCCCATTCAAAAGCAATTATTTTGACAACTTTCCTTTATGCTATGCATTTGATTGTTGTAGGTGATAGCATGCCTTATCCTCAATTTTGTTTCCCAATTTCCCTCTTCACTCATTAAAGTATTTTCTCATGTGATTAAAAATCCTTCATTTCACACACCTTTAAAATGCCTTATCTTTTGTTGCTCCCAAGCAGTATATAAAATATTTCATAATCACATATTAACCACAGTGTAGAGTTAGCAAACTCTGTAAAGTTACAGTGCAAACAAGCTATCACAATTTAAATATTTATATAGTACCTATCACTGAAGTGCTCTGTAGGCTGACAAACGGCCTGCATTAATATGAAAACAAAATAGGAGCATTTGCTCTTTAGGAAGGTCTGGGATGTATTGGCAACATGCCATTAGATAAAAATGGGATGTCAAACTATTCAAAGATTAATAAGAAAAAAAAAAGCTTTGATTTTTTTGAACAATTCAAAGTTTTTGCTATATTAGTACTTAAGATATTAGATAATTTATCCATATTAGTACTTAAGATATTAGAAAAGGCATCTGTTTAAATGACTGGAGCATTTAATCCATTTATATTAAAAGCAATTGATGCTAGATATGTAGTTATTGCCATTTTACTATTGATATATATATATATATATATATATATATATATATATATATATATATATTTTTTTTTTTTTTTTTTTTTTTTTTTTTTATATATATATATATATATATATATATATATATATATATATATATATTTTTTTTTTTTTTTTTCTTTTTACTTCTTAAGGAAGTCCCTCTAACATTTTCTGTAATACTGTCTTGGTGATGATGAACTCCTTTAGCTTTTTCTTGTCTGGGAAGCTCTTTATCTGTCCTTCAATTTTAAAAGATAGCCTAGCTGGGTAAAGTAATCTGGGTTGTAGGTCCTTGCTTTTCATCACTTTGAATATTTCATGACAATCCCTTCTGGCCTGCAAAGTTTCTCTTGACAAATCAGCTGACAGTCTTATGGGAGATCCCTTTGTAGGTAACTAGCTGCTTCTCTCTTGCTGCTTTTAAGACTGTCTTCAACCTTTGGCATTTTAATTATGTGTCTTGGTGTCGGCCTCTTTGCATTCATCTTGTTTGGGACTCTACACTTCCCAGGCTTGTATGCCTATTTCCTTCACCAGGTTAGGGAAGTTTTCAGTCATTATTTCTCAAAATAGGTTTTCAATTCCTTGCTCTCTCTCCTCTCACCTGGTATCCCTATGATATGAATGTTGGTATGCCTGATGTCCCAGAAGCTCTTTAAACTATCCTCATTTTTTTGGATTCTTTTTTCTTGTTACTGTTCTGATTGGGTGTTTTCTGTTATCTTTTCTTCTAAACCATTGATTTGATCCTCTGCTTCAGCTAACCTATTGTTAATTCCTCCTAAGGTATTCTTCATTTATGACTGGTTCTTTATGTTTTCAATCTCCACTTTTATGTTTTCTATCTCTTTGTTAAAATTCTCAATGAGTTCTTCTATTCTGCTCCTAAGTTCATTGAGCATCCTTATAACAAGTGATCTCTGAATCTAGTAGATTGCTTGTCTCCATTTTGTTTAGTACTTTTCTAGTGGTTTGTTCTGTTCTTTCATTTGGGACATGTTCTTTTGTCTTCCCGTTTTGGTTGCCTACTTGTGTTCATTTCTATGTATTAGGTTCGGCAGCTGTCTCCTGGTCTTAGTAGAGTGGCCTTATGTAGTAGGTATGCTGTGATTCCCAGTGGCACAGTCTTCTCTGGTCACCTGAGACAGGTACTCCAGGTCTATCTCTTGTATGGATATATGTGCCCTCCTGTTATGGTTGAACCTTGATTGCTGTTTGCTTGTCAATGGGAGGGGCTGACCCTAGGGTTGATTGGTTGTGATGACTAGCCATAACCAATGGAAAACTTGTTGTGCACAGGCTGACCCTAAAAAGCAGGATTCACTTTAGCATGGCTGTAGGGCCTGCCCTGTCTGCTCTTTGGGTATATTAAAATTTATTATAAAATTAAAAGACATTTATGTAAAAATAAAGTTTCAAAACCAATTTTATCATACAAATGTTACAATACACTAACTAACTAATAACTTTTGAAGAGTTTAAAAAACTTGATTAGGATTTGTTTCAGTGTAAGAAAATCTGACAGTCTGTGTCAAAGTCAGGCATACAATTTGTACATTCCCTGGAAGGCAAAGGCAGAAAATAGGGAGGGAGGGGGGAGTCAATCCAGTTTTTTTTAAAGCAAAAAATGAATATGTATACCCTTAATATTAGGCCTCTAAACAAATGAGAAAACATTAGAAGACCTGTCTCCCTACCCTCAAATAGAAGATCAGCCAGTCAATACTAATCCTGATGGTACTGCCTTCAATATATATTTACAATCTTCTCATGAATACTACTTCTTGGTCTAATTCCCAATCCTACCTGAACTATTGCAGCAGTCTTCTAACTGGTCTCTCTTCTTCCATCCTAACCTGTTTTCACTCAACACAGCGAGCCTGAGAGATCCTATTCAACATAAGTCTGATTACATCTTTTCTCTACTTAAAACCCTTCAATGGCTTCCCATTTCATTGGAGCAACAGTCTTGCAATGACTCCATGGCCCATTGATCTGCTGGCCCTCTCCCTTCACCTCTCTGACATCTCCTCCTATGTCACTAAATGAAAATCAGAGAACTTTCTGTGACCAAGGTAGAGTAAAAGCTGACTATTCCAGGCAGAATTTCTAAATTGAACCCAATGGTGGTAGAGTGGGACGATATAGGATTCCTGTTACTGCTGAAGTCAAACCAAGATAACACTTCAGACTAGACTGAAGATCATTTAATAAGTGAGAAAATCTGAAAGAAAAATGATCTGAGTATTGAGGTCTACAGTAGGCCCTGAGGATGCTGGTACAAAATAAAAAGGAGCATCTAGAAGAATATTCTTGTGTGATGAGATGGACAATCACTGCCTTCTACTGAGGGCCATTGTTGAGCTAGCTCTGTACTAGCTGCTTTCCACAGATTTTAAGCAGAAAGTCCCTGTTACTTGAAAATAATGGCATCATTGGCAAATAATGAGAAAAAGAAAGGATATGACTGAAATTTTATTATGAAAAATGAAATTAAAACTTCTGAAAAATAACTTTGTTTTTCAAAACAAAATATGGGTTATAAAGCACAATCATGTTTCCGATGGGGTTATATGATACATGACTGCACAACTGACTCTCAACAGCAGTATCAGGCATTTTTTCAAACATGTTTAAAGAATCCATCAATTTTTCTAAATATCTCCCTTCATCTTTTCCCACTCACATCTTCTTCCTCTGAAATACTTGTCATCATTTTTGTCAGATTTTTCTCTTTCCACTGTTAACTTATCTGGCTTTCTCCAGGTATTTCATTTGTCAATGGCTTTGACTATAATTTAAGCAACTCTCTAATGTCATTTTAATTAACTTCCAGAAAATTTGCATCTTGTATAAGATTTTCAAATCTGTTTTTTTAATCAAATACAATTTTGTTTATATTATTTTACATTGTACTTTCTGATATTTAGTCTATAACCTTGAATGGCATGGCCTTAATAGGTAGCACAGATATTATTCTTGATCTTTGACAAGAACTGATGTCCATTATTTCTATTTATTTAGTCTTCACACCTTAAGAAGTAGGCTATATTATTTCTGTTATAGATAGGGTTATTAAAGTCCAGAAAGTTGAAGAAACTTGTATATGTTACAAAACCTTGGCCTGTCTCAGTCCAGGACCCTACACTCTTTCTGCTTAATGTGTATATAGCAATTTGTTTATATTTAAGCTTTATAACAGCCATATGAGATAGGCAAACAAATTGTTATTTCTATTTTATAAAAGAAGAAATTGATTAAAAAGAGTGGTAAAAGAACTTCTCTGAGGTATCCTCAATGGGGAAATTAAAGTAAAAATGTTATGAATGTCTTAGGTTCATAAACTATAATCTCTCTCTGTATGTATGTATGCATGCACATATGTATGTATGTATGTATGTATGTATGTATGTATAGTTTTCCCATGATACTGAGTCAACTACTTTTTAACTATTTATTTAGATTGTTAAAGTCGGAATTTTCTGTCCAGTTTTAATTGACAGTTTTCTGTGCAATTTTAGGGGCCCAGAAATCTTAAAACTTAGAAATCTAAAGTTTTAAGATTTCTGGGCCACACTCTACACATAACTAAATTAGAATATCTGACCATAGGACTTAGGAATTTTCATTTTAATAGGTTTTTTTTTGATGATTTTTAGTTACACTAAAATTTGAGGACTATAGCATACAGTTCACCGTAGAATGTATGAGATAATATGTAATTATAAGTAGTTAAGGTCAGGCCACCTCCTCACAAATTTTGAAATCATTTCAAGGAAGTCTATTAAATCTATTAATCAGAGCATTTATTGTTAGAATTCACAAACGATTGTTGAACATCACATTATAATTATATAAGATTAATAAGCACCAGGGGAAAAGAAGATAATCTAGGCAAACTGAAATATTAGAAGGTAATAAATAGTCAATATGAAATACAGTTCTGGATCTTAAGCAGAATTCATTTACTTACTAATATTTTTAGTCAATCTGGTCACGTAAGAAGTAAAAGTTTACACAAGATTGCCATAAGGGTACATTTATAAGGCAAAGGGATAAATGTTCTGAAGAACTAAAGAATAAAAATTAATGTCTTGGAAAGTAATGACTGTCAGGAAAATTTGTGAATAGCATTATGACCTCTGTAAAATAATCTAAGTGTTTTGGTCTAACAAATCTTGGGACAATGCATGGCTAGACTTCCTGCCCAGTGTCCAGGAGTGACTCTCTCAGGCTTTTCTCTTTCTAAACTATATGGAGCTCTAGATTTTAAATGCACCACCGTTATGTCCCCCAAAGACCATACAATAAATATTTTTTAAACTGAGGAATTAATGTTTTTATTTTGATCTAGTCTTCTTTCTGTACCAGTAAAATGCTAGCATTTTCTTTCACAAATTATAGGCAGTATCCATTTCTGAATGGCACTGTTTTTTTAGATAACTTAATAATTGTTCAAAATATCAGTATCCAACATTCCCAACCAAATTCTCATACTTTTTATTTAGGAGTAGTTAATTGCTTATAGAACTTCCACTGAAAACCTTTAAAAGCTTATCTTTCATTCTGTAAAGGAGCTAAGAGGATTCAATCCAATTATTATTCAAGTAAAAAGGAATAAAAAAAGTGAACAAAAGAGGCTGCTGCCTTAATAATTGTGCTATAATTTAGTCCCTGTTTATCTAGCAAAAACAGTTCCAATTATACCAAAAACAAATCATTATGAGTAAAAACAGACATATTCAAGATGGTTCAGACACACAGCTTTCTATTCCAAAATGAAAATATAGTTAAAGTTTCTGCTTCTAAATTTTTTATAAAAATATTAAATAAATTTAGAAATGCCTTGCTTATAATATGTTTTTGCTCATTTCAAAATATAATTTATAACTAAATTCTCAGTCTGCAATATATTTTTTCAAATAAGAACAGTATTCAGATTTTTAAAAAATAATATAGTCAAAGAAATCTCAAACTCTAAAAGTTTTCAGTAATGGCAACCTTTTTCAAATATCTATCAGACTATTTGACATCCAAAGACACAAAGAAACATCTCTATAAAAGGAAGTTGGAAATAACTTCTTTGTCCAAATACTGTACTCCTAGTTAATCTAAAGGCATGATAATCTGCCTAACATTCAAGAGATGCTTCTGATTTAAGTGAGAGAATATATCTGTATTAAATATTAAATCTACAGCAACAAAATATTCTTATTTGATTTAAAAGTTTCTATTTTAACAAATCAAGTTCTATTAAAAACTAAATGGACCAAAAAATGATAGGATAAATAAAACGTGTCATTTCAATAAATACTTGTGAACTGTTAATTTTGATTTTTTGGTTCACCTGGACTCTGAAATTATACTATCAAATTTCTAGATTATTCCTCACAGCTGGACTACAATTACAATTGGAAAATATTATAAATAAGCTAAGTTCACAAAGTCATTTCTGGAAACAAATGACTCAAAATATATTTCATAATTGAGCACAATTACAAGATAAAATAGAGATAGTATTTACTTTGCATTAGACTTTTTAGAAAATACAACTATTCAGTAAGAATTCTGGCTGAAGAACACCAGCCAACACTTTGCAGAAAATGGTGGGCCAAAGTTTATCCTTCCTTTCTCAATTAATTTATTAGTTGAACTGAAAAGTTGAATTTTTATTTTTCTAAAAAATATACCCTAATTTCAGACATTTTTCTGAAGTTGACAATACAATATAATCTTGGTGGTAGCTTTAGCTGGTTATTTTCAGTTGGGAATGAGCTAAAAATAAATATCTAGGACTCATACTAAATGTGGGATTTCCTACTAGTAAGAGCACAGGCGAATTCAGCCCCTTGTCTGACACACACAAGAAAATTATTTTTAAGTAATAAAAATAAAAATATATTGAAAATGTAAGTTCACAGACTAGTTAGTAGACTATTTCTTTTCTTTTCTCTATTGAAGTTTACTTAAATTGGTTTAATCACTGGCTCACTCTCGGAAGACTGGGGAGATAAATATTTCAGATTAAAAGTCATTCATTTCTTTTCCATCCATTTATCTTGCCAACCAGCACCTACAATGAGCAAGGCACTAAGCCAGAATTTTATAAAGAAAATATTTATGGTGAGACAAGAAGGCTAAAAAGTTTGAGTCCATTGTATGAAAACTGTTATGATCTGAATCTGACTTCTTTAGTTTCTGAGCCTAGAAAGCAAATTTTCAAAGTAGCCTACATAACTCAACAGGTTCTCTCCTTTCCTAACTTTCTAAGAGATGGCTGCTGAGTCAGGACCTCTAAATACCAACTCCCTGAAAAGGGGGACCTGTCATATCACAAGGACAAACGCTGCCTCCTAAGGAGCATTTCCTAAGTAGACTTGTTAATTTGATCCTCTAAAATACTTAAAATAGTTTCAAATCAGAACTATTTCCTCTATTTGTGTTCATGCTAGTTTAAAAACGTCCTACGGATGCTGACTCTACACAGGTTGCCATAAAATAAAACATTCCCCCCAAAATAATATTTCTATGACTTCAAATTTCCATTAGTTTTTTTTTTTAAAGTGGATTATACCTGGACAGGAAGAAACACTTGCCACAGACATAACGTAAATATTCAGTTATTTTAACTTACTTCAGAAGATGGAAAATTTTTATTAAAATCTTATTAAATCAAAACCACAACCTTCTTGCATAAAAGTATTTCAATATTCTGTCATGGTACTATGGAGTGTAGGAGGACAGAAAGGCATTCCTTAAATTTTTAAACACACTCTGAGCAAAATGAATCTATTAGCTTAAAAATGAAATAAAATGCATTTCTTTTCAAATATATGTTATATTTATATTTATACATTGAAATGCACATACATACACAAACTTATGTTGTCAGAAAAGAAGACTGACCCCCCCCCAAAAATTAACAAGACCAATCCCTACATTAATTTAAAGCAATTTCAAAATTAGCCAGCGCAAATGACTAGTTACATTCAAATATAAACTCAAGTAACAGTTATGATTACTATGGCATTTTACTCTTCAGCTAGCTACTTCAAGAAGTCTGTATTAAACCAACTACATACACTAAGAGTGAGACTGTGTCCACATTATTTTGTTTCAACCAAATGTGCTACTTTGTATACCATGATTCTATTGTCTTTCACACCTTCTTTGTGAAAATTAATGTATTACACTATTTTCATTTTAGAAAGCAAAGATAAATAAGATGGGAAATTTATAAATCAAAGGTCACTATAAACCTCACACAGATATAAACCATTATATATAAAATAAATGCATACTTTTAAATAATCATTCTATGTTAACTGTGTACATAAAGGAACGTGCCATATATAAGAAGTAATTTTCTCATTCATTCTCAATATAACATTGAAACTACGCTTAGAGTTAACGTATCCATACAGGAGAGAGGAAATGGAAGAAAGGTGACATTTAAAAGTTCCCATTTTTTCATCTGTACATTTTTCTGAGCTCACCCTGCAGTCTGAAATCACATACAGCTCCAAAGCCACCTAATTCCGATTCCTAGTTTAGAAATTCTACTCTATCGAAATCTCCAATCCTCTCTATACGCAAAATAGAACCATTTTTATTTTCAATCCATGAGACTGGTATTTACATAAGCAAACATGAAAAGTCATCAGCCCTTTAGACACTTGTTATAATTTTCAACTATTAAAGCTACTCACAGGTTTGTCACTTTAGTTTCCTCAGTTACAAAGATAAGAACCCGCATTATGAACATAAGCACTTTCATTTCTAAAGAGACATTAGATAACCCAATTAGAAACTAATTACTGTGAACATGACAAATCACGTGTTCACACGATATACATAAGCAATCCCTGTTACCAATCAAACTCTGAAAGGCAAATTCAAAGTTAACTGAAAACCTGATACTGTGTTATAAATCAGGTTAACATAAATGTTCCTTATTAAGGATTCTGTTAAACTCTCCCTCCAATTAAAATAACCATATTTTAAAATATGTGCAATAATATGAGATGAAAAAAAGAGAGAAAACAGACTTGCCAACCATCAGAGTAGTTAGTGGTACAAAAATGACCTACTGAGATTACATATACATTTGAATGACTGTATATTAAGTGGTATTATTAAATCTATGTCAATTTTCCATTATAACTGAAGAGGTGATATTAGTATTTAAGAATTTCATCTCTTTAAAAATGTATAGCTGCACTGTCCAGTACATTAGCCATTAGCCACATATGTCTACTGAGTATCTGAAATGTGGCTATGCCCAATTGAAATGTGCTTTAAGTGTAAAAACACACTAAATGATGCTATTTAGACTTAGTACAAAACACACAATGCAAATATCTTGATTTTTTTATATTGATTTTATGTTGACACGATATAGTAGATTAAATTAAACATTATTATCATGGATTTCACCTGCTTCCTTTTACTTTTTTATGTGACTACTAGAAAATATAACATTAAATATGTGGCTTGTGTTAGATTTCTGTTGGACACTTATCTATAATGTTTACAGGACTGTTTTCATCAAAGCCACTGGGTGACACTGTTTCTCCACTAAATTGATACAACCAAAGCAATTTCCTGGCAGAGGAAAAAAAAAACCTCACACACTCACACACACACACACACACACACACACACACACGCACACACACACACACACACAAGCATGCACACACACATATACATCCACAGACGTAATGTGCTCCTTTTAACTATTCATATTCTTAAGATGAAAGAACAAGTACTCTTACACAATTTTATTACTATTTAAGCAACACTGACCATACTTAAAATCTTAATAATCATTCAGATTTCTAAATAATAAATAATAGCTCTAATCAAACCAAACTAGAAGAAGTTTAGTTTGAGACTTTTCCCAAATAGTTTTCCACCTTCTAAATGGTAATATTCTTCATGACTTCCTCTTATATTACATCCTATTTACTTACATTTTAACGAATTCTTAAGGAAACCGTGCAAAATAATGCGGGCGAACAAAAACAACCAACTGCTTTTGCTAACAAAAAAGTGCCTTAATGATTTGCAGATTATTTTTTACCTTAAATTTTGAAATCCTGAACATTTTATGATCAATTTATTGAAAACTAAAATAAAAACAATAAAATTCAATATTTAAGCCACTGTCACATACTCTTCTTTGATGAAATAAAGATTCCACAAAGCTAGTTAGATTTTGCGATGCAACTGATATTCATTCAGTCCTGAATAATACATCCCAGAGACTGCCTGGTACTATCTAATAACCAGAAAATTCATTGTAAAGTCTCAGGAGTTTTGTGTTATCTGTACATCCAATGGGTTTTACTCAATGTTCTAACTCTGAATGGGAATTTGGAGTTGGCTCCAAGTGTAAAATCACAAATGACACCTAGGCTTAAAATTACCAGCCTGACTCCTTTCCTACTCCATTCTCCCAGCAGTATATTCAAGTCCAAGAGAGAACTGGACAAAAGCCAACATTCTGCCTCAGGCTGGCTACATACGTTTAAACTGACTTCTCTGAGCTTCCTTCTCTCTAAAATCAGACTAATTCTAGTCTGCTAACTACAGCCTGCATAGAATTAAGCAGTTTCAGATTTCACTGCAACAAGTTACTTACAGCTATAAACTAACTACCTCAAGATATACAAACAATCATACTATATTGTACTATATTAAAATACAACAAGTTCTAAATACCAAAATATTTTACCTTTATTTCAGAATTACTATAAATGTATATTAAATTAATTTTCATTTCCAGGAAAATCTTCTCTCAATCTTTACAATATAAAGCTGCTCAAAATCTAAAACATTTATGTTTAACTATGATATGTGGAAGACCTGAAAATCTATGTAACTATAGACTTTCCCCCAGAAAAAAAAAATGAAAAGAAGAAATTTTGCTTAAAATTTCAGAGAAGAGATGAATGGTTTTGGATCTTGATTTAAAATCTTCTCTAAAGCTATTACGTGCATTTCTTCAACATTTAACAAAAAGGTCATTGAGACATTTTACTGTAATTTCCCCTTTTCTTATGTTGACATCTCATTAGTCAAACTAGGCTCTAAGCTCTGGCAAGACAGGTGATGCATAATATCTATGTATAATTTGTATAATTTTTTAGCACAAGGCCTATGCTCAGATAAAATGTGTACTATGATATTTGATGGGTTCACTGACAAAGACCTTTATAAATAATATCCGCTAAGGGTAGCATCTTCTTTTAAAACAGTAATATACATATATGGTGAAAAAGTATGGTGAATAATTTTGATTACTGTTATCCAACAAATCTTTCTCTGAAATACAATTTATGCACATCTTTAAGATTTTTTTTTTCTTCCAGAGAACAAGTCTGTGTATTTTATGTTGACAACAATGCAAACATACTTCTCAATTCAATGTTAAAACAATTCCCTAGGGTAGCCTTGGGGCTGGGTGGCGGGGAGCAGGGGTTGGGAGTCCTCCTTTTAAAAAATACTACCAATAGTAAAAGTATATAAAGGTAATTACTTAAGTCATTTATATTTCTATGTAAAGGAAATAATGTTTATTTAAATATTAACAAAGTGTATCTTTAAGAATATGGAGATGTCTGAACTCTCTGACGTTCATCTGAATTATTTGATAAATCTTTACTGAAAACATCAACACAGAAAAAACATAAATTGAGTTTTCAATTCATATATTTGAGGAGAGGGTTAGAAGATAACAATTATAAATATCGCACACAGAAGAGAAAAGAGGAAGACTCCATGGAATAGGAGACACATGGTCAACTAAATAAACAATTCAACATAAACATCTAGGGTTATGCATACATTCACAAAGCTAAATGCTTCAGTTTGTCAAACTCTCTTCAGATACCACAAGATGTAATAGTTGCGTTGATTACCTTTGTCCATAAGATTATATTTCATGACAATAAGGTTTTCTGAAAAATACACTCACACCATAAACTCAAGATAAACTCATTTTTTGACAGATCAAATAACACAAGTCTTTAATGAAGTTTACATGAACTCTATCTGCCTCTTACTGGCACAAAGCATATTAACTGAAAATCTTAAAATATTTCGGCATATTTCCAGTTTGGGGGCTCTTAAACATCCTACTTTAACATATAAAAAAGAACTTATTTAACATAGAAGTGAAATTAAATTTGGTAAAGCCTTTTTTTAACTTGAATCCTGAAGAGATTATTCTCAGAGCTGTATTGCTAATAGAATACAACAAATTCACACAAATGTCACTACAGATATAATGAATGTTTTTTCATGCCAGTGTCACTCACCCTTGCCTGCCTGCACCCCCTCCCCTAGGCTTTTCAAAATGTATTTCATACACAGAGTCACTGTTCTGGTTGTTTATTTAATTAACATGACAGCCCAGCATACACAGCATTTCTTTCAGTTCTACAGTTTTAACTTTTTACACTTTAGACTCAATACAGAAAGAGTAAAATTACTGTTTGACTCCTTCCAACCTCTGTAAATTTATATAGATTCACTAACTATTTCTGTCAGTTGAAACAGTTTTTCATTATGCTTTAAATATCTGTATTCACAAAGTAAAATCACAATTTTGTCCCACACACACAAAAAAATTCTTTCCCTCACCTTTCCCAAGGGATAAGAAAATCTTGTTTTTTCTTTTTAATATTTTCAGAAGCTGACATTAATTAATTTTAATTCTGTCAGCAGGTCATAAATAATCAATATTGTTCTTTGTATCACCATAAGCTGTTATAGTGCTGAAATATGATAGAGTTACAATTTAATTAACAACTCATGATTATTTCTGAAATTTGTTCCATTTGAAAAATCTGTTAGTATACAAAAATGTATTTAGGAATTTAAAGGACAATATATTCTATATTTTCAGAAGAAATATTTTGTTTTTCATAACTACTATAAACAACACTAAGTTATACTTTTTACCAAAGACATAACAAGGTCAACCATACGCCTGCCATCAAAAAACATACCTATTTCTCCTATTTTTGTTTTACTGTCTTTGTTGTTTGCTTTTTTGCTTGAAAATATTAAGTCAGTGACGAAAAACTTAATTCTACTTTTGATAACCCACCACCAGACTCCATTACATTCCTACGAGATGTTTGAGAGCTTTAGGGAAATAATAGTAGGAAACAATTTTGATTTTTAATTACACAATACAAAATATATAGCTGCACATTTCTGACTGACATTGTATCCATCACAAAGAAATTTATAATTAAGTGGTATGAATGCATTAATGAAGAGAGGCATGTGCCTTGTGTTTATTTTATATAAAACAATAGGTAAAAATATTAAATTCTTCTTAACATGTAACTGAAGTAAAACAGCATTGATGTAGTATCTTTCAAAAATGAATATGTAAGGTGGTCATAGTAATTAGAAAGGAATGAATAACCAATTATGTTCTGTAATATATAAAAAGGATAGAGAGACAGCCCTTCAATACAATTTCCATATGGTAAAAAATCGTATAATTAAAATTGTATGTTGAAACATATATTTATTAATCATATAATATCTAATAATGCAAAAAATTCTAGGTACCTCTGTATATTCCAGTGTTTGGAGAATATAGTGGTAAATTGAGAGAGAGAGACATACCTGCTCTGGAACGTGAGCATCCACTTAAAAAAAAAAATACATACACCTTAAGGGAAACATCTGCCTTATTAACACTGCCAAACAAAAAAGTATAGTTGGACACACTTATCCACAAAGTCATCCTCAGTCTTGAGGATACCGAGCTAATGGGACTGAACTAAAAGCCATGCAAATGTTACAAATTTTGTGTTTTTTACCGCAGGTGAAGATACCTTCACTTGCATTCACAGACACACTCAGTGTTGGATTAATTCAGTGGCTGAAGACTAGACCTATTTCTCCTCTCTTTGCTTGAAGTCATCTTTATCATGTGTTGCAAAACTCAATCCCATGTGTAATATCCAATCTATAGACAATTATGGTTCAGGAAGAAAAGAAGGAAAGGAGGGAGGGAAGAAGGAAAATATTTGTCAGTTGGTCTTATGAGAATTTTATCATCTATTCTCCTTGACCTTTTACAGTTGAGTCACTGAAGAGAAATAGTTCATAAGCAAGTGGCCACTATCATTCACATGGAGAAGGAAAGGCTGAAATTCTGTCACCTTTAAACCTCATGATGAGCAAAGTCCAAAGAAATTCTCAAGAGGTCTCTGTGAGACTCTCTGCGCTTTATGTCTTTACGCCTCTATTTAAAATTCACTTGTTGCCAGAGTATTGTCTTGAGTTGAGGGCAGACATTCTTTCAGAAAAGAACTCCTAATCAGGTAGCATTCACGAGAGTGTTATATATGTGTTTGACAATTATTTTGATTCCTGATAAAGTATGCAGATGACAGTGTTACACTTTGCACCTTTAATCAGAAGTTTGTTTCCTTATGATAAAACAGATAAGCCATTTACTACACACTCCTGAACTTTTCACAGGCTAACGTATGAGACATTGCCCTATCTCATAAGATACCATTCCATGTTCCCACCCACCCTCAACAATTATGTTCAGCAACAACTTGAATGTGTCATATATAAAAACTAGTCTTAAGTAACATGTACTCACCCATGCCTCATTAAAACATCAAGGCTCCAAATTTTTGCTAAATATAAACTTGTTTTTCCATCAACCATAAGAGAGAGTCTCTCACTTTAAAATATTTTTCATAAACACAGCCTTTAAAAACATAGTAACCAAAGAAAATAACCAAAATAGATTACAAAAATGCATTTTCAACAGCTTTAATTAGCAAAAAATTTTAAAATGCAATGCTCAGTTACTTATAATTTTGCAGATTATCCAAATTTTCTATTGACCAATTTGAAGCAGAGAAAACAAGTAAAAATCTGCAGGTTAATTAACAATGCTGGTTAATTCAGCTAACACCTTTTTATCATAAATCTACCCTTAACCCCTTAACTTCTAAATGTTAATGGGAATTTCAGAAATTTAATATTAGAGGCTAAATGGTATTAATTTGGAGTCAAGTTATTTATGATTAAATCACAGATTTGTCTTAGAAATTACGGTTCACCTATCACATTTCCCTGTAAGTTAAAAAGTGTATTACAAACACATTTAAACTAATAGTATTTCATTTTTTCTTCTGTAACAGTGAAAAAAATTAAATGTGTTTTCTCCCTCACCGATTTAAATTAAATTATCTTAAATATTGCTTACTTTATTCTGTTGATTTCAAAATTTCTATCAAAACTAAGTATATCAGTCAGTGCCCTGTTTTTAACGTCACTCTTAAAGCTTCACTTTTAAACTTCACTCTACGCTTAAACCCACAAAATATTTGCTTTATCTAAAAGCTAAATAAGTACATTTGTTTTAAAATAAACACACAGGCTATGATGCTGTCATCCATTCTGCTAAATAATGTCAAACAATCACATTCTGTGTAATCAACTCCATTTCAGAAACAAACTAGCCATCCATACCATATGGTGACTGAAATTTCTTAGAAACACCTAAATGATTATCCACAGAATAACCTAAAAAGAAAAAGCTTACTATATCTTAGGATATCCTCTCACTCCCTAAAGTTGTGCTAGTAGTACCATAAGAAGGCATAAATTTTAATGGGAAAAGTGTAAATTTCCACTCGCTTTACAAAACCAGCTTCCACCATCCGCTCCCCAAGTGTCAAATCCGCTTGGAGCAGAGAGATGAACACTTAAGTATGCCTTTTCAGGTACAATTTGTATTTAAAATTAGGATATGTTCTTTTATGCCCATTATAGCAACTATATTCCATGGTCTTAAAAAACTTAATGATAATAAGGAGATTCGATCTCCAAACTCACTAAACTTTATCTAGGACAGCTTCACTCATAATTGTAGAGTCTTTCTCCTTTATGAAAGATTTATATCGTCAGCAATCTTAGAATTATTTTCCTGCATTAATATTTCCTCTATAACCTGTATAAATCTATTTGAACTTCTAAATATCCACTTAAATATGTACTTAACAGAAATGTTAGATTTTAGTTGACACTAACAGCACGGTTCACGATTTTGACAAATTCTGGAGTCCAGACATATTTTTCCCCAAACTGAAGTTCATAATTATGATACAAAACACATTAGCATGTAATAATGCAGTCTCTTCAAGTAAAACAGTGCAAAACCAGAAAGTGCGTTTCAATACCTCACCTTCAAGCATTCTTTGCTTTACTCTAGAATCTTTTTACTGACTTCCATAAATGTTTACCTGTCACTATAGAATTTAAAAGTTTATAAAAAGAAATTTAAAAATCTAGCAATATCCACGTGTTTAAAAATTCACCCACTGCTAAAAAACTAAACTTAATTAGAAAATTCGTGCTAAAGCAGGTAAGTATGAGGGTACTTAAAAGTGTAGGGAAGCCATACACCAGGTGTGGCAGTTCTAAAAAGTTGGCCCAGCTGTGGAAGACCCTGCAAATGCCATCTAATATTATTACATATTCGTGTTTCTGTAGTTCAGGTTATAAAACACTGTGTGAGAGGGAGAGTAAAACTCGCTACTTTCTGTCTGTCTGAAGTTGCACCACTTTTCTAGGATCTTTCCTTTAGTTCCCAGCACTCGGATTCCCTCCACTTCGCGCCGGTTCCCAAGTTCCAAGTTTTCCCCGGGAGGCGAGAGAGAAGAGCCGCCAGCGCTTACCTGTTCCCTGGGTATGCAAGGCAAGGAGGTCCTCCGATGGGACTTGCTGCTGCAGCCCGACATCTCGGCAGACACCACGGAGCTGGACCGCCTCCTCCTCTTAAACACCGGGATCTCTTCCCTGGTCCCAGCAATCAGCTGGGATCCAAAATGCTCCCTCGTGGCCGCCCCCGCGGACTGCGGCAAGATTTGCTCCACGTACCTGGCCAGGAGGATCCCCAGCACGCCGGCCAAGTACGCCAGGTAAGGTCTCCAGGCGACCTTGAACCTCTCTAAAGAAATGAGGGACACGGTCCTGACCGCGCTAGTCAAGGCGATCATGAGGACGCCCAGCCTCAACCTCAGCACCAGCCATGTCGCGGCGGCCAAGCAGCTGAGCACCACCCCCGCGGCGGGGAGCGAGAGTAAGTGATCGTCCCCGACGCCCAGCCCAATCTGGACGAGCGCTTCCCCCCCGCAGCAGGCGGCCAGCAGCGCGACGGCCAGAGGCAGGCGCACCCCGGCGCGCAGGAGGTACAAGCCCATCCAGAAGAAGGCACACAGGAGACTGAAGAGCAGCGCCGAGGGCTGCAGCCAGGGGCTGAGCGGCGCGCCGCCCTCGGGAGCACCTCCCCGAGGCCCCGGGAAGACGCCCCCTTCTGCGCCCGGGGCCGCTTTCTCCTCCTCCTCCTCCGCCGCCGCCGCCGCCTCCTTACTCTGCTCCAGGTCACAGCCGATCTCCCCGCGGACCAGCCGCACCAGCAGCGCCAGCAGAAAGGACAGGGAGCCCGCGCACAGCGCCGAGGAAAGTTTCCGGGAGCGCCGGAGCGGCTGCAGCACCAGGTCTCCCCAGCAGCCGCGGCCGCTGGAGTCCCGCGGTGCTGTGGGACCCGCGCCACTCAGGCAGTCCGCGGGGGCTCGACTCACCCCACAGTGGCCGAGCTTGTCATTGATTCCGGCGGCCTCGCCGGGCACTGCCATGGTGTGCCCTGCCCACGGACGCCTCAAGGCCCCCCCCCGACTCCCCCACCCCGGCACACAAACAAACTCTCTCTCTCTCTCTCTCTCTCTTCCCAGTCCCACCCTCGGAATCCTTCCTTCTCCCCAGGCCCACGAGCTACTTAAAGTTTCAGCTTTCGAATAACTCCTGGAGAATATCAGATGCTCCAAAGAGACGCCTTTTAAGTTAAAAGCTAGCCCAGGCAGAAACAGACTTCCTCTTCTCTCTTTGAAAGGCTTTTAAAAATTCTCTGCTCCACCCCCACCTCGACTGGTATCCTCCCGGGTCTCTTCCCACTTCAGGATTTTAAAGCTCGCCCAAAGCGTCGGGCACACGGGGACTGCAGACTCTGGAGGAGCCAGGGGCGCAGGGCGAGCTCGGGGCCATCCCCCGCGCAGCTCCGCGCGGCGCTGCTGCGCGCCCGGCCCGCGGCGGATGGAGGTCTCCCTTCTCTTCCTTCCTGCAGCTCTTTCTCTATCACTCTTTCTTTCTCCTCGGCGGATCCTTCCCGGCACGACCCCAGGAAGCGAACCTCCATTCCCAGGGGCAGAAAGCAAAGTCTCCCCTGCGTCTGTCGGTCCAGTTCATGGCAGAGGGTGGGGGGAAAAAATGGAAAGGGGCTGAGAAATAACCAAGAAGTTAAGTCCCGTTGGAGAGACAGTCCGACAGACCAGCGGCTGCTGCCAGAGAAGGGAGGGCGGGAGAGCTAGTGAGCTGGAGAGGAAGGGAGGGTGAAAGGGAGGGTGAGAAAGGAGAATGAGATTTGCTCTCCTTCTATTCCCCCCTTCTTTTCGGTGCGAGGTAATTTGCAGTTTTGCAGAAGGAAAGTGAGTGGAGACTACTGCTTAAAACTGTATTTAAAAAGCAAGCAACTGGAGTGATCGGCAGTTCTTTCTTTCTTTCAGGCAACTCCCTAGGAAAGCTTTCCCAGCCGAGCTCCCGCCCCCTTCCCCTGAAGAAGTCGCTGCTTTCAGCTCCATCGATCCTTTCCAGAGCGGGGCCCGCATTTCCAGCACCCAGGAGAAAGCTGGGGGGTGGGCACTGCCCAGCTCGCCTCAGTCTTGGGGCGCGGGGGTCTGCGGCTGGCCCCCAAGCCTGTTTCCTAGGACGTTGGGGAAAAAAGTATTGCGCGTGGCTATTTGGCAGGCGATGGGAACCAACATATTTCCTACTGGCATTAAAAATGACAGCCACATCTACTGTCTGCGTGATTCAAAGATGCTCATATGTTCTCACGTCAGTTACAACAGCAAACCAATTTCAGGTGGCAATGTAATGCTTTAACTGTTTCTGCTCGAAGGTCTTTTTTCAACAGAGAACCCAAGCCCTTCCTGATGGCTTGAATGATGGAAAATCTCAGCAAGTTACCTAGACTATATTGGCATTATTAAAGAAAAGGGGGGAGGGGTGCCCCTTTAAAAAAATAATTGTTACTTTAAAAAAAAATCCAGTATATGAGAGTATTAGTCAACAATTGTTGATGGTGCATGGTAAATTACACTGAGATTAAGTGACTCTAGCCTCCAGGAGGTTTACAAAGTTAGGAAGCTCAAATAGTCAATCAGAAAGTAGTAAAAGAAATCTTGGGGGAGGTGAAGACAGGTTGGTTAACACTAGAAAAGAGCTCAGATGACTGTCTAAGGTTGCGAAATATTATGTCTACCATGAAGAAAACTTGTAAGAAAAAATTAGGACTCTGGTGATTGATGTTTATAGGGTACATTGTTCATATACTGTATTAATGTTGTTTTTGAGAAACTAAAGGAAAATTTAAAGCTTTTGGCAGATTATGAAAAATAGATAAATATCTGTTCAATGGACTTTTAAAAATCCAGCAGTGTTGTGGCTAGTCTCTTTTTACACTTAGAACAAGAATATGAAAGTCCACTCTTATTGGCTACTTTAGATGTCATTTGCCCTCAGTAATAACGTTATCAATAATAATCCATTTTGTCTTCATTATCTTGACAGTTCAGGTTAAAGTATGTTTATAGTTTGGAGTATTTGGATAATTGGTTCAATATGCCACTGTATTTTGCATGTAGAGATGAAGCAATACAAAGAAAAGCCAAGAAAGATATTTGAGATAAAAATAATTCATGGTGGTAGGGGAGAAGATGGCTTAAAACATAAACTTAGTTTCATAGGAAGTAGCCTGTTCTAGTTAGAGGCCGGTATTAATATTAATATTATGACAGAAATGGATATGAGGAGCTGTGATGATACAGTTTCTCCCATCAGATGTCCAGAACTGTGCTACCACATGGAGAACAGGTTGGGCAGCTAGTCAATGGCAGTGAGCACCATCTGTTAAATAAGTAAGGAAACAGAAGCAGTAATCTTTGCCAAAGACAAATGAGCCCCCTAGCATGCACACATACTTTTTTTCAGTTTCCTTTTTAGACATAAGATTCATATTCCAGAGCCTACCTGGGACACTTCAGAGTGAAAAACCTTGATAGTAAAATCATGCTAATATCCATTGACATAAAAAATTCATATTAAAATGAAAAACTATAAAAATCTGGGCACATATCAAGGTTAGAAAGAAAGGCACTGAGGGAAAATCTAATATTTCAATTTTTTTCTCTCCTCTACCCCAAATATTTTAGTTCTTTAGAAAAAAATAAATCATCATTAAAACTGACCCTGTAAGAGATAAAATGTCAACATTAAGAAAACAATAACAAAAAAATAAAGATGGCATTTGTTAACGGCAGCAAAACAAAAATACTAGGTTTGTATGTTAAACAATGACATCCTTGAGGTGTTCAGTAGTATTACAGAGGTGGCGTCTTGGCATATGGGTTTCTTCCCATTCTGAACAAAAATCACAACTAGAAAGTTATCTGTCTCACCAAAAGGAAAGAAGGTAGATTCCACACATCCCCTACTTCCATTACCACCCAAAACCTGGAGGCAGACTAATGAAAACAACAAAATACTACTATTAGAGAAAGGCTGAAGTTGCAGCACTATACTAACTGAAAGAAGTGACTAACAGTGTATGAAATATATTGAATAAGACTCAATACATACACTGGATATTGAGCAATGACATGAAAATAATAATTGCCCATCTTCAACAGATACTGTTGAGTCCTAACACTGCCAAAGGATAAGAAAAATGTGGTACATGAAGAAAATGGAATATGGGAAATGAAAAGAAATATTCAAATTCTACTTGATAAAGTAGTCCACTTAGCCAAATCTAGGGATTGTGTTTTCTTTAGTAGTTTGTGAAGAGTGTCTAGAAATTAACCCCATTGTATATCATTTGTGCTTTGTTGAATATAGTTATGCTTAAGAGAATTCTAAATTGAAAAAGTTTACACTTTGTAGTAGGAGTTCATTCATTCTCTACATCTATGCATGTATATCCAATGGGTATTTGAAATATTATGTATCTAAAATGCAATCTTAACTTCCAATTCCCTCTCTGACCTTCTACCATGACCACCCCCCACACCCAAATTATTTCTCCTCAGTCCTCCTCCACCTCAGGAAAACAAAAACAACAACAACAACAAAAGAGGGCATTGCTCTCGATTCCTTCCTGTTTACTTCGTGTAGCGATACATACTACAGTCTATTAGCAAGTCCACTTGATTCTATCTTTAAAAGATAACCTGAATCCAACTACTTTTCACCATCCCTCTTATAATAATCAGTCAAAGATCCATCATCCTCCCTAGCCAGAACAATTGCAATAATTTTCTAATTGGTCTTGCTTTCCTACCATACATTTTCTACACAGCACCCAGAGTGACAGTTTTAAAATATAAATCAACTGTTGTCACTCCTTGCTTAAAACTATCTGAAGGCTTCTCATTGCACTTGCAGAAACAAAAGTCCTCATGGCACCCTGTAAGGACCTTCCTGATCTTTCCAAGCCACTCTCTGTGATCTCATCTATTTCAATTGTAACTTCACTGGTGCAACACTGTCCAACAGAACATTTTTTAATGATGGAAATATATTCTGCACTGTCCACATGTGGCTATTGAGTACTTGATATGTAAATGGTGCCACAGAGAAACTAAGTTTTTGTATTTTATTTTATCCCTATTAATTTAAATTTTAATAGCCTCAAATGGCTATTAGCTTTGATGGGAAGTGTATCTCTTACCACTCAAGCCATCTTTCAGTTTTCAAATAAAAAACCCTGTTCGGTTCCTTAGTAGCTAAAAACTTTTAAATATCTGGTTCCTTCTGCTCCATCAGTTCTCACCTCAAATATTACCTTTTTATAGAGTCTTTTTCTCATCAATCTTATAAAAATCCTGGGACTCCATGTGCACGCACATTTTGTCATTCAGTATCACACTACCCTGTTTCATTATATCTGTAGCATGTATCACTAGACTAAACGCCTTTGTTCATTCGTTTTCTCGTCTATGGTATATCTATCTCCCTTCACAGGATCTAAATGCCATATGAACAAGGACCATGTCTTATTTGCTGTGTACCTCCAAGAACCAGAATAGTGCCTGGCACATGGTAGAAGCTCAATGCATACTTGCTGAATAAATACTTCATGAACTAATAAATGAAGTCAACGAATAAAAGATGAAAGAGTAAATGAAAAAAAATCCTCTATTTAATCTTATAAATTCCTAAGTTAATGACAATCCCTACATAGTTTTATATATAATTGCTCAAGTGGCCACATCTCTCAAAATCTTGTATTGATAATTCTGTTGCCCAGAATGGACCAATAGGCAAAATCCCGCAAGCAGTACTTTGTATAGAATGTTGCTTTTTAAAAAATCACTATATAAATTGCTCATTAATAAGAGAAATAGATAATAGTCAATGTCTTTTGAAACTATATTGATTCTCAGATGAAATGTCCATAATCCACAACAGTTTTCTGGTAGGAACAGGGGAAAAAAAGCAATTTTAATATATGTATTGTGTAACAAGTCAGCTGAGAAATCCAGAATTAGGAGATGTCTGAATGTAAATTACTGACTAAAGACTTATACTTCACATAATGATCCGTGTTATAGTCTCCAATTATTCCAATTAACAACATTACTTTATGGGCTGAATTTAAATTTAAAGAATTAAACATTTTACCAAGATAGATCTTATTAATATTTAT
This sequence comes from Macroglossus sobrinus, assembly GCA_004027375.1. Taxonomy (NCBI): domain Eukaryota; kingdom Metazoa; phylum Chordata; class Mammalia; order Chiroptera; family Pteropodidae; genus Macroglossus; species Macroglossus sobrinus. Next base: position 510,569 of record PVKZ01000514.1, read on the forward strand.
ATTTCCACATCTAGCCAGGGAAAAAATGTAGAAAACTTGCATTTTTGGATATATCCTCTCTCTCTCCTATCTATTCAGTGCTGTCCCTCTTTTTAATTTCCAAAGAAGTTAAATAACAGCTTCGGATATACAATTGTTAACTAGCATAAAAAGACTAAGGAGAACAAGCAAGATATGAGAATTGGTGGCTACTCACAAAACTGTTATTAATAAAGAATCAGATTGTCTACAGCAAAAACCACCAGGACAGTTCACTTTGCCTTCCATGACAGTTGTCTACTTCCTCATTGTCTACCAAGAGTCAGCATTCTCTACACCATGTTTTGGGGGATAATTGCTGGCTTTACCTTTTCTAAACAAATTGTTAAGGAAATCAGAGTGCTTGAGTTTACAGGGCTTCCCAACCTTGTTCACTTTGCAGCACATGCAGAAAATGATAATATTCTGTTGTCATATTGGATTAAAGAAACAAAGATTTTTGCAGACAAAGACTTCAGGCACAGTGCCTGAGGATTTCATAATCCCAAGCACACCTCTAATTTGTGGCACTGTAGCTGGGAATTTTTGAGACACCTAGTATTTCACTCACTAATAAAAAATATAACCTTCTTCTGAAGGCTTTTAAAATAAAGATAGGGTGAATCCCAAGATCCTACTAGCTTGCTGACTACCATATTGCAGTTCTTGGCACTTTTTCCAATCACTTTCCCATAAATTCCTTCAATTGGTCTGCAACACAAATGCATGATTTTAATATAGCTTTAAAAATTTGGAAATGAGACCAAGTTTGACTTATGAAATAGAGATGATCATGGTCAGGCCTGGTATCCAAATCTTTGCTACCATACATTGATGTGTTCTCCATCACATCAGTTATTATTCTCATTGATAACATCAGTAATTCAACAGTTCTCTCCTCTGAACCAACAAGTACTGTAACTCTTTGGAAAGTCATTTATTGTGTAATAATACAAATATATATTTTTTGTTAAAGTCTCCCAGATAAAAATAAATTGTTTTTCTGTGTGTGAAATTAGTATGCTTTTCACTTAATAGTGTAATGTACATATACCTCAAAAGATGATGTGCTATATAAAAGTGAAGACTTATGCTTTCTAGAATTCTTTGCACCCTACCTGTCTCAGTTGCAGGGGACAAGGCTACTTACTAAGGGAGGCAAGAAATCATGAACCATGAGTGCAGGGCACAGAGTACCTGAGTCAAACAAAAGAGCATGAATGAATTATGTATCTTTATTTAATTTATATTTATACATTTATTGTATATCTGCTACATACAAAAAGCAAAATACTATAAATTGTATGAATAATATGAGCATAATTAAAGTTGCTCTTTATTTATATTATTAAAGAGTTTTATTAAAATAAATCATTCCACTTTTATCTTTAGCACTATCAGCATGACAAGTTTAATTGGATCTTTCTGTGGTGATTCAAAGTCTTGTAGTGTGTCAGAATCATCATTATGAATAATTTTCAACCTGTAGAGGTAAATAGTAGTGGAAGGATGGGGGCAAACTGAATGTGAACTGATTTCAGTTATACAATAACTGCTTTTAAAATAATTCTAATCTCAAAATATATGCAATATGTTGGCCAAAGTCTGAGAGTGATAAAGACTTATTCTTGTGTCTTATTTTTAACATAATAACTTAAAAAAATTCTTTTCCACTGGACTCTGGATAAAGTCATACAATAATAGTATTAAAAAACAAAGAAATTAAAAATTTTGTCTTTGGAGCAAAGAGTAAACAGAGAGCACATAATAGAAGAGTTGGCAGGGATTTTCAATAACATCATCTTCATGAATGAATAGCCTGTATTTACTATAATCTATAATAATGGCCTTCTCTATTAAAAGAACACCTCAAGTATTATTTTATGAAGAAAAATAAATTTTACTAAAATTTAAAACAAATATGTAATAGTGTGAAAAAAATCCACTTTTGGGGGAGAAGTAGAAGAAAATATAATGTCTGCCAAGTTAATTACCGATAAATTGTCCAAGATTGAGCTCTCTCTGACTTCATGAGTAAATACCTCAGTTCTACAGCTGCTACCAATGTGCAGACTGTTCTAACATATTAGAATTTAAGGATGATTTGTGATTTGAACTAGAGCATATTTATAGAGAAACATTTGAGAGTTACTTGATAGAAAAAAAAATACAAGTGTAGATTATCTCTTTTGATATGCCAATAGCACTGAAATTTAAAATTAGTTTTTTTTTTACCCTCAGATATTACAATAGCACCAAAACTATTACTTTTTGTACACATGATAGTAAGATGCCAGGACAACATTTTTATATAGCCCAGAAACATCTTTGATCTATAAAATTAATTCTCTTTTGTATGAAAACTACCAGTGTTTCTAAAGATTAATAAAGTGTTTTGAGCTTTCTTATCATTTTGGAGGAAATAATAATCAGCCAAATGTCTAGAATTAGGTGACTGATGAAAGAAGAGATAAAAAGGAAAGAATACAGATAATGTATTAATTGAAAATTTTATTCAGCACCTACTTATCTTTTCTTTACAACTAACCTAAGGAGAAAGCATATTTAAAAATAGAATAAAATTACAAAGTGAAATCAAAACTCACTCATAAAAAGAATGAATTATACAATTTTGGAAATATCCTAATATAGCATCTGTAGCATTCTTTGCAGTTTTTAAAATAATTTTATGTTTATTATTCTAATTAACATTAACAATGTATGTGATGTCAGTGAACCTTATATACTCATGGTGTGACACAGAGGTCCAATTTCTTTCCTTGGCATGAGAATATCTAGCTGTCCCAACACAATCTGTTGAAAGATGATTTTTTTTTCTATTTTAATTGTCATGACTCCCCAATACCTTTAAGAGACAGGCAAGAAAGAGTTCTTAATCTAAAAAGCTTCTCCCTTATATGTAAATTATATCACAATAAAATTGAAAAAAAAATGAAGCATTGAAAAAAATCTACCTCTTCTCAAATATATTTCCCAGCTCTGCTTTTAGAGAAATGCAAAATAAGACTGTTACTTTCTAAACATAGCATTTAAAATATTTGAAATATTTATGAAGCCTTATTTTCTTCAAGAGAGGAATTCTCAATTTGTAAAACAATTTATTGGACAATATGAATTTTGATCCTTTGATATCTTTGTAGCCTTCATGCCTGCTTGTCAGTATTATTCTAAAATGCTCCACATCTGATTTTGCTGATGCAGACAAAAATAAAATTATTGTGTGTGTGTGTGTGTGTGTGTGTGTGTGTGTGTGTGTGTGTGTTGACCTGGGAGCTGGACAAGGGCATTCAGAAAAAAATTAAATTACTGTAAATATATATTTATATTAATGGAAACTAAAACAATTTTAACTGTGCTTCTCAGCTATATACATGTTATTGTTCCTCATAGTTGTTCATTCACAAACTGGCCCCTATACATAGAGGGCAAAGAGAGAGCAAAGAAAGAGGCAGACCACTTCAGATTGGTAGGTGGCAGATTTAATAAGCAAGGGAACTTCATATGAGGCTTGTCTTGGGTGGCTAGAAAGTGAGTAGATCTCCAAATCTGCCTACCAGAACCTTAAAAGTTTATATGCACACTTTGATTAGGTTCGGTCATGTACACAGTCCAGATGGTCTTAACACATTACACTCTTTGGGGCAGCTTATAGTGTTGGAAAGGCAACAGGAAAGTACATTGCAAGGACTGGGGTGAGGAGCTTCTGAATGCCCATGTCCAGCTCCCAGGTCAAATTAAGGTCAGGTCTTCTCTATGACCTCCTCTAATAATTATTCATTTAAACCAGCAGAATTCCTAAAAATAGATTGCAGCAAGAGATAAGCCCTCTCATTATGTGTTATGATGTTTTCATTGCACACTTTAGTCAAAAACAATGGACCCCTAGGTAAAGCAGCGTTCCCAGTAAGGTGCATTTACAGTTTAAATTTGGTGAAATACTAATCAGCAATTAAAAGAAACAAACTACTGATACACACACTAACTTGCATAAATCTCCAGTGATTTGCTGAGTAAAAAAAGCCAGTCCTTCTCTATGGCTGTGCCACCCTGAGCGCACCAGATCTCATTTAATCTTGGAAGCTAAGCAGGGTTGGGCCTTGTTAGTACTTGGTACTTGGACGGGAGACCACCTAGGAATACCAAGTGCTGTAGGCGTTTAAATAAATAAATAAATAAATAAATAAATAAATAAATAAATAAATAAATAAGTAAGTAAATGGCCAATCTCTGAAAGTCCTATATTGTACAATCTCACTTACAGAAAATTTTTGAAACTAAAAACAAATTATACAAATTGAGAATAGATTGGTGGTTGGCAAAGATCAGGGAGAGGAGTGAGTGGGAAGAAAATGTGTGTGGCTATAAACGCACAGAATCTAGGGCTACTTGTCTCTTAAATTCTTGCCTCCCCAAAACATTAGCCTCAAAAGGGCAATTGCATTTATAACTATGGCATATCTGGTTGGCTTGAACATAATAACTATGTTGTTAAGAGTATAGCAAATGTTTTAAAATACAACATTAAAACACAATTACCTATAGAAGCTATAGAAAAGAAGTAACCAGTATCTACAAATAACTCTTAAAGACTTAAATACAAAAAGCTAATGTCTATTATTTTCCCTACTAACACAAAGTTCAGAAAAGAAGGCATTGTTTGGACTTCTCAGTATAATCAATATTTCACATTCAGGTACCAAGAAGGAAGTGCCATATTAGTTAATGAGTTGTTCTCTGCCTGAAACTGTGAGGCATTTTTTTCATTCTACTGGAACCACAGAGCTATGGTAACTTTCCACAGAAATGGCAAATTACATACAGAGCTTAGGCTCAATGATTTCCTTTAACCAAAATCTAGAAATGAGGCATTTTGAGTTCTGACGGAATAGTAAGTGATGCGTAGAAGTAAGCAATGTGGTACTTAGCCCATCCCGGAAAAGGAGTGACTCTAAATAAATCCAGAAATATGTAAGTTTTCTCTGATAATCATTCTCCTCTCCTTCACCTAATATTTATGTTGATTTTATTTTTTTGTATTTTTTTTCTCTTTTCTAAGGACCTTAGCTAATTTGCTATTAAGAATAATTTGAAATTCCTGCTCTGAATTTTTAATTTTATAATTAGTGCATTACACGTAAAATTCTGGGTGACACATAACTACGTGTTCTGGAAATGATGGGTGACACATAGATAAATGGAATCAGGAAAAGCTTCACATTATTCTAAATTAAAACAATTATTATCATTCACTATGTATCACTATGTACTCTATTTTCTATCCCAAATAGCAAGTATTCAAGGGGCTAAAGAAAAGCTCAGATAAAACCCTCAAAATATCAGTCATTTCATCAGCAACTGGACTTCTCTCTTATCTACAAATACATATATACCCCAATAAGAAAGTTACTCAAACAGGTGTTTTTTTTTTATTACTTCATAAAGTAAGAGTTTAGAGTAAAATTTTAAATCTATCTGAATTTTCTCCCATAGAAATGTTAATTATCCTCCTGAAATTTCCATGCATATTCTTTTTTCTAGAAATTACTAAGAAGCCAATATTGCTACCCAACTGGAAGCAGATTGTAGAACACAAGGCTACATCCTTAACCTTATAAAAAGCCCTGGAATTTTTAATGAGCAGAAGTGGTCAGAACCTCAGTCTTACATCTCATCCAATAGATGGTTCTCCTGCAGCACAGTGCTTCATAACCCAGGGCTGGGAGTTGGCTCTGGACCACCTTGGGATGGAAGAGGGCCACCTACTGAATCACCGCCACCACATCCTGCAGCATCTTCCATCCAAGTCTTCCCTGGGCCCACCCCTGCTGAACTCCCATGGTCTGAAGAGATCACAACTTTAGAGCATTTCATTGCAAATTTTAAATTTCCAGTCTCTGGTTTTCATATTGCATTTCAAGATCAACATCCTTATTAGCAAAAGTATATTTTTTACTTTAAAATTTTATAACACCTTTTCCACTAAGAAATTCAAAGCAGGCTACTGAACTTCATTACCGCACAAGCAGAAATCCTCACAACACCTCTATGAAGGAGGTGTTAGAGAAAGAGGGAGAGAGGTCACCATCACCTCCTCTTACAAAAGCCCAATCGTTAATAATTAATGAATGAAAAGACATCTTGAATGCAGCGGTCACTGGGAGTAATTGGTATATATTTTCTCAGCTGCCTCTAAATTAAAATGGTAATAATTTAACCAATATATTTAGGCTGTCAGCTAAAATAAGTTCTGTCTTGCACCCAAGCAGTAGAATTAAGTGGGATCTGAACAGACTACTCTCTGTTACCGCTCAATTGCAGAAAACTCACACATTGTGCCCAGTAACTGAGCACTTCAAGTCCTGCTCACATTTACAACTGCCTTTCTCTGTCCTCATTGAAGAGGTCCTGAAAACTAGGAGGATATGGGTTGTATTTGTTTAGCTTTGTTTCTTTTTCTCTGTCCTCAGGCCTTCTTCATATAAAAATTTTTGGTGTCTAAAGAATAATATAAACTAAAGGATAAAATAAAGAATACTTTGAGTGATAAAGGCAATAGAGTTCAGATATAAGACAAAGTTATGTATAGTTCATAGTATAGCAGAGCAGTTCTGAGCCTTATATGTAAAATCCCTATAGTGTGTGGATGTTTTCCCCTGACACTACGAAGCAAGCACTACTCAGACACTACCAGGTGTCCAAAAATCCAACTCAATTCTGACATTATCTACATGGAGATAGCATCAGATCCCACAGATTAAGGGCTCGGTCCTACAAGATGTCCCCCATCCCACACTTCCAGTCAAAAGACAAGGTAATTGTCCATGCTTCTGACCAAAAAGCTATAGATTGAAGGTTTCAAATGACCTCCTCCTCTGACTCAGTTAATTTGCTAGAAAGGCTCAAAGAGAAACTCAGAGAAATATTTTACTTACAGATTACCAGTTTATTGTAAAAGGATATGACTCAGAAACAGTCAGATGGAAGAAGTACGCAGGGCAAGATATGGAGAAAGGACCTGATCTCCCATACTCTCTCTCAGCATGCCGTTCTTCCCAAATCTCTACATGGCCACCTACCAGGAAGCTCTCCAAAACCTCTCCTTTGGGGCTTTTTGGGGGCTTCATCACATAGGCATGACTGATTAAATCACTGGTCATTGGTTATTCATTCAAGTTTCAGCCTGTCCCCATCCCTGAAGGCCAGGGAGGTAGGACTGAAATGTCCAAACCTTTAATCACATGGTTTGTTCTCCTGGCAACGAGACCCCATTCTTAGGTGCTTTCTGAGAAAATAAGCTTAGTAACATAACCAAAGATACCTTTTTGCTCTCTTCACTTAGGAAATCCAAGAGTTTTAGAAGCTCTATGCCAGAAATGGAACAAACACCAAATATATATGTTTTATTATAAATCACAATATGATAGCCCCCTTTTATAACAAATACTTTGTAGTATCATGTCACTGACACTGTCTGCTCCCCTCCAAAACTCCTTGGTTATACACACCAGTAACTTCTTATTGCTAATCTATGCCTGGAGACTTTTTCTGGTTGCAGAAAGTGCTAGTCTCACACACGCATTACAACAGGCCAGAAGATGCTGGTCTGTTGGAGTGACCTTATCATAAGTGTACAGACAACTGAGGAAGGAAAGGGGCTTGGGGAAGAGCCTTCACCTGGGGACACAGTCAGGGTTTTACTACACTTAAACTTTGGTTATCACCTAGACATATTGGACATCTCATGTCAGTAGACCAGCAAGTAAAGAAAGGGTTTACCACCTGATTATCATGAGGATACAGGGTTGCTACTGCATAATGGGAGCAGGGAAGGATATGATTGGAACTCAAAGATTCACTGAGGAGCATCTTGGTGCTTTCTATCACACAGGATGATAGGACAAAAATCAAGGCAATTTGGGGCTCAAAGTCTTTATGGATCTAGGTGTGTGATCCACCAGGTAAGAAACTTAGGCCAGTAGAAGTTCTAGCTGAAGGAGAAGAGACTCTAGAATGGATAGTTAGAAGAGGAAACTTTGTTTTAGAAATTGTGTGTTGGTGGGAGAGTGAGGGGAGGGGACAGGGAAAGAGAGAAGAAAGGGAGATTGGGAGAGAAACTGACTATCACCCCTTTGCAGAATCAGTAACAGGTAACATCAGTTTCAAGCAGGGCAGGAGTATATCTGGGTGGTGCAAGGGGTGAACTATAGCAGATGTTAGTGTCCCACTCATTAGCACTCACTTTTTTTTTAAGGTGGAATCCATCTTTAAAAATAAGTTATTCCTGTCATTGGTGACAACATGGATGAACTTAGAGAGCATTATGCTAAGTACAATAAGCTAGACAGTGAAAGACAAAAACCGGTTGGTATCACTTGTGTATGATATGTTAGACTCATAGAAACAGAGAGTAGCATAGTAGTTGCCAGAGGATGGGATGTGGGGATGTGCTTGTTTTTAAACATTTATCAGCACATCACTGGCTGTTAGGCCAGTAGGGAACAGATAATTAGGTAGAGGAAAAAATCTTAATCTTAAGGATTACAGGAAGAAAGGCAACAAAATCCAGAAAATGCCAGACACTTCTGTTTCTCTTCTTAATTTGTTGCTGAACTTTAAGTGAAGGGACTGAGAATGACTAGGATTGTTAGCAATAGGGACAGCTGTCTCCCGATGTAACAATGAGAGGCTTCAGGTTCCAGGAGAGTGAAGCCCCAGGAGGCTTCAACAGAAATCCATGCCCAGTACTGCTAAGGAGAGATATCTCAAAGGCACTTGTAGATATTGGGTATATCTATCAAGCCGAGGCCATGTTCCTGGTTTCCCTTGGCCTGTGTCTGGTGTTTAGGGACCCCAGTAATTCCCGCATATCCCAGAGAGGGGCTGCAGATGCATTAAGAGCACCAGTAGGACACTGACCTGATATTGAATTGGTGAGTGGGCTTTTCGTTGGGGGGCTCTTCTACACAGAGAGTAAAATTGCCAGGCCCATGAGCTGCAGTGTTGACTGCTTTCATATTTGCTTAAAATACTATATGGGACCACTCACCCCTCAGAATTCTCAAGTCCAATTCAAAGCCAGATTAGATGGCCTTCCCAATGGTCTCAGAGACCAGATGATCTGGAGGACACTGTATGAATTTGAGCAAACTTCTTCCCTAATGACAAGAAAAAAAAATTTTTGTTGTTAAAGGATTGCTCTATTAATACAAACTATTAGTACATATACATAAACTATAAAGCACCAAGAAACTTAATCATCTAAGTCATAGCAAACAGGTGGCAATTCAATATCCAGAGTTGATGGAATGCTTGAAGGAGACTAACGAATTGAACTCCCGCAGTGGAAGGGAATCTTCAGAGGTGGAGGAGGTCCCCAGCGTAACAGCTTTTCAAGTCCCTCTCCTCATTGAGAACCATGTAAGGCACTCCTTTAGAGGGGAGCTGTGCAATCTGGTGCTCTTCAGCCAGGTCAAAACTCTCGAAATCTAAAGGGCTGAAGGGAAAGAAGTTTTCTATTTCTGAATAGGTGTCATTCAAAGCAGGAACAGACCTTTTTGCTTTAACAGTCTTCTCTGTTGCCTTTTTGGCAGAGAAGTTTGCCTGTTTCTGTTTGAGAGGTTCATTAGTCTTTACTGAGTTTTCTGTAGCTCTGTTGACAGTTCCCAAAGCCTTTCTAGTAGCTTTAGGTAAGGCTGGTGGAGCATCAAATATTTTGCAAACATGTGATATTTAATCCTGAGTTCTCTCATCATAAACTTTGACTGAAGACTCAGGCCCCTGCTTCAGCTGGTTTTTAGGAGCCACACGGAAGCCTGGTTCTTCACTTTCCTTATCAGCAAAGATCAGAATAGTCATTTTGAATTAAGTTAGGATCAACAGACAAACTCACATATGACTTAACCAGTCTATGCTCCTCATCTTGTGCATAAGAAGGTCATCATTACAGACAGGCTGTGTGATTGTGGACCTCTCTTTCACCCATCAGGTTCTTTAATGCCTACTGATCTCATTCTCCAACCAATGCCTCTTGGCTTCTTACTCTTCTTCAGTGCTCCAATCAATATAATATTTTACCTACTATCTTGGATCTTGACATTTTATTTGAGTTTCTGCACTCAGATCATTTTACTCCTCCACAGCACAGCATTTTGGTGTACTATCTCAGTCAGCTCAGGCTGCAATAACAGAAATACTATAGACTGGGTGGTTTAAAAAACAAACATTTATTTCTCACAGTCTCAAACCTAGAAGTCCAAGATCAAGGCACCAGCTTATTTGGCATCTGGTGAGAGTCTAATTTCTGGCTGCAGATGACTGACTTCTGTCTGTGTCTTCACATGGCAAAGGGGTGGAAAGAGCTCTCCAAAGTCCATCAGTAGTCCCATTCATGAGGGCTCCACCTAATTAAGGACCCAAGGCTCCCCACCTAACACTATTACACCAGGCCTTAGGATTCGAACATATGAACATATGAATTCGAACATAATAATCAAGTAAGAGGTCACCAGGACACAGCCTTGGGACTCTTTTACTACCAAAGCTAACCTAGCATTGCCCTTCTCTTGGTCTCAGAAAGGTGGAGCTAGATAATGACAATTAAAATCATATAAATTATATTTATATGAAATAAACACAAAGTTTATTTCTATATGTTCTCAGGGTCAGAGTGAAAGGACCTAAATTTACTACAGTTTGTTCATGTCTAGGAGCATTGGCAGGACTACATTTCTGAAAGGTAATATAATCATCTTCATGAGAATATCAATGACAGTGTGCACAGGGTTCCCATTTTTTAAAAAAAGCATTTAGGCAAAAGTGGTGATTTCTTTATTTCTCAAGCACTACGTAAGATTTAAAAGAGGTTCATACCTGGCAGATTTTTTTTTTTTTTAATTTGGGTTGGGACACAGTGGGAATTAGAGGGGAAGAAAAAAAGCAAAATAACATGTCACACAAATTGTCTTCTGGAACAGCCCTCAGGAAACCTGTGCCAGATTCTTTGGGAAAAGGAGGCTGTAAGAGACTAAATCAGTAAATCAAATAGAAAAAAAAGCACTACTGTGGGAAAAGAAAAAGCAAGTCTGTACAGTTTAATCTAATCATAACAACGTATTTTTCTTCATTTCACCACATGTACCATTGAAACTGAAATGAAGGCAAGCCTGTGCCATAATGTGGGTTATGTCACAAGGGGAATAGCAACACCAGAGATATGAAAGGTCGTATGATGAGCACAAAGGATACCTAACGAAGACAGAAAGAAATGCCATGAGATGTTATAGTAGCTGTAATAATTGCTAAGAGATACTTTTTTTGTTACCATTATTTTACCCTGCATTCTTTGATTATAATACACTATCCATCTATGTCCCCAGATTGATGTGTGTCCTGGGAAAATCAGATTATAAATGTGAATTTTCAAAGGTATCTTTTGTCCCTTTTTTCCACTTTCATGTTAATTATCAATATATTACCATAACTTATGTCCTGCTCCCAGTTAGTACCTTCTAAAGGAAGAAATTGTCCAAAGTATTACTGTGTCTAGGCAAAAACCTTGGGCAAATACTTAAATGCATAAATTGTAAACACTTCAAAGGAGAAAGCATAGGAAAACTTAGCATAAAACATTCAGTTATAGAAGTCATCCTTTTATTTAAAAAAAATAACATGGTTTAAAATAGACAAATATTTTTCTTAAGAAAGCTCCAAAAATACTCAAATTATATTAAGAAACTTTGATCAAAACAACAATGGTAGGTTTAGTCAGTATGCATCTGTACTAAAGTAAGTAAAGAACTACAGAATACTAAAGAAGAATCACCCTCGAAAGTTTAAAAATTTCAAATAGGCAGAAAAAGCATTATCTAATTTTTCAGTTCCAAATTTTGAACTCACTAATTCTCAGTAAAACTTTATTTTAATCCTATTTCTCTGATCCCAAATCAAGCCTCCTTAAGAAAGATCTTTTAAATATTCCAGAAGAAATGAACAATTCTTCACCTGAGTGTTTATTTCTCTCTTCTTGGACCATGGCCTGAATTTGGTTTGGGAAAGAGGCACAGTTCAGATTTTTCCACAGGCCTTCTTGACCTACACAAGTCGATTTGCTATAAACCAAACCCCTGCAGCTTTCCTACCCTGGCAAAGCTGGGAAAGCCATAAATATTTTTGGCAAAGCAGATCCTAAAATAAGACAAGGTTTTTTTTAAAATTTCAAGATCACATAACATTGGTCAAACTGGCATACTGAAGCAAATAGCTAAAACATATTTTTAAAGCAAATATGCGGTGATATAGAAATATTTCTCACACTAATCCATGTCAACGATCTAGTTGAAGTTTTAGAACACTAAACTATATAAGGTACGTTATTTCAGGTGGAGATTATAAACAGCACTAGATTCTGTTAAATGAAAGGAAAAGGTGCTGATGTGCCATTAGCCACTCAGAAACGAAGCTAATACCTAGTCAGCCTTGATGTCCCAGAGGCTTAAGAATACCCACTGACCAGTGGTTTCTAAACTTCAGTGCATTTCAGAATCAATTGGAGGACTTGGCTAGGTCTCAGCCCAAGAGTTTCTGATTCACTAGGTCAAAAGGTGGGCTGACATTTTTTATTTCTAACGAATTCCCTGGTATTGCTGATTCTGATGGCTCCTGAACCACACTTTGAGAACTACTACATTAGATAACTTGGACGTCACGGCAACCCTTCAGAAGAAAGAGAATCTCAAGGCTACATCTCTATTGCAAATTTTCTATACTATTTACTTGCGTTAAATCCATTAAAATCTTGCAGCAGTCACTTAGTGAATATCTGAGATTTCATTCATTGAGGGATAACCATTTGTGCCACTCGAGTTCAGAATTTGAAAGGTGATTGGGAGAAGTCAGAGTAAAGAGTCAATCACAAACCCAGAACTGTATTTATTTTTTCCGCTCTGCAGGTTTTATTACCACTCAATATCTACTGAATTGCAAAAAACCTTAATTAATAATTAGTTTTCATTGAAAAAATTTGATTCTTATTTATATTCCTTTTTCTCAGAGTGGCCCCATATTCTTAGCTATTACATTGGATTTACTATAAACAGAGCACTACGATACAATATAATATATTTTTAAATGTATTATTTCACATAAGATATAAGAAAATATAAGATAACATATGCCAACATAATTTAATTTTTATTGTATGTGGGCAGTGAGTACTGTGGTAGATTATAGTGTTTTTCCCAAGTCCTCCTTACTCTTCCCTGTGAGATATTACATTTTCTAGCCCTTGGTCATGTGCTTGCCCTACTCAATGAGACTAGCTCACTTCCTATCAGACTGATACTTGCCTTTGTCACGTGACTTGCTCTGACCAATGGTATGAGAGCAGAAGTCATTTATATAAAGCATTGGTTCCACCAGTATCCTTTTGTAACATTTTCTGGATAAAGGTTGTCCTCCAGCCTTTTTCCTGAATGAAGATGATATGGAGCAGAGCTCCAGTTAATATGTATTATGAGTGAGAAATAAAGCTCTGTCTTTGTAAGACACTGAGATTTGGAGTTTATTTGGTACAACATGTATATAATATATAAAATAAGAGAGACATATTAATGGCCCCCGTTATTGAGAAAGTGCCATGGAGAATATCAAAAGGATGAATGGAATTTCCATAGTCTCATTTGTAACTAATTAATCTGAGATCCAGAGAGGTTAAATGATTTGCCTGGGGTTATACACTTAGTAAATGAACTATTATTATTTTCAAAAAAAAAAAAAGAGAGAGAAATAACAATAAATATTCTAGGCAAATGCCAAGTCTATAAAGTCCACTAAAATCTAACATAGAGACATTAGAGTTCTATATTGGACTCCTAAAATTAATCTCTATTGGTTGCCTCTAATTTAAAATTGAGTTTGCTTGTCCAGCTAGAATTTTTATGATACAATGGTACAATGGGTGTGGGAAACGATATATAAACCTCCAGTGAGGCCCCAGCAACTAATCCCCAGATAATTTAATAGATGTGCAATCAATGTAAAAATTAATACAACAGGTTGCTGCCACAAAATATTTAAATTATATTACTAATGTCTGTCATCTAATTCCTTGTCCACTATAAAAATTCTCATACTTGTATATTAATTTTTAGCTTGCTTAGGAGAAAAGAATATGGTGGCCAAGCTGAGAGGACTATCTAGTGAAGTACAGCTTTTTAAATTTTATATTGGAATTGCCATTTTTGTCCAACATCTTTCTTACTAATAATAATATACAGTATTTCCCTTGAGGAATAGCTAATCTTTCCTTTCACCTTGGCTATACAGCCAAGGTGAAGGTGATTTCACCTTCAGCTTCAGGACTGGCCAATATGAATCAGCACACCTGATCTCCCTGGCTTGGTAGGTTGGTTCATGGGTGGGTATATAACCTTGAGAGGATCATGAGAACAACATCCAGGTTACTTGGCAAAGAGAGGCTCCACCTTTCACATTAGATGTGAAGTCTAGAGCTGCAATGGTAAGTTTTTAATCAAGAAGAGATACCATGTTTGTAAATGAATCCAACATGTGGAGGGAAATCAATCCAACATGGAGAACAAGGTAATTGAGGTATTATTTGGGCCTCAACATTAAGTCAACCAAACCTCAAAACTATTTTGGTTATTTAAATCAATAAATTTCCTTTGTGCTTAAGCCAGCTTGACACTGAAGTTTTTGTCACTTGAGCCTGAGTTCTAAGTTATAACACAGAGAATTAACAAAGTTGGCATTTTTCAGCCTCTTATGAGTTCAGAAAATGCAAGTAAACCTCCCTAACTTTCACAAACTCTGGGTGATGGACAAGATTATTTTGGCTGCGATGTCAAGCTATGAGCCTAGGTAAACCGAACAAGGTAAATGTCACCTCTGAGGCTTATTAACAGCCAGCTGTTTTTCTCTTTTAATCCCAAGGTTATTGAGCATCCAACCTTATCCTGCTTTTTTCTTTTCAATGTGTACAGATTATTGAGTAGCTTTATCCTGTTTTATATCAGAGATAAACTCAAAAATATTTTATTTATAATATGTGAGGTGAAATCAACAGGTACTTAATAAATAGCCATATTTGCTCAGCCAGGTGTTAATGCATTGTATCCTGTAAGAATAAGTCTTCTTTTAGCAATCTCCTATTTAAAAAAAAAATACTGCCCTGCTATTTTCAACATAGAGGCCAGTATCATGCCTGCAAGTTACTAGGCTCAAATTTCTATAATTAATGTTACCTAGAGGGTTTATTTCAAGGCTCCATGAAAAAATAAGTATTAAATAAGAATGAAATTATAATCTACTTACATTTAAGAATAAATACATGAAATAAACTAGAAAAATATTGAAGAGAGTTTGAGAATTCTTTTTAAATTTTGTGTTATTAGTTCCATGAGACTAGTGAAGTGTTTATTTGGGTATAGGACAGATGAATTTTCTTCATCTGCTGTCAATTTGTCATCTATATCTTCTTTACACTCTCAGCTCTTCTGTGCTGGATTTATCATTTCTTTGTATCAAATTCCTTATTATTAATAGTAGGGAACTCTTAGATTCTATTTTTCATATTTTAATGTAGAATCTTCATAAACTGTATGTAGTTCAATATGAACCCTGTTTCATGCCTTGCTGTCAGCTAACTGGCTACTGCTAGTATTTATTATATGGGGACTGGCTTCTGTCTCCATATGAGCAGCCCAGCAACTTTCTGTCTTCTCTGAGTGCTCTTTGTCTGCTCCCTGCGTGTTCTGCCAGCACTGTAGCAGTTGCAAGGACGGGCTGTATATTCTACTGCTTTTGGCTGGAAGAATAAATTCCAGTTTAGGTCCAAGTTGAAAATGAATCCCCCACTAGGCAAAAACGTGGACTCTAGTACACTTCCTGTGTACCCCATTAAAAATCCCTTTGGCTGCAGCAGCCTGTAGTTTTACGGTGGAACCATTTCATGCTTAATAACATGTTCTACTCTAGGCACCATGGGAAATACAAAAGCATGAGGCTATGCTTCTTGCATGGAGAAATGCAATCTCCTGCATAGGAGACAAAATTTGTATATATAAAGAAACATGCATACATGTGTGTGCACATACACCCTCACAGATATACCTTGAAACTAATACAACACAGCATTTATACAAGTGAAACATTTTTGATATTGATTGTTTATGAGTGAGAAGAAATCAAGGTAATTTTAATTAGTCAGAAAGAATTCATGGAGAAAGCCAAAGTTGAACAGTGCTTTGGGGGCCAGAAAGGACTGAAAAAGTATCTCCTGAAAAGTGTGACCTGAAAAGTCTGGGCTGGCCAAAGGAAAGATTGTCTGAGTTGAGTACTTATATCGATTTAGTTAAAATTCTGGCCCTAAAATTGTTTCTTATAATGTAGGCCACATGTGTAATATACTGAATTATTCTCCTTGTAACTGCTTATTTTGGCCTTGTAAAGCTCCATCCTATATCCTTTTTGCCTTTCATTTGGTGATATATACTTAAACAAGTTTCTAAGGTTGCATTTGTTAAAATCTAGCAGAACAGTGTCATGTATTTTAAACCTGATTGTTTTTCTGTGAAAAATCGCTAAAGCTTTTTAAAAGTTTCAAAAACTATTTCATGTTTAAGAGTCATCGAATAAGCAATTCTATCAGTTTTCTAAGTGAATCCATAAGGGTACAGTTTTCTTGGTTTATTAACTGATCTGTTTGTTAGAAGTCTTTATTATAAAACCAGTCATTCTGCAAATATTTCTCTAATGCTTTTAAAATAAATAAAATCCAAACTTTGCCTTTAAGCACCAATAAAATCAGGAATGCATCAAAGCAAGAAATTCAAAGTACAGCTCAATGTGGCAGTGAGAGAGTTCTACTGTTCAAAGGCATTGGAAAATAATCCTGGAAAGGTGTAATATTAATGTCAAGTTTATCTTACCACAGCTTTAGATCACTTTTGAAAAAAAATTTACAGCCAGTTGCCATTGATTTTTTGGAATGTGCTCATTCACTTTATTTGTTCCTTGGGCTTATTTATAAATATTTTTTGTAACATACTAGTTCACTTTTAAAAGTGAGAATATCTTAAGGGTTTGTTTTATAGCAATACACATAAAACAAATGCAATTTACACAATTTACTTAAATAGAAGTATTCTACTTGTAAAGTCTAAAAGTAGTCCTTTATACTTTATGATTTTAACACGACAGCCTGATCATACTTGGCCAAATGCCTTTATTAAGAAAAGCACTGTGAGAGGGGTTAAGGGTGAACTTGCTACTCACTGAATCTAGAAATGACTAATCATTCATCATGCTGAAGAAAATCTCCCACAAGTCTATAATATAAATTTATTTTACCCATTTGGTACTGATTTCAGCATCAGCCTCTTCCTCCTTTCTCACGAAATCAAAACTGTAAATGAGTCATGACAAGATGATTCCTATGAGAATTTTTTTTTCTCAGTAAGAATGAAGGCCAAGTATAGCTTTATGCTTTTCTTCTAAAGTTCACACAGCTTTTAACTAAGATACTCTTATGGAATAAGTTACTTTTCATTGACTCTGTTCTAAGACATTTGTTTTTTTAAAACATACTTTTCAGAAAATGTCTGATATATTACCGCCTCCATCTAATAAGAGAATATAAAGTTAGAAACAAGGTAAAGCAAATATAACTATCTTTTGTTCTTTTCCTTCCATAGTTACAGCATCACAGATTTCTAGTAATATTTTCTACCTAATTAGAGACTATTTTTAGCAAACTAAAATACTGGTTTGTGGTCCTGATTAGCATTCCAAAACAAAAACTTTTCTGTTTTATCATTGCAATTCATCATAACCTATGATATTTTGAAATAAACAAAGCAAAATGTATAAAACTTACTAAGTTTAGAATGATGGGCTTATCGTACTTGGTAAATATAATCAATTGTGTAATAGATCTGGATATCTTTCACAGATACATAAAAATATACCGGTCAAGTTAATTGGTAAACCCATTCTTCCTAATTTTTTTTAAAAATTGATATATAACTTTATGATAGTTTCAGATATACAACATAATGATTCAAATGTTTGTATATATTGCAAAATGATCACCACAATAAGCCTAGTTAACCTCCATCACGCCATGCTTACAATTTTTTTCATATGAGAACTTTTAAGATTTACTCTTAGCAACTTTTAAATATAGAACATGATATTATTAAGTGTAGTCACCATGCTCATGACTCACTTATTTTATACCTGAAAATTTGTACCTATTGACTACTTTTACCTATTTCACCTACTGCCCCGCTACACTGACCTCTGTCAAGCACCAATCTGTTTTCTGTATCTGTGAGTTCATTTTTTTTTTAAGGTTCTGCATATCAGTGAAATCACAGTGTCTTTTTCTCTCTGACTTATTTCACTTAGCATAATGCCCTTAAGGTCCAACAATGTGATTTCCTTATTTTTAATGGCTGAATAATATTCCATTGTGTTTGTGCTAATGTGTGTGTTTGTGTATATATATATTTTTTCTTTATCCATTCATCCACCAATGGCCATTTAGTTTGCTTAAAATTTCTGTTGAAAATGAGCACTTATGTCTGCTTTATAGTCAATGTGTATTCGTTATCTGATTTATACCAAGGTACTCTAAGGATACTACTTAATGGTAAAGTTGATGGCAAACATCAATGTTTGTGTAATAATTACCATATGAAATGCAGTTATAAATTTTCTATAATAATTAAATATTGGCCACTGATCTATATAGCTGTAAATTATAAGATGGAATATAACATGATCTCATTCATGTGCTTAGCAACAAGGAGGAGATCAAGATCAATGCTTCTACCTCTTGTGGCTTTCAGTCAGTAAGCCCACCTACTCATGGCTTTCCTTCATTAGGGAATTCTCAAGAAGGTCATTCTTTTGTTACAATTACAAAATACATGTACCTGATATTCTCTCCTTATGAAAAAGGACATATGAATTAGTTGAAACAGACAAATCTTTTGGTATCTTATATAATGTCTGAGCATAAAACATCACTTGAAACAGTATTCTAGATTTTTCAGTTTTCTAAAGATCAAGCTTCTTATGACCCTATCTAAGATTATGTCTATGTACTAATGTACCACTAGAGTAACAAATATGGCTAAAGGATCAATTAAAAAAAAATTATAACTCATACAAATGTGAAATGGGCACAAGTCAAATATTTTATTTAATTCATAATTTAATGAGGAAACCAGTAAGATGTTACAACTAATTCAAAGGGGAGTTTCAAGAACTGTATGTATATAGGCTTTGGGAAATAAATTTATGTGTAGGTGCAAAAGTAGTCTATCCACAGAGCAATAATGAATTGTATTCTAGGCATACTTCACTTTTATTTCTATGGATAAGAATCATGTGCATTGTTATTAGTGTACTAGAACTTACAGAGTTACAAAATAGTTGAAAGACAATAAAAGATAGCAATAACCAGAAAGGGTGATCTAAGTAGGAAACCCATTGTGGTAGCCAGAATTCTAAGAAGGCCCCCGTGATCTCTACCCCATAGTGTTATTCCTATGGCTATGTTACATTACCTTGCAATAGAGTTTTGCAAATGCAATTAAGGTTACTAATCAGTTGACTTTAAAATAGGAAGATTATCTAAATGGGCCTAACCTAATCACAAGAGTCCTTTAAAAGCAGAAGTCTTTCTCTAGCTGGTAGCAGAAAGAGAAGTCAGAGATTTAAAATGTAAGAAGGATTTGACATGCCATTGCTGACTTGAAGATGAAAGTAGCCATGTGAAAAGGTCTCAAGTGTGTCCTCTAGTTGTTGAAAGTGATCTCCAGCCAACAGCCAGAAAGAAAATGGAAACCCCCACTATGCAATTGCAAAGAACTAGATTCTGTCAACCAGCCGAATAAACTTGGAAGATAATTTCCCCCAGAGCTTTCAGATCAGTATTCAGCCCAAGTGATACACTAATTTTAGCCTTTTTATGCCCAAAGCAGAGAACCCAGTCACATTGTGTTGGAATTCAGATTTACAGAACCGTGAAACAATACGTGAATTTTATGTTAAGCTGCTAAGTTTGTGGTATTTTATTATGCAGCAATAGAAAACTAATATACAGATTAATCCTCTTTGCACATTTCACAAATACTTATCACAACCTTAATAAGTAGTTTTAAGTATATAAAAATAAAACAACTATCCATTCCTTGGAGAACTTTCCCTTGAAAGTGATATTGGTTATTCCCATCAGAAAGCTTCAAAGATTTGGAAACACAAGGTCATATTTGAGAAATAAGTTGAATTTGGAAGAAAACCTAATTTTATTAGATGTACTATATATGGACTATACACACAAGGAGCCATGCCCAGAGCCCATATTCCTCTTTACTCTCTGCCCATGGTTTAAAACTTAATAAGTGGTGCTTTTAAGAATAGTTGACTACCAGTTTTTCTAAACACTGCCCTGCATTGAGAAATACCTCTGTAAAAGAAAAGCACTTGTGAGCATATTGACTGCAGTCCTCTCCTGGAGAGAAGGCAGCTTACTTTCTATCACCTGCAGAGGTGCTGGAATGAAAGCATAATCATTTGTATTGAGATTCTGCATCACGTGTGCCAGATTTGGGGGTTTTCACCCTGGATTGGCTGGCCTTTGGGAGCAGGAAAACAGAAAGAGGAAATGTCCATGTTTGAGCTGGCATGTGCCACGCAATCTTTATCCAGCACTGACAAGCCCCTGCTGTTGGAAACCTGCAGCGGTTGTGCAGTTTGTCTGCGGGTGTTACCAGAGGCCAAGTGAGTGCACCGTATGCAGAGGGAATATTAAAGAACTAGAGGAAAGATGAAAAATTTACAAATATACATCGGCTCAGTCTTAACAATCAACGTGTCTGTCTCATTCTGATTTGAATCCTGAAGTTAGGATGTTTTTTAAAATTAGGTGGATATCTAAGTTCATCTTTAAATGTTTGTTAAGATACTGCAATATGTCAGGGCGTGATGCAGCATCTTTTTAAGAGGATTATGTGTTTTTTTTTTCTTTTTAGAAAAACAGAATTAAATAAAAGTAAAACTTATTTTACTAATTAAAGTGACTTCCTCTCTCTCTCCTCCTCTCCTCTCCTCTCCTCTCTTCTGTTTCTCTCTCTACTCTTTTTTCTTTTCCTAAACTCTAGAAACATCGCTCTAATTTCTTCCATGAATATAAAGCAATATATGTGAGATAGAAGTAATTATGAGTAAGCATTTGGTACCTCGAAACAGTAGTTTTAACCTTCTGAAATAAAATAAACCCAAGGACTTGCTCTACTTTTTAAACGGCATGTTTTTAAATATATACATTATGGTCGATGTATGGAAACATGCCCAGTTATAGACATGATATAGACACAGATGCCCCTCACTCTGTGCAACAACTGTACTCGAGAAAAGCTGTAGTATATAGGTCAACTTATAACACTGAAACATTTAGAAATTCACTAGGGGAGGTTTCTATTTCAATAATATTGACTGTATTGATTCATTTTATCACACAATAATTTCCCCTCAATTTATCTTTTTTGAAAGTAATGTGTAAGTATTAAATCAGTAGAGAGAGGCAAAATCAAATTTAAGAAACACAATTTTAAAAGCAGAAAGTTTTAGCTATTTTTTTAAAAAGTAGTTCTTACGAAAAATTGCACTCAATAATATTAGCACAGATATTTATTTTTACTCTTTATTCAAGAATATCTGTATGTGTTTATGTTTTTTACTGACCAGTCCTTCCATTCTAGAATGTCCAATTTAAAACTTGGATCCTTAGTAAGTATATCCAATTCTTGTCAGTTGTAATGATATTGATTTGAAAGATAAGCAAGGAAAAGGTTATGTTTATTTAGCTTTAACCAGAGAATTAAATCAGAAAAATTTCTAAATTGCTCATGTGATGAAGTCCAACATTTTTTATGCTTTTTTTTTTGAAAAGTGTATGCAACACATATTTGTATTTTGACTTATATTTTTCCAATTTGCTTTGCCTCAAAATGAAATAAATGATTCAGGCCAATCTGTGCATATTAGTAT
The DNA here is from genome assembly GCA_004027375.1 of Macroglossus sobrinus. Lineage (NCBI taxonomy): Eukaryota > Metazoa > Chordata > Mammalia > Chiroptera > Pteropodidae > Macroglossus > Macroglossus sobrinus. The sequence goes on from PVKZ01000514.1 coordinate 532,685, forward strand.
CTATTACTGCTATAACAAATTATCAAAAGTTTAGTGACATAAAATTTATTAAAAACCAAACAGAAATTTATTTTCTTGCAGTTCTCAATGTCAGAAATCCAAAATCATCTACATTGGGCTAAAGTCAAGATGTCAATATCTTGCAGGAATCTCTAGGAGAGAATCCCTTTACTTGCCTTTCCAACTTCTAGAGGCTGCCTGCATTCCTTGGTTCATGGCTCCTTTTCTGCAATGGCTTCTCTCCAACCTCTGATTCTTCCATCATTGTATCTCTTTCTTTTCACTCTGACTCTTCCGCCTCCTTCTTATAAGGACCCTTGTGATAACATTGGGGCCACCTGTATAGTCCATGATAATCTCCCCATCTAAAGATTCTTAACTTAATCACCTCTGTTAAATTCCCTTCGCCATGTAAGTTAATATATTCACAGTTATGGGAAACAGGACCTGCACATCATTTTTTGTGTTTGTTTGTTTGTTTGTTTGTTTGTTTTGGGGTAGTGGTAGTAGTAGGGTTAGGAGGAGGGCATTATTCTGTCTACCATATTGTGTTAGAAACTCATTTTAGGATATTAATATCAGATTTGTTACTCTCTGTTTCCTTCTCAATGCACAAGCTATGATTAATTCTCACTTTTGAAATTAAAATTAAACTGTAAGAATGTTTACCTAGCATTTACCAAACATATTTTATCTACCAGGTACTATGCCCAGTGCTCTGTGTATATCTACATATTTAATCCTTCAACAAATTTATACTATTAATTTTATCTCATTGTTCACATAAAGAGATTATAACACAAGAGTGTTCAATTTACTTGTTCAAGATTCAAAATCTAGCAAGTGCCAAGGCCAGAGCTTATCTTCCTAACATTTTTATTTTTCTGTCTTCTCAAGAAATTACCAAACAATTTACATGATTCACGTATGCAAATTAAAAGTATGCTTATAATATATTATACTATACCAACTAAGATGTGGCCACACTTAAACTAGTCACTGAAGTTATTTAAGGTGATGGCTTTCCTAAAAATTAGGAATTAATGTTATGAAATCAATTCTTCAGTTTAAGTATAGAGTAAATATATAAAAAGTGAAAATTCTTAAAGCCACTTTTACATTCACTCGTGTGTGTGTGTGTTGGGGGTAGGTTGGTTTAAACTTCAATACCTGAATATCAGTTTAATTAAATTGCCTTTTCCCCCCAACACTATAAATTAAGTAAAGTGTTTCTAGGGAAGTAAAGATCAGAAAACTTTCTTTTACCAGGCTGCGCCTGAACACAGAGAATAGAAGAACATAAGCCACCTCTCATCTAACTGCTGCCCACAAGCTTTTAAATTTCTAAGATTTTCATTAGCAAAAATTATTACTTCTTTTTTTAATATTATAATTAAATAATTTAATAAATATTTTTAATTCCATATATGTCCCTTGGTAGATTCTTAAAGCTTCATGAAAATCATGACAACATCTGTCTTATCCACCACTCTACCATAACAACCAATAGAGTGTATGGTACATAGTATGTACTCAGTATTTATGGATAGATGTAAAGAAAGATAAAAAAAGGGAAGGAGGGAAGAAGAAAGAAGAAAAAAAATAAGGTCCAGTTACTGGTTTGAGCCTAGATAGAAAATAGTGATGCATAGATGCACATGAAAACTAAAAATGAGCAAAAGTAGTCAAGATGTTTCCTGAGTTAATAGCCATAAATCAGCTACACAGCAGGCAAGATCAATAAGGCAAACATCCATTGATTTAGCTCCCTTTATATGGATCCTGGCCTATCCTGGTCAGAGTGGGGGTGACTTCATAAAGCACTTTGCTGGCCTTGACAGAAGAGAGAAAAGTAGATTTTTGAAAGAGAACTTTGGGGTAAAAAAGGCATTGTGGGAGAGTTGGTCAGGGCAGAAGAACAGCACAGAACCAGCATTAAAAAAAGGCCTACTTTTGACATAACAGTCATGGTCATTGTTTAGTTTTCTCTTGCATTAGAGGTTGCCAAATTAAGACCATGGATTTTGTCTTTTATCTTTGAAATTCAGCATTTAATAAATATTTAACAACTGAATCTTGGCAAAAATGGATGAAGGCCATGGTGGAAAGAAGCCAAGCAATATGGGCACAGAACCTCAGAGCAGCAGCTTCTCTGCTGAGGTCATCAGAGTAATCATCACAGAGAATAGATCCTTGGTCCAATTCTTGAAAGATAAAGAGAGGTTTCCCAGGCTAAGAAAGAGCAAGGAACGTTCTTCTCAGATGAAGTAGACTATGCAAGGGAGGGAGGGCTTGAGAAAACAGTGTATTCTAGGAACTACATATAATTTGGTATAGAGAAAATGAATAGTAGGAAGAGGTTGAGGCTCAGAGAGTTTGAGTCTTATGCTAAAATCATTGGGTGAATAT